>JANAVB010011198.1:2044680-2592180 GCA_029216955.1 Iris pallida | reverse complement strand
TTCAAACCCCCAAGCTGTCACCAAACAAAAAGTATGACTTCTTAAATCTCCACGCCCCTCCAAGCAAGAGCTTCTCATCGTTTATCATCTGCTTCAAGAAAGTCTTATCATGTTCGAGTATAGCGATTGTTCGTACCGAAGGCTGGTCATGGCTGATCTTGGCATGAACATTTCTAATCAAGTTAGTTATGAGGCTTCTGCCGAGAACTTGGCGAGCAAATCCGAAAGGGATTCCACCAAGCTCCGGGACGACCATGTCAACTGCAAAGACAAGAAGAGAAAATTAGACTAAGTGATAGAGAAATCCTATGCGCCCAAAGGTTTATGCACCCAAACTGCCTATGGGCGCATAAAATACTCAGATCATGTGCTATGAGTGGGCTCATGACATGCAACAAGCTTATAGGCATATAACAGCGTTCAAGCACAGAAGCATTCTGCGTAGGCGCATAACACACAACAAAGTGTATGGGCATATACTTCTGTGGGTGCATAAGAATGCTCACAGAAGCCTCCTGCTTTAGGCACATATCAGTGGCTATGCTCCCAAGCAAGGATCAGTTCGAGCGTCACAAATTAACGGTCTGGACTTTGTTTTAAGGACAGTGCCTCACCCAGAATGGGATCTTGGACTAGCGGGGACGCTGCCGAAGGAGGAGAACCGTTCGGTGCAGCCTCCTTGCCCTTCGCAGATCTCTCGGCAGCCTTGGGAGACATGATTCGTGCAGAGAGGAGATGAAGGGTCTCTTGAAAGTTTTTGAGGAAAAGAGAAGAATGAATTTTTTCTCTCCTCAAAGCCTATTTATAGGCATGGAGGCAAGGCTATGCACCCACATAGACTATACGCCCATTATAGCCTATGCGTGCACACGGAGACTTGGTCTTTTACACATTATGCGGCTACTACTTGCTGATTTGGACAACGCACGACGGATGGACCTACTCAAATTTCGATCTGATGAATTTTTCAGTTCATATTTTTGAGGAATATCTCAACAACCATCTTTTTGATAGCCTGGCAAAATTCTATGCGCCCAAAGATAGAGTTTGCTATGCGTCCAGACAGTCTCCCATGCTTCTTTCAAAATATTTTGAACACGTTCGAGTTTCAAAAACTTTGAAGGGGGTCTCGTAGAAGCATAACAATTTCAGCATCTCAAATCACCAAGTCAAGAAGCATCTATGCGCTCAAGCCGGGAATGAGCTATGCGCCTAAGTCAGAAATTGTTATAAGCCCAAGCTAGAGAGTGGCTGACACTCACAGAGCAAAGCCTATGTGCCCACAGCAAAGCCTATGCGCCCATATGGCTCCTCCAGAGAGGGTGCATAGCCCTATTCCAACCTATGCGCCCAAGTCAGGATAACTTCACGACTCGGTCAACATCCACGACCAGACGTACACAAAAGCATGCGGCCACGTCAGTCTCTACGAGCAGTCGTGTACCGAAACATGTGACCACGTCAACCCCATGATCAACCTACGATCATGCAGCCTTCATGCACCTACACCTTATGCGCCCAAAGAAAGTCTATGCGCCCACATAGAAAATCAGTGTATTTTCCCCTGTGGGCGCATAATAGCCGTTTTAGTGCAAAACGACTATAAATAGGGGTCCCATACCTCTTCAAAAGGACAGAACGGAGAGCATTTCAAGAGCCAAATTGCTGTCCTTCTTGCCAGTGAGCCGAGAGTTAGCAATTTTCTTAGGTTTTCTCCCACTTTTGTAAATCGGAGTGTCAACGGAGTAAAGGAGCAACTGCTGCTCGATCTCCATCGTCCCATTTCCCAGAATTCTTTTTGTACACGGGCATCCTCAATACAGGATCTCTCAGGCGTACTTGATTTGTGGTGCCTTGCGCCAATAAGAAAATACAGCGCTTCTTCTTCTTTTTTTGTGCGTGTCCACACCATGTTTCATAGTCACTTGTCAGTTTCTGTGTCTTTTCTGTTTATTTCTTTATGCATGATAAACTGTTAGATAGGCATATTTTATGTTTCTTGCTAGTCCCCTGAGGACCTGATGATCTCTTCAGATAGTTGATTACACAGAGTTAGTTAGCTAATCATGATGATAGTTGTTTACATCTGCAGGATTTAGGTATTTGCTAGTGATATTACTTTGTTATCCTCACGTGCTTTATATTCCTTATCATGATATATTCTGCTTGTTAGCCTAGTTTATAGACTCATGTTATTTCTCTAGAGTCTAATCGGACATATATGTTAGTGGGCTACAGACCATGAACCATAATGTTCATTCTTGTTTTATATTTTTCGTGTGGATTGAGATATAGTTTAACTTACCATATTAGACATGATACCCTATTTTGGACAGCGTATACGTATTCGAGTTAGGCTGGAGTCCGCTTGATATGTAGCTGGCTTGTGCACATGCTCGTATCCCGAAAAGCGGGTACGGGTTGTGATAAATTTTTTGGTGGCCCATGCACGTCATAGCATATCATATCGGTTAAGTAACTGTACTGATACGAGCCTGCGAATATAATTAAACCCTAGAAATCTTAATCCACACTACCTTAAAAATTCTCTTAGAAATTTCTCTACCGTCCTTGAAACTTTGTATTTGCTCTTGATTATTCTTCCTTACCTTCCCGTACCATTGATTCTTGTCCCTTCCTATTTCGGGGTGACGAATGATCGTGTTGTCTAGAATTTATCAAAAATTCTTAAGTTATAGTGTAAGTTAGTTTGATTATTGAATTTTGGTTGCTTGATAGATAGACGGGGATTACAAGATGTCATACGCCATAGAGATCTATGGGTAGTAACTTTTGCAACTAGTGTGCAAGTTATAAAATATTATGACATCATGTGTTTGACGGTGTAGTGTGACCAAAGGTGGATAGAGATGTTAGCGAACTTATTCTTGGTGGTTAGTTAATTATGAAAAACATTGATGAAGTTTATTATATTTGGTATAAAAAATTTAGAAGATAAAATCTATTGAGAATTTGAAGTTTTGATGGGGTAGTGTGAGTTAGGGTGACTATATGTTCCCAATCACCTATATGGTTCTTGGTGATCAAATTTTGTTGTTGTTGAAAGTATTGATGGAAGTTACCAGTATGGAATTTTGATGATTATATTGCTAGAGGCTAAAATATTAGTAGACAATGATTAGGGAAACCTTTAGTAAAATAAGATTTAATTTTTCAAAGTTTTATGATCTTATGGTATTTGTAAATGGTAACGAAAATTTATGGGAATTAGTATCAGAAGAATTGGATAAGATCGAAGATTTATGAAGATGAATGTGTTTATTCAGCAATCAATCAAGGAAGAGAGAAATTAAGAAGAAGAAAAATAATATAGTATGATTGGATGGAAAAAAAAATTGTATTAGAATTTCTTTTTGAAGAAAAATTTTGAATATTGGATTTACGTTTAAAAAAAATATTAAGGAGATCCCACTTAGTATGTTCTTGTGTCATATGGGTTGATTCAAAGGTGGGTAGAAGTCCTCGAGGACTTGTAATTACGAAATAGCAATGAGAATAAGGAAAATTATTGAAGGAATTCGAGAAATGACTACAATAGAGGATTCAAAAATTTTAAGGATGATATTTTAATTTTAAATTCTAAGATTGGATATAATTCTTAAATTATGAGGATATGAATTTGAATATTAAATATAATATTATTAATTTGAAAGTGAAGATATTATGAAATATTGGATTAAAAAGATTATAAAAAAATGATAGGGTGGTTGTTGGTGGTATCTGTGATGGTTGAGGAAAATTTCTAGGGATGATCTTGAGAAATTGAAATTTATACGGTTTTGATTTGGATTGAAATTGAATGAAATTTCGAAGACGAAATTTTTTTATGGTGGGTAGATTTGTCACCCCTCTTTCCAAAATTTTGAAAATATTTATTATTATTATTTATTTGAATTAAATGGTAATTTTTGGAATTTTATAAATATTTAGTTAAATAGTTATTATTGTAGAATGCTTTAGTCATGATTAAGATTTGGAGTATAAGATGACTAGAAATTGTGGCACGGATAGTGCAGTGGCGTGTTTTGACTAGTGTTTTAGCCATGGTAGGAAAAGCCAAGCCATATGTGTATTATAACTAGAAAAACTAGGCCAAGTTATGACTTGATCCGTACAAATAATTAATTAGTTATTTATTAATATTATGACTTTTAGGAAATTCGGTTATACCCAAATAGTTCGGACTAGACCCAAACCAAGCCCCAGTCCATGTAGGCAAGTGGTGAGACCAAAGACGCCCATGTAGGCATATTTTAAGTAGATGCATATACTTCATATTTTATTTTTGGGATTGAAAATATTTTCTAAATATTTGTTAATTAATATTATATTTTATTTTTAATAGTTGTACGATTATCGGTGGACCAATTAAGTCGGAGTATAATGTGTCACCGCAACACTATACTATTATTGGTTTAATTTATTTTGTTATCATTATTACTTTTTATTGTGGATCCTATAATTTCGTATAAAAATATCTTTATTATTAATTATTATATTGTTCTTAGGAAAATAAATATTAGCATGTACATATTTTATTTGCAACACCCAACATTATGAAAGGCATTGTTAAGATTGAGGGATTTATGGTGTATTATACATATATATAAATATATGTGTATATATAGAAATATATACATGTTAATAAATAAAAGAAATGGGAAAAGAAAAAACAGAAAAACATATGCTGGTGAATAGTGCACGCATTTTTCACCCAAACCCACAGTAACTCACAGCTCCAAACTTTCCCAACCCGATAGCCCAAGGAAAACCCGACCCCATCCGTATAAACCGAGAGGGAGAGAGAACGCGAGAAGAAGCTACAAAACCCTAACCTTACATACACGACCCCCAGGCAACCCCTCCCCTACGTGCGTGCCGCCACGGTGGACGCAGGCCGGCCTCCAGCGCAGAGCACGGTAGCAGCAGCCGCCAAATAGACAACAGCAGTAGTAGCAGCAACACCAATCCAAATACCCGACTTCGACGTGAGTTTTCTCCAACCTCATTTAATTATTTTTTTTATCTATAAGATCCTACGCATAGACAACCTATAGGGATATAAACCCCTTCAATTATTTTGAATTTAGAAGCTACAGATCGCTCGAAAATTCGAGGCAAATTTGACAAAAAATCTGTTAAAAATAGAGTATTAAAGCAGTCCATGAACCCCTATTTACGGACAGATTCTCATCAACCTATTAACGATATTTAAAAAATGTTTGAACAAACTTTTAGATTACATATAGGTTATCAAAACCTTTCTGGTAGATCTATTTTTCAACTATTCAACAGAAAGATATATGTTGTTGAAAATCAGGAAAAACCTAGCTTTCGAAAACTGAAAATTGGAAAATCTCGGATACGGCGTGCGCCCCGATAAACCGGGTGACATAGTCGCAACCAATGAGAATCGAAAGACGCATATGGATGTTGTCAACGTGTGGGGTTCGACGGAACTCAATTTCGTTGCGCGTGGGCAACGAAATCGAGACGTATTCGTCGAGATACCCCGTATCGGACCTTGTGCAAATTAGTCAATTACTTTGTACACGTTCGATATCTCGAGACAAAACTTGTGCCAACAAGACTGTATTATTTTTTTGGTCCTGTATGCCAAGTTTGGTCCGTTCCTGAGAAGGTCGACCGGAACACAATTTTGGCGGGCCTGTGACCCGATCCAACAGGCAAATTTGTGCATGGCCCGTCGGAATCCAACTTTGGATATACAATTGGATTTGTCTCGTCAAACCAGACCCATTGACATATAGTTTGGTGACTTTAGAGAGAGTAGGTACTGGCATACTTTTCGGTGCAAGGTGGGTCTAACGACGGACATCGTTTTGACCCAAAATTATCATTTTACCTCTGTGTCCAGAATTGGACTTATGAGTAGGTTATCCTAGCTAATTTAACTATTCTGAACATGTTGGCAATATATGTTTCTGTATCCGGAGGTGTTTGTGGGAGTTTAGATTTTGTGACACTTTGATTTGATGAGTTATTTGAGGGACATATTGCTACCCCCAGGCAGTATACCTTGCCTCTCTTTGCTGCTTTATTTACATGCTTATTCCCCTCATTATTTTTTTTCCTAGTTGATTATTGACATGTGTTTTGCTCATAGCATGTATACTAGTTAGTTATTTCATTGATATATAGTCCTTGCTCATAGTTAGCCTTGTACTTCATATTGGACCTGTTCTCCCATGTACTTGATTGAGTCGTATCGTAGAATGAGTGCATTGTAACTGAACTGCTATTTCCTTATTTCGATTTTCTCAACCTGTGAGTCGACACTCGGGGCGAGGGTTGACTGTTTGCACCTCCGAGTCCACACTCGGGGCGAAGGTGACTAACCTGCGAGTCCACACTTGGGGCGAGGGTTAGTGTTTGTTTAAACCTGCAAGTCTACACTCGGGGCGAGGGTTTGGTATCCGTTGATCTCTTGTTCGCCTATTTTCTTCCAGTAGTTCATTTATATGTAGTTGTTCTTATATCCATGTTTCATAGTCACTTGTTAGTTTATATCTCTTTCCTGTTTATTTCTTTATGCATGATAAACTGTTAGATAGGCATGTTTTATGTATCTTTCTAGTCCCCTAAGGACCTGATAATCTCTTCAGGTAGTTGATTGCACGGAGTTAGTTAGCTGATCATGATGATAGTTGTTTATATCTGCAGGATCCAGGTATTTACTTGTGATATTACTTTGTTATCCTCTCGTGCTTTATATTCCTTATCATGATATATTCTGCTTGTTAGCCTAGTTTATAGATTCATGTTATTTCTCTATAATCTAATCGGACATATATGCTAGTGGGCTGCAGACTATGAACCATAATGTTTATTCTTGTTTTATATTCTTCTTGTGGATTGAGATATAGTTTAACTTACCATATTAGACATGATACCCTATTCTGGATGGCGTATACGTATTCGAGTTGGGCTGGAGTCCGCTTGATACGTAGTTGGCTTACGCACGTGCTCGCATCCCAAAAAGTGGGTGCGGGTCGTGACAATATTCCAGAGTGCGACGAACGTCATCAGTGTCAGAGAAGCTCGAGATGTCAAAGACGAAGAAGGTGGCTCGATTTGAGCACATTTTACAGCTTTTTAAAAATATTATAAGAGTCCGCGATATACCACCGACATATCGTAGCCAGTGTAACATCGATATATCGGTCTGATGGTCTTTTGTTCCAGAGTGGTTTTGTCATGAGATGGTAGTTTTCGGTATACCATTGTTATACCATCAGTATACTGCTGGTATACCGATATTTTAGATGAAGGTCGAATTTACACCATTGGATCGTGATCAACGATCCAGGTTGTTTCAAGATTATTTCAGGATTTGGGTTGTTTAAATAGGTGTTTCTTAACCCTAAACCATTATCACATGATCAAAAATGGGAGAGCTTTCTTAAGTTTGCAACTTTTAGAGAGAGAAAGAGAGATTCAAAGTTTTGGAGGTTGTTTCAAGGAGAGAGTTTCGAGAAGTTCTACAATGGTTCTTCCTCGTCATCTAGTCTTCGGTAAACTCATTTATACTCGTTGTAGCTTATTGCCATCTATTGAAGTATTGCAATGATCCATGCGGGTCAGTGAAGAAGTATGTGAGGACTCGATGTATCTCTTTTTCTATTAATGAAGGCTTTTCTGGGTTGGACTACTCATTGTAGCTTATTTCCATTTATTAAAGTTTTTTCACGTAAAAGCCTTAAAGTTTGCGTTTGTGTATTTTTTTTGTGATTTTGGCATATTTTACTTATGTGTATTTTCTTTGGTCCTTACCAAGTCTCTCGATTTAGGATAACGGTTTTTGTGTTTCATTTCCAACAGTGGTATCAGAGAAGTGGTTGCTAGGTGTCAGCGGTTGATAGTCAAACCGAGTAGAATGGATTGATGTAAAGCCAGTGCGCATGATAAACATAAACTATTCCAACTATCACTGTTGACAGAGCACGATGAAAGATTTTGTGTTCGTTAAGAAGCTTTATCTTTCGGTATTTCCTTTCGAGATGTCCAATGAAAAATTCGATAAGGACTTGAATTTTGAGTATATATAGGTGTGTGGGAATATCAGGTAGCTTGTGGACAAGAATGTGTATAACCATATCACCAATATTAAAGATACAAAGATGTTATAGGAGAAGCTGGAATTCTTGTATGCGAAGAAGACCGGGGTAAACAAATATTTCTTGATCCGACATATGATGGGTCTTAGGTATAAGGATGGTTCGTCCATTACGGATCACTTGAATGAGTTATATGGCGTAGTTGACCAGTTACCCTCTATTGGAATAAATTTTGACGATAAGGCACATGAGCTTTAGTTGTTGTGTACATTAAGGATGATTCGTCCATTACGGATCACTTGATTGAGTTCTTGGGCATTGTTGAGGGTCCATAATCTCCAGAAGACTTGGTTAGTCTAGAGTTTGTCAATAGCGGACTGTTGAATGATGAGATTCAGAGAAAATCTCAAAGCACGTCATCTACATCTCATTCATAGGCGCTTCTTTTAGGGAGCCAAGGTTGAAGTAAAAGCAAGGGACCGGGCGATGGCATGGACAATAACAGAAGAAAGTCTAAGCATCAGTACGAGGACTTTGAATGCTACCACTATGGCAAGAAGGGTCACATCAAGCAGAATTATTTCTCTTGGAAGATAGAGAAGGACGACAAAGAAAAGCAAAGTGAGAACACAACAGTGGTCTTCTCATCACATGGAGGCGATGCCATTATTGTAGGTGTTGAGGTAATCATGAACAACGCCTATGATGACAATTATTGGTTGGTGGACCCAGTAGCTTCAACGCACATATCTCACAATAGGATACTATTTTCCATATACACAATAAGAGATTGTGGAGTACTGAAGATGGACAATAAAAATTTGTCAAAGGGTGTTGCTATATATGGAGATATGCATTTGAAGATAAATACAGGAGAAATTCTTGCCCTCAAAGGTATTCGTCATTCCCTGATATTCATTTTAACCTGGTATTGGTTGGAATGCTGGATGATGAAGAATTTTTCAATCTTTTTTGGAAATAATCACTGGAAGTTTTCTAAAGGCTCATTGGTGATTACGAAAGGAAACAAGAAGCCTGGTCTCTACTATATGGAAAGGAATGCATAAGGAGCACATGAGGTGAACACAAATAGTGATGCATCTACCGAGTTATGGACATACAGCTTAGTCATATCAGTGAGAAAGGAATGAGCTACTTGTTGAATATGAAAGTGATTTTAGGGTAAAAGTCTACAAAATTGGAGATGTAAGCACACTGCATGCGTGGGAAGCGTCATAGGATATCTTTCCTAAGTCATCCATTTTCAAGGAAACCGACATTGATCGAGTTGATTCACACGGACATCTGCAGTCCAATGAAGGTAAAATCGATTGGTGGTGCTTCTTATTTTGTAACTTCCACTGATGATTATTCTAGGAAAGTCTAGGTCTATGCTATACAGACAAAGGATCAGATGCAACATACTTCAAAGAGTTCCATGCCTTAATTGAAAGAAAGACGAGCAAGAAGTTAAAGCATGTTCTGTCTTACAACGGCGATGAAAACATTGGTTCCTCTGATGCTTATTGCAAAGAATAAGGGATTGAACACCAGAAGTCTCCAACAAGGATGCCTCAGCTCAATGGCATAGCGTATGAACAAGACACTAATGGATAGGGTACTATGTTTGCTCACAAAGGCAAACTTATCTGACAATTATTGGGGTGAGGCTCTTAATGCTGTTGCTTATGTTATTAATTTGTTTCTTAGTTCTCCTTTGCAGGGCGTATAGCTCACAAAGTGTGGTAAGAGAAAAAGCCGTCATACAGTCACCTATGAGTATTTTTATGTAAGGCCTTCGTGCATGTACTAAAGTACGAGAGGTCTAAACTTGAGCCAAATGTAAGACGATGCATCTTTATCGGCTATGGTCAGGATGAGTGTAGAAGCATGAAAATATGGACCGCATAGGCGTTATGCGGCCTAGTTGATCCAGGCCGAAGAAGGAAGGTCCCTATGACAACTCTGCGGCCAAGCTAATCCAGGCCGCAGAAGGAAGGCTCCTGAGACCACTATGCGGCCAAGTTGATTCAGGCCACAGAGGAAGATTCCTATGACGACTATGCGGCCAAGATGAGGCAGGGATGTCCTGCGGCCAAGGAAGACTGCGACCTATTTTCGGGCCACAGAAGGAAGGCTCCTGAGACCACTATGCGGCCAAATTGATTCAGGCCACAGAGGAAGATTACTGTGACAACTATGCGGCCAGGATGAGACAGGGATGTCCTGCTGCCAAGGACGACTGCAACCTATTTTTGAGCCACATGAGCCTTATGCGGTTCAAAATTCTCCAAACTCCCTCAACAGATGAATTCTACTTCATGGTAGGACATGTGGCGAATTGACAAAGTCTTGAACCACCTAGATATGTTGCAACAAAAAAGTCTCATCAGACACCCAGCTGGCAGCTAAAGACTTAGTCTTGGTGCACTGTTACGGCCACGTGTGTAATCCCCCAGATTTCAAAAAAAATAGTTTTTATAATTTTCAATAACATTTAATTTAAATACGTATTTTGTAGCGTATTTCGTATTTTCTTGGTTTTCGTAATGCCTTGAAATTTTTCCTAACTTATAGATTTTTTTCCTTGGCCGGCATACCGTCTAGACAGATTTTCTACATTTTAGATATTTTCGATTTTAGATATTTCGATGAATAGTATTTTGGATATTTTGATGAATAGTATTTAGATATTTTCATGAATAGTGTAGAAGCACCCTATTACCCAATGGACATTTGGTTTTGTTTGAATGGCCATGATTGACTTAGATTTTGACATGGATCACGATCCGACGGCTAAGATTAATTCCCCCTTCTATATATACCCTTTTATTTTCTCTCTCCTCTCTCTTTTCATTCTCTTCACTCTCTCTTTATTTCTTCTTCCTTTCTCTTCCCTTGGAGCTTTGCTAGGAGCTTGGCCTTGAGGTCTAGAGTGTGGTTTCGTACCCCTCTTGGTGGTGGACTAGAAGATTAGGCTTGGAGCTTAACCTAGGCAAGTGTATCTTGCTCAAAAGTGGCATGACCATACTTTATTTTTGTTTTCCATGGAAACTAGAGTTTTATTGGCCTATAATTTGCTTCTTTAAATTGTTAACATGTTTAGTATATAGCACTTTCGGTTTTGATTGACAGTATTACGTAGATCTGAGTTTCTAGATATGATTTTCGAGTATTTTGAGATTTTGATCTATCAAATGTTTTGATTTGTGAAAACTAATACTTCCATGTTGTTGGAAATTCAATTCTATTCAATTTTGACTTTTGAAAGTCCGAATTTCGATTTAAAATGAAGTTTTTATGGCCGAAACAAGTTTTAGCGAAAATCTGGATTTTGTTGCTGTTTGGAAAAATGGTATACCGCCGGTATGCCGCAGTATACCGCCGGTATGCCATTTTTGGCACCAGAAACTTACTGTCTTTAGTCCGATATACCGCCGGTATGCCGCAGTATACCGCCGGTATGCCGTTTTATGCTGTTTTAGGCTGTTTTTGTCCGTTTTTGCCCCGTTTTTGTCCGTTTTTGATATTTTCTCGATTGTAATAGGCTCTTAACATGATTAGATGACCTTTGATAGTTAAAGAATGATTGTACACTCTATATACATGGTACATGCTTATGTTCACGTATTGTTCTATGTCCAAATTATAGATAGTGGCCTGTTATGGTGCACTCCAGATTACTATATATGCCTAGCTCGATATAGTGGCTCGTAGTAGCGCACTCATGACTTGATTTTCTTATTGATTTCTAGACCCTAGAAAGTTAGTTTGAGTATAGTGCCACCCCACATTGGACTTGGAATTGACCGGAGTTGACCAGTTGACCAAAGTCAACTATAAGTCAACCTCTGACCCAGTTTGTCTTAGTTTGCCCTAGTTAACTAGACATTATAGTATGTCTTTTCACCCTGATTAGCTATTGTATTATCTCATCTTTAGGACTGTGGCTTCACTCTGAGCCTTGATTCATATTGATAGCAGGATCCCAGGCAAGTACATCTACAAACTCATTTACTGTCTTTTAATGCTAGAACATGTATTAACCCTATTAAAATACTGATCCTTGAGGTAGCAAGTTGTCTTCACATGTTGTATTACTTTCAGTACTTGCCATGCTTATACTGCTCCCAGTATCTCCCACATGTTTTTACTGTTCTCATATCTCTCACATGTATAAATAACGGGTTAAGGGAAAACTGTTAGTATTGTACGTGAACATGACCCCCTTCTCCGTATGTATTTACCGTGCTCGGCGACATTCTATATGTAACCTTGTCGTAGGTTCTGATCTCGCGTTTGTGTATGGATATACACCGATGCCGTTCGTGCACGTATGTGCATGCCAGAAAAACTTGATATGTGCCACTGTACATCCTGATTACCTATTGACCGATTCACGTACATACTACAGTTTTAAACTTTTAAACTATATGTTGTCATTTCTAAAAAGAACCAATTAAACCATGATATGCCATGTTCCCTATGTTACTATGATATTGTGATCCCAGTTGTACCATAAGGCCATGTTTTCCAGTATTTCCTGTTTTATAGACTTATCACACCATGTTTCTTGTTGTACATCTCTTTCATTATATGTTCAGTATTTTAGTTGTAGAGGTTGTACTTGCTTCCGTCCTGACAGGATAACGTTGTAGGTATCCTTACTGAGGAGGAGTTGCTCTACGACTCATATTATGGAGTTACTGCCGAGGACCCGGCTTTGCCATACGAGGATGTTTCTGCGGGGAGACTCGCCTAGTTTGCGTAGTCACTTAGGATACTTAGTGTAGTCATGTATTAGACTACATATTTTATAACTGGACATGTATCCAGTTTTACATTTCAGACTTGTACCTTGGATATTTTACTATATACGACGACTTTTGTGTTTGGAGCATTTTTGATTCTTCTTCACTTATAGAACTATTAGCACATTTAGTCTTATCTTGTTATCTCTAGAACAGCTTACTGCGCTTTATCTTAAGCGTAGGCTGGACATGGCTCGGCCCGGCCCAACAATTTGGGTAACGGGTCGTGACATGTTTTTTTGGCGGCCCATGCAGGTCCTGACTAAACTGTTTGGTTACGTTATTGTACCAAGCATGCCTGCAATTAGGAACTTAAGGTAATTAGACGACATTAGGAAAGACGCTTAGAACACCTAGAGAAATGCTAGGATTGTAACATAGGAAATATGTCACATGTTTGCTATTATTAGATTTTTCTTGCATATGATTGCTTACTTTAAACAAGTCCTTATAAGTCTTTTTATGTGTAATTTAGATGGTGCTTACTCGTTCATCCCAGTATGTTACCCCCGAGAACGGGGCCCTCCATATCCAGTCAGCTGACCAGTTGACTGATACACCTCCACCTACCACACTCCCCCACTCCACAAATCCACCAACCCAGATACCTCCACCACCTTCCACATCGCAGACCCGGCAGGACCCGATACTTCCACCACCCCCTATCACTATACCCACCCAGGCTTCCGTCACACTCGACGGGACCCAGCTGCTCACACTGATCCAGGGGTTCCTAACAACCCATCAGGAGCAGACTACCCTACTCCGCCAGAGCATGGAGCGTTCTGAGGGACGTCCCGTGGTCCCACCACTTGTAGAGCCATGGCAGAAAGCGGGGGACGATCAAGGACTTCATGGGTCTGAATCCCAAGGAGTTCTCAGGGACTGAGGGCATAGTAGTAGCTGATGACTGGCTAGATTCAGTAGAGAGGAAGCTTCTGGGAGTTAGGATGCCGGATGACCTTCAGGTCGAGGCAGCAGGATTTCTGCTGATAGACTTAGCCGGAGTCTGGTTCAGGAATGAGCCGTTATTCGCGAGAGGTAGAGCCACCTGGGACCAGTTTAAGACCCAGTTCAAGAAAAAATTCTTCTCGACCACTGCTAGAGTAGCCATGGGGCTACGATTCCAGAACATCCAGCAGGGGAACCGTTCTGTTGACGAGTATACGGCAGAGTTTAGTCGCCTGAGCCGTTTTGCTCTTAGTCTGGTTGCTGATCCAGAGAAGATGACCCGTAGGTTTTGCCATGGTCTAGTTCCAGACATTGGCATTCTTATAGTGGCGAACGGTACGACTAACTACTACCAGAGCCTAGAGTTAGCCCGGAGCATTGAGGAGCGTCTTCTGTCATGCAAGAGGCCGGCTTCTGTACATCATGAGGGACCGTCCAAGCGTTAGGCTTTCCAGTAGAGAGCACCGACGCCACCCCAGCAGACTTACCGTCCCCCTACATCACATCTCCCGACCCAGCCAGTTAGAGCCTCGGGACCTCAGCAGCAACAGAAGGGGACTACGTGTTCATTCTGTAGAAGGGTAGGCCACGACGCTTTCGTTTGTAGGAAGAGGTTGGGGCAGTGTTTAGCTTGTGGGTCTGCCATCCATCAGATTCGGGACTGCCCAGTAGCCAAGGGACCCCAGGGGAAGACTTATAGCCTAGTCCTTGAGCCGGAGCCGGAACAGGTTTCGGGAGGTTAGTCTTAATAATAGCCTTAGTCTTTTGTTTGCATTGCTTGTTATGCTAGAATGTTTGTAGAGTCTTCTATCCTTGTAAATTTTGAGGACAAAATTTTTTCAAGGAGAGAAGATTTGTAAGCCCCTAGATTTCAAAAAAATAAATAAATAGTTTTTATAATTTTCAATAACATTTAATTTAAATACGTATTTTGTAGCGTATTTCGTATTTTCTTGGTTTTCGTAATGCCTTGAAATTTTTCCTAACTTATAGATTTTTTTTTCCTTGGCCGGCATACCGTCCAGACAGATTTTCTACATTTTAGATATTTTCGATTTTAGATATTTCGATGAATAGTGTTTTGGATATTTTGATGAATAGTATTTAGATATTTTCATGAATAGTGTAGAAGCACCCTATTACCCAATGGACATTTGGTTTTGTTTGAATGGCCATGATTGACTTAGATTTTGACATGGATCACGATCCGACGGCTAAGATTAATTCTCCCTTCTATATATACCCTTTCATTTTCTCTCTCCTCTCTCTTTTCATTCTCTTCACTCTCTCTTTATTTCTTCTTCCTTTCTCTTCCCTTGGAGCTTTGCTAGGAGCTTGGCCTTGAGGTCTAGAGTGTGGTTTCGTACCCCTCTTGGTGGTGGACTAGAAGATTAGGCTTGGAGCTTAACCTAGGCAAGTGTATCTTGCTCAAAAGTGGCATGACCATACTTTATTTTTGTTTTCCATGGAAACTAGAGTTTTATTGGCCTATAATTTGCTTCTTTAAATTGTTAACATGTTTAGTATATAGCACTTTTGGTTTTGATTGACAGTATTGCGTAGATCTGAGTTTCTAGATATGATTTTCGAGTATTTTGAGGTTTTGATCTATCAAATGTTTTGATTTGTGAAAACTAATACTTCCATGTTGTTGGAAATTCAATTCTATTCAATTTTGACTTTTGAAAGTCCGAATTTCGATTTAAAATGAAGTTTTTATGGCCGAAACAAGTTTTAGCGAAAATCTGGATTTTGTTGCTGTTTGGAAAAACGGTATACCGCCGATATGCCGCAGTATACCGCCGGTATGCCATTTTTGGCACCAAAAACTTACTGTCTTTAGTCCGGTATACCGTCGGTATGCCGCAGTATACCGCCGGTATGCCGTTTTATGCTGTTTTAGGCTGTTTTTGTCCGTTTTTGCCCGTTTTTGTCCGTTTTTGATATTTTCTCGATTGTAATAGGCTCTTAACATGATTAGATGACCTTGGATAGTTAAAGAATGATTGTACACTCTATATACATGGTACATGCTTATGTTCACGTATTGTTCTATGTCCAAATTATAGATAGTGGCCTGTTATGGTGCACTCCAGATTACTATATATGCCTAGCTCGATATAGTGGCTCGTAGTAGCGCACTCATAACTTGATTTTCTTATTGATTTCTAGACCCTAGAAAGTTAGTTTGAGTATAGTGTCACCCCACATTGGACTTGGAATTGACCGGAGTTGACCAGTTGACCAAAGTCAACTATAAGTCAACCTCTGACCCAGTTTGTCTTAGTTTGCCCTAGTTAACTAGACATTATAGTATGTCTTTTCACCCTGATTAGCTATTGTATTATCTCATCTTTAGGACTGTGGCTTCACTCCGAGCCTTGATTTATATTGATAGCAGGATCCCAGGCAAGTACATCTACAAACTCATTTACTGTCTTTTAATGCTAGAACATGTATTAACCCTATTAAAATACTGATCCTTGAGGTAGCAAGTTTTCTTCACATGTTGTATTACTTTCAGTACTTGCCATGCTTATACTGCTCCCAGTATCTCCCACATGTTTTTACTGTTCTCATATCTCTCACATGTTTAAATAACGGGTTAAGGGAAAACTGTTAGTATTGTACGTGAACATGACCCCCTTCTCCGTATGTATTTACCGCGCTCGGCGACATTCTATATGTAACCTTGTCGTAGGTTCTGATCTTGCGTTTGTGTATGGATATACACCGATGTCGTTCGTGCACGTATGTGCATACCAGAAAAACTTGATATGTGCCACTGTACATCCTGATTACCTATTGACCGATTCACGTACATACTACAGTTTTAAACTTTTAAACTATATGTTGTCAATTCTAAAAAGAACCAATTAAACCATGATATGCCATGTTCCCTATGTTACTATGATACTGTGATCCTAGTTGTACCATGAGGCCATGTTTTCCAGTATTTCCTGTTTTATAGACTTATCACACCATGTTTCTTGTTGTACATCTCTTTCATTATATATTCAGTATTTTAGTTGTAGAGGTTGTACTTGCTTCCGTCCTGACAGGATAACGTTGTAGGTTCCAAGAGTCTCCTCGCAATGATCTAGAGTAAGTGCTTTTACTAGCCTCAGATCAGGGAGCAAACATGATACCTACGCACCCTCAGCACCTGTCCGACGACAACTCGGGAAACAAGTACAAATTTTGGGAGACGAGAAATTTCCTTTCGCCTCCTATAATTCGACTCGAAAGGTTCCTGCCGGTAAGGAAGCAAAGAAGACAGGCTCCTCCAGCTCGGCAACCTCAGCCAGCATGGCAAGAAAACTCTCATCTGGTGGATTACCGCTGACGATCACAGGGGGTGTCTACCTAGGAACCCATTCAAGAAAGAGGCTTCCAACAGCCGAGGGTTCATCCTCGACGTACCTGGGGGGAACGAAGCCGGGGGTAGTAGTCCCCTGAACGTATGCGACAACCCGATGTTCTAAGAGGATGCGCAGAGGGTAGCGATCCAGTAGAATTATGCAACAGACTAGGGTGACCGCCTTCACCAAGATGACACAGCTTCTTGCACAGGGGGTAGCACACCTTCCGAGTCTAATAAGGAGGACATACTAACATTCTCGGACGATTTCTCTGTACGAGGATACGACACGAAAAGCACATCCTCTAGGGTCCCCTCCGTCTCTCCCCACGTACGGACAATATTTATGGCGGGAGATGATCACGAAGGGCCTAGTGATCGATAATGTTTAGAAAAGCTTGAAGCCATGATCCTAACCTTGGTCAAATCAGTAGACGAGATCAAGGCTGCCTTGCCGACTCAATCAGCAAGGACATATGGACAAACAAGTTTAGGCCCCGTAGTCAACGCGGACTCAAACACGATAGCTCCTCCTCTGGGCGACAATCCTCCTGGAATATCCACTCCCTCACCTGCAGAAGAGGCCAGGAAGACAATAAGAGAAGTTCAGGAGCTTCGAGCAATGTTCAATGCCCGAGACTCCTCCCGGGACCTCAGAATACAGCAACTGTACCCCGTTGCATGGAGAGACGTTCCTTTTCCTCCGCGGTAAAAACTGTTTCATATCGATTTATATGATGGGAAGACCTCTGCTAGCCGGTACATGACTTATTTTGAGGTTACAACCGACCACTTACCGCATAATTAAGCCATCCTCACACGACTATTTGTCGGAGCATTGGAGGGAATCGCGTTCGACTGGTACCGCAACCTCCCAAAAAACTGCATCCATTTCTTTAATGGCTTCAAACACATGTTCCAGGAAAGGTTCTACGAAGTTGGACATGATGTGACAATATCGTCTCTCATGGACGTCGTTCAAGGAGAAAAGGAGCTAACGAGAAACTACATCGAGCGGTTTTGCCAAACCGTGATGAGATTGCCCCAAGGCAATTCGAAAAGCTCTTTGATTAAAATCTGCCAGAAGAGGTTGCTCCCTATAATCAGCCTCTGGATGGGCGAAGATCAATTCAGGGATTAGACGACTTTCATCATAAGCGCTACAAATGCGAGTTGAAAAAGGCTCGCTAGCTGGGATTACATATCCCAGATGGAGAGGACAAGGGAAAACATCCTAATACCTCCAATAACAACAATAATGGTGGCACCACCAATAACCTAGACACCAAAGCCAAACAAACCATGGTCGCTGGTACAACCAAAAAGCCTGAACAAAAGCAAATGGAAGTTTCGAGGCCCAAGGAGATGACATATTCTTTGAAGATAGCCATGTCAAGCCTATCTTCGACATGCTCCCGAAGATGGGTAGGATCCGACTCCGTGATGTAGAGTGCGAGCCTCGAGCAACGGAGATTGAGGATCCAAAATATTGTCACTTCCACCGCTATGTCCATCACCCCACACAGGAGTGCTTCATACTAAAGCGGTACATCCAGAACCTCACCAACTCAAATGCTCTATCGCTAGATTTTGAAGAGGTTACTGTGGCTATAAACATGGTATCCGTTCAGTTCGAAGACTTTCCCCCAACGAAAACTCAAGACGGGATAGTACTTGTTCTTCGGGCAACGATGGAGGTTACTAACCTTCCACCTGTCTGGGACCAGATGACTGGTTTGGTGCCTCTTACCACGTCACGAGGAGAGGTCTTGTGGGTCCACCCAGACTTAGTGCCCAAAGTTATCCAGGCGGTACCATCCTCAAATAGCAAAAAGATGGACGGGAAGTCCAGATCCTGCCACACAATCTCGGCCGAAGCTGAGGAGGCCGCGACCGTTGTTACCCGGTCTGGCGCACAATTTCAGTCCACTCTGGGTAATCCAGTCGAGGACCCTCAGCCAACAACGCTACCTGCTACTGATGTTCCGGGACCATCTCGACCTCTACCGGCAGAAAAATCCAAGCAGAAAGAAACTCGCTTCGACAGGCCGCTCCGTAAGGACACACCTCA
This sequence comes from Iris pallida, assembly GCA_029216955.1. Lineage (NCBI taxonomy): Eukaryota > Viridiplantae > Streptophyta > Magnoliopsida > Asparagales > Iridaceae > Iris > Iris pallida. The sequence continues at coordinate 2,572,887 of JANAVB010011198.1, read as the reverse complement.
AGGGATGGAGAGACCTTACAACTTTGACATACTAGCACAACTGGCTAATACGCCAGCAAATTTGTCGTTATACGAGCTCCTAAGGCTCTCCAGAATGCTGACGCCTACTTAGCTCAGGTCAAGCCTACAGGGGAAGACTCGTCAGCAGATCTCCAGGGCAGCAATTGTACAGATATATTATCCAACATCGTATTTACCCCACAGGACATGTTAATCAAAACCAACTTGCATAATCGCCCTTTGTACTATACTGGATACATAGGTGACATCAAGTTGGATCGGATGCACATTGATCCTGGCTCGTCAATAAGCATCATCCTAAAAAGCTTGCTTCACCTCCTAGGCATCCCTATGCACCGGCTATCATCGACCAACACTGCCATTAGCAGATTCAACTCGAAAAGAAGCTATCCCCTTGGAAAGATTCGCTTGAAATGTCAGATCGGCAACCTGAAGACGGAGGTTATCTGCTACGTCATAGACGCAGATACATCCTATAATATCCTTTTGGGGTGTCCATGGATACATGACTATATGATCGTGTCGTCCACGCTCCACCAGTGCTTCAAGTATGTCAGTAAGCACGGCTTCGTAAAGACGAAATTTGCCGACATCGATCCCTTCAAAGGGGTTGAGTCTTACTATTCGTCTGAGGCTTGTCTATATGAGAAATCTAAACAGCACACAGTTGATGTGGGGACACAAAATAAACTGGAGGCCACAATAGGGTCAGAGAAACCTCTAAAAATCTGTCTCCAGGCTCGCAAACCAGGCAAAGCCGCACCCCTTGTCGCAACTTTGCATAAAGAAGTGCTCGGTTCCTCCGCCCCAACCGTGCAGTTGGAACCGTTGGTCATCCGACTCCCGAGGTCTAGCCAGGAGCCAAAACCCGTCGTGGAGCCGATGGTGATCCGATTGGCAAAATCAAATCAAAGGCGAACGGAAGATGCAAGGTCCTCTGTGGAGCCGATGGTAATCCGATTGCCAAAATCCAATCAAAGACGAACGGAAGATGCAAGGTTCTCTGTCGAACCGATGGTTATCCGCCTCCCCAAGATGAGCTGACAGCCAAGTGTTGATCCGAGACCCTCAGACAAGCTGGTGCCACGAGAAGAACCCTTGGTGGTCAAGCTATCGAGGACGTCGTCCCAGCCTCTGGTCACGCAAGGCATAGCTGAAGAGGAGGCTGAACTGGCAAAATATCTAGTTACACATGTTGATAGTCCCTCTGCCGATGATATAATTCCTCTAGACAAGATACCTTACTTCATCAATAAAAGGTTGCCGTTGAACTTTCCTGAGCGCAATAAGCTTACTCTGATGTATGTTATGGAGCAAGGTCTAGACATTAACCTGCACACACAGGTGACAACCATCTATACCGCGAACCGACTTACTCCTATTAGAAGTTCCTACTTCCTAGTCCCAGGCAGAAGAAAAGGCGATCACACAATCATCTTCGGCCGAAAAGAAGGACCTCGACCTTTCATGCCAGAAGAGTTCGATCTCGAACTCGACACTGGAAGATTGCCGCTCTACCGGTATAGTTCCCAAGCTAAGTAATTCATACAAAAGCAGGGGTACGATATGGAGACTCCCCCAGGCCTGAACTACGGCAACGGCCGACGATCGCCTCTGCAGTTGCCATTTCCGGCTGGAAAACCTCGGGATTATTACAGCAAGTCCAGACACGTCTAGGTTATGTTCCACCAGTAACAACGCCCGAGAGCTCCGATGAAGAATACGAGTGGCATTCTCACTCATCCGAATCACCCACTTACGATTCCGATGATAGCATTGGAGATATATTCAGGCAAACATTGTCTGTCAACATGGCCTCCGTCGACTTTCAGGAAGAAGATGAAGATCTACCCGAATTCCTTGAATTGGAGCCATGGGTCAACAGCTGGATGCACAATGGGAGAAGCGCTTTGAACAACGAGACCCTCCCACTGAAGATGAGGTCATACAAGTTGACCTCGGCGACGAATCCTCCTCAAAGCCAATCTTCATCAGTAAAAGACTGACGGACGACGAACGGGAGTTACTGTTACATCTTGTCAGAGAATATATCGACGTCTTCGCCTGGAGCTATGAAGACATGCCAGGGCTAAACCCCGAGATCGTAATTCATAAGCTCAATATTCATTCAGACGCAAAACCAGTCAAACAACAGCAACGGCGGTTCCGTCCAGACATCATGAATTCCATCGAAACTGAAGTAAACTAGCTTATAGCTAGCGGCTTCATTCGTGAGGAACAACACCCAGACTGGATAACTAATATAGTACCGATCATCAATAAGAATGGGAAGATCCGAATTTGTATCGACTTTCGCAACCTGAATGCGGTATGTCCTAAGGATGAATTCCCTCTTCCTATCAGAGACTTAATGATCGATAATACGTGTGGCTTCGAGCGCATGTCCTTTATGGATGCCTTTTTGGGATACAATCAAATCAAAATATTTCCTGATGATGAGAAGCATACGTCATTTCGAACACCAATCGGCGTATATTGCTACACAGTCATACCCATCGGCGTAAAGAACGCCGATGCTACATATCAACGAGCTATGAGTGTCATCTTCAGTGAGAACTTGCGCAAGCCGGTGGAGTGTTACGTTGACGACATCTCCGTCAAAAGTTGCTCCAAGGAGGACCACTTACACGATTTGAGGACAATATTCGACCTCATGCGAGCGCACAATCTGAAGATGAATCCCACCAAATCCTTTTTGGGTGTGTCCAGTGGGAAATTCTTGGGCTTTGTCATTACCTCTCGGGGTATTCACGTAGACCCCAATAAGACAAAAGCAATCCTGTAGATGAGTCCACAAAAGAACCTCTACGAACTCCGAGGACTTCAGGGAAGACTAGCTTACATCAGGAGGTTCATATCTAACCTCGCAGGACGATGTCAACCATTCACATAACTCATGAAGAAAGGCATCTCTTTCGTATGGAATGAAGAATGTCAACGCGCCTTTGATGACATTAAGGAATACCTGTCGAATCCACCAGTTCTAGTAGCCTGGGTCGATGGAAAGCCCTTCCTGCTCTATGTACGGGCAATAGAACACTCCCTCGGCGCTTTATTAGCACAGAACAATGACGTGGGGCAGAACAAGCCATCTATTATCTCAGCCGAATAATGGTGGGGGCGGAGCCTAGGTACAACGCTATAGAGAAGGAATGCCTTGCTTTGGTGTTCGCCATTCAAAAAACACGGTACTATGTGACAGGACAGACCATCTATGTTGTCTCATGAGTCAACCCCCTTAGGGTTCTCATGACCAAGCTAGGCGTACTTAGTTCTTGTCTAGCCACATGGGCGATATTATTGTCCCCCTACGACATAGTTTTCGTTCCGCAGAAGACTGTCAAAGGTCAAGCCTTGGCCGACTTCTTAGCAGCCCATCAAGGCTCAGAAACATCCAGAATCTATAAAAAAATCCCAAACGAAGTCGTTAACTCAAACATGACTTCACAGGATGCCGTTTGGTTAATGTTCTTCGACGGTGCTTCAAGAACGGGGCCATAAGGTAATATCGTCGCTGGAGTCAGGATAGTATTAATTTCTCCCTCTGAATTGGTGGTCAATCGGGCATACTCTCTCACAGAGCCCTGTTCAAATAATGTGGCCGAATATAATGCTCTGGTAATCAGGCTTCGACTCGCAAAAGAAGTAGAGGTCGAATACCTAGAAGCGTATGACGACTTGCAGTTGATTGTTAATCAAATCCGAGGCTCGTACGTGGTCCGCAACGAGGACCTGATTCCTTACCATCAGATAGAGATTACCATCATTGCGAACTTGGAGGAGTTCTTTATAGAGAATGTTTCTAGGCTACAAAATATTGAAGCCGACGTCCTAGCAGGCCTCGCCGCTTCCTTAGCAGTTCCGAATCATGCTCATCATCTAGTCGACGTGATAGGCCATGATCTGGTCTGTCCTAAAAATAACGTTCAAATAGGTACGAGTTACTCCACCCAGACAATCAATGACATACAAGACTGGAGACTCCCGATCATCGATTTTGCAGTCAACGAAATTCTGTCGGAGAATATAAAAGAAGCAACTTCAATCAGAAGGCGTTCTCTCAGATTCTTTCATGATACAGAAACAAAAATACTATATCGACGATCCTACAATGGATTACTGCTACGCTGCCTATCAAATGCAGAAGCCAAAGAAGCCCTATGCGAGGCTCACGATGGCGTTTGCGGGACTCACTAATCTGGCCCAAAACTGCAGGACCGTCTTCGCCGGATGGGCTATTATTGGCCTACAATGGTAGCAGATGTGGTCGATTATGCAAAGAATTATAGTGCTTGTCAGATCTACGCAGACTTCATACATCAACCATCCGAATTCTTGCACCAACAGTGGCATCTTGGCCATTTGAAGCATATGAAAAGTACATTATCGGCCCAATCACTCCACCATCATCCAAAGGACACCAGTTTATACTTGTAATTACTGATTACTTCTCCAAGTGGGAAGAAGCTATTTCGCTTGTAGAGGTAAAGATATCAAACATGATTAGTTTTGTAAAATATCACGTCATCTACCGTTTTGGACTGCCTCGGAGGATTATTCATGACAATGGTCCGCAGTTCGCAAGCCATGCTTTCTATCGATTCTGCAACAAAAATCGAATTCAGAATATGGCTTCAACGGCATACAACCCATCGAATAACGGTATGGCTGAAGCTTTTAACAAGACCATAATCAAGCTTCTCAAAAAGTTCGTATCTTCGAACAAGTACGAATGGAATGAAAAGCTGGGCGAATGCCTATGGGCGTACTGCACTACAATTCAGACGGCTATAGTAAATACATCGTTCTCTATGGTTTACGGAAGTGAGGCAGTTCTTCCATTGGAGATCCAAATTCCCTCGCTTCACGTGGCCCTTACTTACTGGCTGACATCGGACGATAACTATCGTCGACGGCTACAAGAACTGGAAGCCCTAGACGAGAAGCGTTTACAAGCTCAACAAAGCATTAAACTCTATCAAGCACGCATCTCTCGAGCTATCAATAAGAAAGTCAAGCAGAGAACATTCCAATTGGGCGATCTCGTCTTGGCCGTTCGCAAACCGATGGTCATGACTCAAAAAACTGTCGGCAAGTTACAGCCCAAATGGAGGGCCCATTTGTCATTGAGACCGTATTCTCCAACGGCGCATACCGGCTCACAAAATAAAATGGAGACTTGCTTATGATGCCCATAAACGGCAAGTTTCTAAAAAAGTATTATGCTTGAAGACATGCTCGTACTTCCTTAACTACTAAAATCTTCTAGACTGTCGAGTTATGTACGCCAAGTACCTCTGAACTTACACTCTAGCTCCGAGTGGATTCACATTGCATCTTTCTGGGTGACAAGTCATGTATACTAATACCTCTAAACTTCCACTCTAATGCTTCACCCTGCCGGAGTCTGCCAAGTTTTTTGTTTTGTCACGTCTGAGCAAACTTCCTGGTTTTGATTATCGTATATCACATCCATATTACCTCTGATATAGACAATCTCTTAACTTAACACACGTACCCAATCTGGGATAAAGCCATGGTGTTAAGCCCACAGAACCTATCACGTCCATATTACCTCTGTTAGGTTTTGTTTCAAAAACTATTACTCGCACTACCGTTGCACAAAAGGGTAATAGGCCCACAAAAAATCGTTCAAATCTATTACTCGCACCACCGGTGTGCAAAAGGGTAATAGATCCACAAAAGTCCCCCAGTGGGATGTCCTCTGCCAACCACAAATGTTGTATTAGGCCATATAGTACAGGCACCTCAGATGTAATAAGCAAATAATGAAGGTAATGTACACTTTTATTCATGGGACTATGTCCCCAACGAAAAAAAAGAAGAGATAGGCGGAAGACCCACTACAACTACGTCTGCTCATCAGCAACACACAGTTCAGTTAGTATCGCCTCAAGCTGCGCCATTGAGCGATCGATCTTCAGTTTGGCTCGACGTTCAGCTTCCTGGATCAGCTTTGCCGCATCCTCAGTATATGCATGAGCCTGCCAATTATCTTCTACTTTCTTCAGTGTACCCTCCAGAGCAGTAGTGGCACGTGTGACCTTGTTGGTGTCTTCACAAATCAGCTCTCTCTCTCAACGGGTAGCTTGGAGCTCAGTCTCCAGGGATGCCAGCATAGCCTAGAGTTGTAGGATCTTCTCATGGGTTTCGGCAATCGCACGGGTCGTTGCCTCCTCACGAGTTAAGCAATCCTTCCCCTTACGGCTTAACTTTTCGTACTTTAGAGACCGTTTCTGAAGGACTTTCTCTAAAGCGGGTTTGGTCGTCTCCCGCCAAGGCCTTTCAGAGGAACGAACGCTTCTGGTCTACCTCAAGGGGCATGTCAACTTGTCGTAGTTTCTGCAGTTGGGTCAGGCGCTGATCAGCCTCTACCAGTTTGTGCTCAAGAAAATCAACCATCCCTTCTCTACCCGAAAATGTTCTCAACAGTTCAACTTGGCTGCAGGCACAATGATGAGCCACGATAAACGACGTTCCTCTCCGTAAAGCAGTATCTACCCCCTATCTTAAGTGGCGATAAAATCTCTCTATTATATCCTTTAACGATTCATCTATATTCTCTAAAGAAGACGGCGTCAAAGGAATAGTAGCCGAGAGTGCTGAAGGTGTTTGGGAAGGCGGCGCATCAGATCTTGACGACCCTATCAAAAGGGAAGCAAACTCCAAGCGATGAGATTCTCGTGCAGCAGTAATCTCTTTCTCTGCGGCACGAAGGAGCCGAAGACTAGGCAACTCGGAGAGCTCGATTTTTTAGGAAGGGGTAGCATCAACCGACCCTGCGTCTACCGATGCAGGCGTAGGAACCACGACCTCTGCGATCGACATCTCCATGATGCACACCTCCATACTCAACTCGGTGGAGGGCCCCTCGACTTGAGCTGGAAGGGGAGGAGGTACACTTTTTCTGTGTATAAGGTCAACCCCGGTATCCTCTTCTATCCCTTCTTCCGTGACCATGTCCGCCATCGATAGTGAGAAGGCAGGCCCTATAGATCCAGAACAACCAACAATCAGCTTGAGTTGAAGGATATGGAATTGCAGCAAAAAAATCTCCTCATTGGTAAGAATATGACATAGCTTACCAGGGGAGGGCGGCAGAGACTGGGGCTCATTCAGGGCAATCACAGCTCTCCCCGTTACCTCCACATCCTCTGTAACTTCAACCGCAGTACTCGAGCCGCCTACGTCTTCCTCTTCAGCCCCAGTTGCTCCAGAAAGAGACATAGCTGTATCGGCACTAGTCTGTTGAGACCCCACAATTCCAATATCAGGTCCCGTAAGGCTGACACCTTCCTTGACCGGGGTGTCCGTAGTCGGCACAAGAGAGTGAATCTCAGGGGCAGTGTCGGGTTGCGGAGGGTTCATTTCCTCTGATGCCTGCAAAGAGAAACATTCAGATAATGTCCCAAGAGTAATACTGGGGTTCGTCATGAAAGAACTTACCCCTAAGCTGGCTTCGGCATCACTGCCCCCTTCCTCGACGACAGGCCCACGGACCTTAATCGCAATCCGCTTCTTAGAACGAGGCCTATCGGTAGTGGAGGGACCATGTCTGTTCCTCTTACGCAAAGGACTTGGTACAGGAGAGGGCGAGCGCGCTGACAGAGGATTTGTAAGGAGCAACGGATCATTAGAGTCATTCTCCGCATCCGTACTAGTTGAACTAGAGTCGAAAGCCTTCACCTTTCCCCTCCTTGTCCTCTTGCGGGATTCCATGCGTCGTTCCTCCAATTTAGTTCCAGTAATAAAACTGGCATTTGGATCGAAGTCACTGGGGGGCGCATTCATAGATACGTGATGAAGGCACGCCATGTATAAAATGCGCTCGGAGATCTTAGCACCAGGCAAGTAGAAGCTGACCTAGGTGTGGATCGCAGAATAGTAATGCTAGGCTCGAATGTCATCCAGGACGCTGCCCTCAAAACCCAGGCAGAGATTGGATTGTCCAAAAATAATTGACTATACCCGAATTGTCGAGAATATCGACTGGATAAGTAACGCTCTAAGAAAGCAATATTGCGGTTGCGGTATACCAGATGTGAAGGGCGGATATTCTGCAACCAGCGGAACATCTTCTCAGGCAGGATTTGAGAGGTAATAGCGCTATCTTTTTACAGGCAGCCCATTTCTTCATCGATAGAAGGCGGGACCGACACGAAAAAAGAATATATGTCCAGCCGTATGAGCGCAGCTCGACAGTCTGGTATAGTAGTGCAGGTCCAAGGTATGTCGCGATACTGAAAGATAAAGGAATCACCACTTGTTGCATTGCCCTCGGGGCCAGGCCGTATCAAAGAGCGACAGTGCATCAGCAGCCATCCCATCAGATAATGGTAAGACAATTCGATCGGGTTGAAGGCCTTCGTAGTTTCACAAGCAATGACTTTCGTCGTAAAAGTACGATGACCGCGATGAATACTGCATACCATAGCCGAGAGTAGAGCCAGCCTGCCTCCGAAAACCAGCTTGACTGTAGGAAGGATCAGATTGCGGCTGATTCTCTCAATAGAACCGGAGCCCCCTGAAACCACACAGGCCCTCAGCCATATCATCAGGAACCCAACCAGTATAGCCTCATCGGATAAATATTGGGTATCATGATAGAAGTAACTGAAGCTGTCGCTCAAACTCCCGAATCTGTCACCTGCAACTTTGCTCCGCTTGGTGTCTCGTACCTGAGCATCCACCCCCTCCTGAGTCTGAGGGCTCCGAGGGGCGACCCGGCCTTAGGCTCCAAGGTTGAATAGGTAACTAATCCAAGCCTTGGTATAGGGGAGATGCCCTTCAGAGCTTTCATCATTTTTCTTGGACATCTGCTGACAGGTGCTTTGAGGATATAGCACTTTCCTGTATACAGCAAGGAACCTGAGGAACCGCCACTCTAATTGCTCAAATTCTTCATTTGTTAGGGTATGCTCCTCGTAAACCTCGTCTCTCCAGGGAAACTTGGAAACATCATACATCTCATGGAGAGCGAGCCCCATCTCTCCACCAAGAGTAAAGAAGGTCCCAGTACGACAGTTATACATCTCAAGGAGGGCTATGAACAGCTTCGGGTTCATAGATAAACCGTAGCAGGTGCCCCTTATGGCGTAGTAGAGGCCAATCTGCTGCAGAGTGTCCTTATATTTTGTCAGGATCCAGGTCGTCAGGTTGACCCACGGAGGGGAACGATGCATCCAGTTCAGCAGCGGCAACTTGCCTGTGGGGTATGACCCTTTGCGAGCAAGCCGATTCAAGAAAGTATCAGCCACGAAAAACCGGATATTGGGCTTTAATTTATTGATAAAACTGCCGAGGGCCAGCCCAACAACGGAGTGGCTAATTGTCTCCTTGACCGCGACCACTGTCCGTGCATGTTTATTATAACGGATATGGCCTACAAAAACTCCCTGTTGATCCTGACTTATGGGACCGACATTTTTCTCTCAATGGGCACCATGTTGAAACCCTTGTTAGCAATCACCCGAATAAAATACGTATTATACGCAAATTTTTCTGTATCTTACATAAACGTATAATACTTACGTACTTTTCAAAAATTCAAATTTTTAAGCAAATTTTAAGCCTCTGGAGTTTTAAACACGTACCATACGAATTTTAAAAAAATTGGCCAAAAATACTTGATCGAGAAACCCAACAGTCTTGACTTTTTTGACTCTTGCTGCTATTAGATATTAAGACTGACACAATTCTCAAAAATTATCAAAAGAAAAGAAGAAAGAGTCTCACAGTAACCAAAAAAAGAAACCCAAGAGTCTTTGCATATGTTGCTTGCAACAATCAAAGAAAAGTCTTTCAGTTTTCCATCATACTTTCAATTCTCTCTCATTATATAATGTTCATTCAACCTCTTCTTATTCTCACACTGAACCCTTGTTTATGAAGGAGTAGAGGTGGATGGGCCTATATATATGCCGAACTTTTAGTGCCAAATTTGTTCATATGAAACGTACTAAACACGAATTAAATCAAATTCGAATGTTTTTCATTAGACGAATTTTTAACTAAGTTTTTGACCATATTTTACTTATATTGTGCCGATTTATACTCGTACTTTTATCGTTCCAAATTTTTTTCGTTTGCCGAATTGCTAACAAAGGTTGAAACCAGATAAAGGGAAGTGGCATTCCATCAAGGATATGTGAATCACTACCACATAGGAAGAGAAATCCCAGTTCTCGGATATTTTAATTTTGCAGGGTCCGAGATGGTCAGGGCATCCCCGAACAAAAATATAGGCTTCAAATGAAGGCCGCCTAGTATCACAGAGTTCATCATGCCAAGTAAATAGAAATATGACTGGCTCCGGATCTCCTTTAACCTGGCTTCAGATTGACCTTTGGTAATTTGAGTCAACACATCTTCGACTATGTGGTCAAATCTGACACCTAGAGCGGCCTGAGCATACCCTATCAAAATCTCCCCCGAAAGAGCCGTAGGTAAAGTCACTGCAAAGGTCAACGAAAGAAGATAGTCAGAAGAAAACAAATAAAATGGGTTCCTTTTCAACTATACGGCCTAATCAGGTTGAGCCTATGCGGTTTGGTTATGAAAAGAGCACATGCGGCTCAAATCAGGTGATACATATACGGCCTAGTTATGAAAAGAGCGCATTCGGCTCAAATTAGGGAATGCATATGCGGCCTAGTCAAGCAGAGCCTATGTGGCACATATATGGAGAGGGCATATGCGGCTCAGTCATATGACACCTATGTGGCTCAGTCTATGTGGTCCGGTCACATCGAGCACATGCGGTCCGGTGAGACAGGGAACACATGCCACATGGAAGCCCGACTGCGCACAAAAGATATTGAAGCCAGAGCACAGCGGTGATACGTGGTCAGACCCGCGCATAAAGCATGCGACATGGCCATTAGAGTTCAAAATGTTCGTTTTCCCACCATCCTTACCCTTGATAGGAGTCTATACGTCTGGATGAAAGGAGGATAAGTCCGCAGTTCTAGACGAAGGGGCAGGCCCCTTCCTTTTGTCAGCAGCGCTTGTGGATATGGAAGCTTTGGGGGCCATGGCTAACTAGCAAAGACGAAAAGTTGGAAGCATAAGAGAGGAAGACAAAAAAAGTGGAAGAAGTTCTTTTACTGCTATACGGCCTACATTTATAGGCTAATCATAAAGCTTAAACAGATAGACGCCACTTCGTTTATCGTGCCCATTAAAGATAATAATGACCCTCGGGATTCTATCCTTTAACTGACATGTTGATCACGAAAAAGATAGCCCCAAATCTAAAAAATCATAGCTTTAAATATGACAGTGACAGCCTGGATAAGACTTCCTTGTGGCTCAAAATATTATGTGTATCTCCATGCTTCTTATTCAAAGTATTCCAAAATTTGCAATTTAAAAACTTTGAAGGGGGTCTTGTAGAAGCATAAAAATACTGACCGCATAGGCGTTATGCGGCCTAGTTGATCCGATCTGCAAAAGGAAGGTCCCTATGACAACTCTGCGGCCAAGCTAATCTAGACCGCAGAAGGAAGGCTCCTGAGACCACTATATGGCCAAGTTGATTCAGGCCACAGAGGAAGATTCTTGTGACGACTATGCGGCCAAGATGAGGCAGGGATGTCCTGCGGCCAAGGAAGACTGCGACCTATTTTTGGGCCGCAGAAGGAAGGCTCCTGAGACCACTATACGGCCAAATTGATTCAGACCACTGTCATGACCGGCACCCTTTTTTTTTCAAACGGATACGAGACGTGCCCAAGCCAGCCTATGTCGCAGTGTCGACGGTAGAACGCTGTCACGGCCATGAAGATCAAAATTACAGATAATGCTCATTCACATAATTAATTTAACTTACAATAATCACAAGTTTTACATTTTGCAGGAAAATATAAACTTGTACAAATATTTGAATGGCTACAACTCCACTATCTAGCTAATCTCTATATTTTTTGTCTGCAAGTATATCCATCACTCCCCAAGCTAAATGAATCCACGGCTAACCTAAAAATATTGGTTTCCAGTCAGGAATGGAACGAGCACAATTCACTTAATGCAATTTCAAATAAAGAAAATGACTATAAAATAAAGGTTAGACATCAATCATGAGTTTTGCAAATAAACAGTAAAGACGGAAAATTAGTAATAAATAAATAGACACAAAATACTTTCACCAACTGTTAGAAGTACCTTTGATATGTGATCGGTCTCGGAACAATTATACGACACTGTCTACACTGTCTAAAGTTACACTGTCTACACTGTCTAAAGTTACACGGTCTACAGTTAATATTGCATTAAAGAAACACTATCTACAAAATAATAATCATGAACTACACATTTTAAATGCAATAATAATTACGGTCTACACTGTCTACTTTGTAATAAATAAATCACTGTCTACACTGTCTACTTTGCGATAATAAATTATTGTCTACACTGTCTAAGGTCAGATCACACATCCTTGGTACTTTTCATTCCCGACTCAACAATTTATAATAGAAAATAATCACATAACCACTGGCCAATCAATAAAATATAGTAAAAATTAATATCGAAATGCAGACAATAAACTGTACTCGCCTGTGGTCCTTTACTGGTGAAACCGATAATCTGAACTACTCAATGTGCCACAATAGTCAAAACCCGTACAACCGTCCCCGGAAGTTGAAATAAACATTACCAATGTTTTCAGAAAAGTCAAATTAGCTAGGATTGCATGTCCTTAAGTCCAATTCTGGACACAGGGGCAAAACGGTAATTTTAGGTCAAAACGGTGTCCGCCATTGGACCCACATTGCACCGAAAAGCGTGCCAGAGTCAACGGTCTCTAAAGTCGTCAAACTACATGTCTACGGATCCATTTTTTCGATACGAATCCAACCGTATGTCCAGAGTTGGAATCCAGCGGGCCGTGCACAAAATCGCCCGATGAGTGGAACCGAGGGGCCCGTAAAAAGGTAATTTTATCAACTGTCTCAGAATTGGACCAAACTTGGCGTACAGGACCAAAAAATGATACGGTCCTGCTGGCACAAGTTTCGTCTCGATCTGACGAGCGTGCACAAAGTAATTGAGAAATTTGCAAAGTGCACGATAGGGTGAATTTTGACGGATACGTATCAAATTCGTCGCGCACACACGACCAATTTGAATTCCGTCAAAGCCCATACGACCACGAAGCCGTTACGCAGCTTTCGATGCTTTCGGTTCGCGACCACGTCGCCCGGAATGGCGGAACGCACGTCATGTGGATGAATTTCTACTGTTTTCGAAAACCGCTTTATTAGGTTTTTCTCGATTTTTAGAATCGAATAACTCTACACCCACTTAATGAAATTGGAATCTATAAAAAGGGTTTTACTGCCGTATATGTTGTCTAATTATGTGTTCAAATAGTTTTTCGATTTGGTTTATGGATTGGCGAGAAATCGCCTCCCAAGTAGCGTGTCTGGACTGTACTAGCGTCCTGCTTTGTCAGGTTTTCGGGTAAGTTCGTGTCGATTTCTCGACGAACACGAATAAGTTCCATGAGAACTAATCCACAGGGATCTGAGATGGTTATATCGGGGTCGTACCTGAGAAGTTGGATCGGAAAAACGTCGAACGAGTGTTGAGTACTCTCTCGTCGAAGTTGGGTTCGAAGAGGCTGTCAGTGTCGTTCCCCTGTTGCGCCCTTTTCTGTGCGCTGTTGTCGATTTCGTGCGGCCGAGCGGCCGGCCTCCGGCAGTGCCTGGCCGCCAGTGCTCGCGTGTCGAGGGTGGCTGGGGCGCGCGCACTTGAGGTGGTGGCAGCGTCGAGTAGGGTTTTGGTGAATTCCCCTTCCCTCGCGTATATATATAGCCTATGTCTTAACGTAACGCACGGGGGGGGGAAAGTTTCTGAGTTCGGGATTGAGCCCGAGCAGCTGCTGGCCTTGGGCTTTGTGGGGGAGAATTGGGTCGGGTCTGCAATTGCTTATTTCTTTTTTTCCTTTTTCTTTTTCTTTTTCATTTAAACATATATATGGATTTACACATATATATTTAAATACACACACTTAATATATTTAGAAATTATAACCACTTACACATATACGTATATACTTACCACATATACATATATATTTATATATACACATATAATATTTATCTATATTTCCATATATATATCTATCCCATTAACACAATTTAAGTAGATATATTCCTATGTATATATGTGTACATATAAATATATGTGTACATATATACATATATATTATATATACCCACATATATAATATACGTATGTATACATATACATATACACGTATATATATATATATATATATATATATATATATATATATATATATATATATATATATATATATATATATATATACCTATGTAAAAAAAAAAAAAAAAAAAATATACCTATGTATACACATATACATTTATATATAAATACACAAATACACTTATATATATACATTTATATATATATATATATATATATATATATATATATATATATATATATATATATATATATATATATATATATATATATATATATATATATATATATATATACACACATACACTAATATATATATAAAAAAAAATATACACACATACACTAATATATATATATATATATATATATATATATTTATATATACTTACAAATACACCCATATTTAATACACATATTTTACCTATAACAAATATTTAGCAAATAATTGCGAATTCCTAAAAATATATACAAAAATAAATGCATTTACCAAAAATATCTACAAGGCCGTATTTGGTCCCATTACATACTTACAAAGGCTTGGATTCGGTTCGGGCCCAGTTCGGGCTTAGTTGACACAAACGGTCTCCTACAGGTCATTACTATAATTAATAAATAATTAAAACGTTCTATAGGGTTAAGTCGCAACTTGGCCTGGTTTTCTTAGTTAGGACATCACTATGGCTCGGCCTTCCTTGGCATGGGTAATATACTAGTCAAAGCACGCCACTACACTATCTGTGCCATGATTCCTAGTCGTCTTCTACTCCAAAACTCCACTGTGGCTAAAGTCATCTATCGTAATAATTAACTAAATAATTATTTATAAATTATAATTCACCATTTTAATCAAATAAATAAAATAATAAAAAATATTCCAAAAATTTTCGGGAAGGGGAGCTACAAATCTACCCACCTTAAAAATAATTTCGTCCTCGAAATTCTAATTCATAGCTATTCCTTAAAATTCAAAAAGGAAGTCTACTAATACCTTAATCTCCGCAAATTTAATTTCTTAGAAATATTTATACCTCCTCCTAGCCATTTTGTATCTATATAACCTCGAGGACTTCTACCCACCTTTGGTCACACTACTCCTCACAGCTAAAATTTATAATCTTCTAACTAGTTGCTAACAATCCTACCAACAGATACCTACTGCATATGACGTCTATAATCCTCTTATATCTATCAAGCAACCCAAAATTTTAACAATCAACAAACTTACACAAATAGCTAATAAATATTGCTAAACTCTAGTAAGCATGACTATTCGTCGCTCCGAAGTAGGGAGGACAGGAAGATAAAGCAGAATAATTGGGAGTAAATGTGAAGTTTCCAGAGCAGTGGAGAGTATCTAATGTTACAGATAGAAAGGGAGTTTATGAACTACTGCCTTATTTGCTAGATTAAGCGACTCTAGTCTAGTCACTTGCTAAATCAAAGGGCACCTCGTTTCCTCGAGGGTTTGCAATCCATGTAATACAGAAGTCTCATTCTCAAAATCCTAATTCAAACAAG
This sequence comes from Iris pallida, assembly GCA_029216955.1. Classification (NCBI taxonomy): domain Eukaryota; kingdom Viridiplantae; phylum Streptophyta; class Magnoliopsida; order Asparagales; family Iridaceae; genus Iris; species Iris pallida. Next base: position 2,557,077 of record JANAVB010011198.1, on the reverse strand, counting down.
ATTCCATAATGGAACGGAATTTTAGAAATCAAGATTGTGGTCTTAATGGGTTCTTTATTTGGACATCAGTCGTTGGTTTAAAGAATCTTGGATCTCAATCTATATGGACTGAACAAGATCCCAAGATAAAACTATGTCTACTAGTTTAGGGTACCCTAGAATAGGTTTCTACCCAAAGGGTTGAGCTAGTTGTCCGTCAGGTTGGTTAGTTGGTTCATAAAGCCCAAAAATTTGCCTTCAGTGACTTTTGTGTTTAAGTAGCACATGAGGCCTCAATTGGGTGGACGTTAATAGCATGTGTGTAGTGGGCTTCGAGTAGATCACAACCATATATTGGGTCGAATGAACTGAATCAAGGTTGAGGCTCTGATGGAAGTCGAAAAATATACCGGGTACGTACTATGGTAAAGGTTATAGCTAGTCCTTTTAACCTGAAAGTCATAGCACAAAAGAGAGTACAAGGGAACGGGTTTGAGTGGGACAAGATACACCTAAATGAAGTTGGACTCATCTAGATCTTACATGTGAACTTTGTTGGAAGATAACTGCTGGTCTCGTGCTCCGAATATTAATGGCATGGTCGGGGACACGAAATAATCTAAATGGAAAGTGGGAATCTATGGGGCACTAATTATCATCCTCATAGGAATTGCTCTAATCAATTGGTAATCCTCGTATATACCAAAATTTTAGAAGGCCTACAGTCTATCCACCTTAAAGGCTAGGATATGGTGGCAAGGTTCCTATCACAGGGCTGGCCGATGGTAGCTACACTTGCATATACAACTATCATAGCCATGGGAATACTCTGTATCTATCTATCAATTATGAGTTTTCGTCTTTCCAATCAGCAAAAGACAAAAACAATAAAGAGTTTCCAGAGATGTCGCTGGATACAATTACGTGATTCAAAGGCGAATATATAATTCAAGAGGAATTGTCAAAGCAGTCGCGGATGAGATCCTAGGGACATCTACATCTCAATCCACGTATGGTAATTAGATGAAAGCGAACCAATGTATCATGGTTGATCAGACCGTAATACAAACTGATTCTGATTAGGCAATATATTAGCGGGCGTCCCCAATAAACATATGTCTTGAATCAAGCTCGATAAAAGAGTAAGCTTGCAAAAACTAGGCGGTAATAGCATCGTTGGTCAAGATAGTCAGAATACAAGTACGCGAGATTTTGGAAAGGAGGTACTAGTAGTTCGGGTTTTGGGAAAAATCAAAACCTTACCCGGTGTCATTGCTTATACAGTCAACCTATTATCATCATATCCATAAGGCTTTGGTCGACTAAGGGGTTATGGACCTCTAAATTCTATATTCTAGGTAAACCTATTAGTGTCAGACGATTACATCGTCCATAGATCACAAGGACCACGGAAGACCAGGTTAGGAGACATGCTACTCAACTTACAGAACTTATACTAGTATTGGTTTTGGATCTTAGGGTCATACAGGGCAGTCCCTGTCCTCTATAGCATCCTAAACTTATAATCACGTCTGAAATCATTTCACCGGAAATTATGCCTCGCATGTATACTCTGGCTGTGACAAACCCTTTGTTCTGTGATTCAGGTGTGATAAGCTATCAAGTACTCCACATTATATTGACACAAGGGTATCTAAGATCTAAGAGGTCAACGAGGACATAGCTTTAGCAATGTTCTATAACCTATGATCCTAAAAATAGTTTTATTTCTATGGGTTGTGCCTCGCCAGTGCGCTGCTGGCTGCAGTGAACCCACATCTCCACTCTCAGATAATTGATGACAGTGCGCTGCTATCTAACCATCGCAGTCGTTAAATTACTCTAACTAGATTCCTAAGGACTTCAAGGAGTTGCCAGAGTTTCAAACTAGTTGACTATGATAGAAAGTGTAACATCTGCCTATAAGTCTCAATCCTTAAGGTAAAAGGTTGGTCGAAAGGAAATATCTGAAGACAAATAAATTAAGAACATCCTAATCTTGATTTCATAAATATTTCAAATGGTTGAGGGGAAAACTTTGGACCAATCCTACATCGAGATTTATATATGAAAAGTAGAATCGAAAATTATAAACCAGTTACTTACAGCAAAATAGAATTTAAAATATGCAATCCTAATTCATGATATATTATTTATATCTAGATGAGCAAAAGAAAACTGAACAGGTTATCGAGATTATAGCCTTAATTATGGAAAAGCCTAACTAATCAAGTGAGTAGTACACCCACGTTGGATCATATCATTATATCAAAAGCAATGGTGTGACTATAGGGATCTAGCAAGCTATCTGAATTTTAATACTTCTAAATTGCATGGCCTATCTAACAACCTTAACTACCCGATTAGTCAATTTGAACAAGGGACTCCTAGTCCTAGTCATTCTCTTAAATTAGTTTAACCCTAATTATGAATGAGCATTTTCTAGTCGCAGGCTCGCAGTGGTACGACGAATATGGTACCACCACGAGTTCGCACAATTTGCAAAAACTGACCTGCGTGGGCCACCACAAAAACTTGTCACGACCCGCACCCGTTTTTTTTCAAACGGATACGAGACGTGCCCAAGCCAGCCTACGCCGCAGTGTCGGCGGTAGAACGCTGTCACGGCCATGAAGATCAAAATCACAGATAATGCTCATTCACATAATTAATATAACTTGCAATAATCACAAGTTTTATATTTTGTAGGAAAATATAAACTTGTACAAATATTTGAATGGCTACAACTCCACTATCTAGCTAATCTCTAGGTTTTTCGTCTGCAAGTATACCCGTCACTCGCCAAGCTAAGTGAATGCATGGCTAACCTAAAAATGTTAGTTTTCAGTCAGGAATGGAACGAGCACAATTCACTGAATGCAATTTCAAATAAAGAAAATGACTATAAAACAAAGGTTAGACATCAATCATGAGTTTTAAAAATAAACAGTAAAGACGAAAAATTAGTAATAAATAAATAGACACAAAATACTTTCCCCAACTGTTATAAGTACCTTTGATATGTGATCGGTCTCGGGATAATTATGCGACACTGTCTACACTGTCTAAAGTTACACTGTCTACACTGTCTAAAGTTACACGGTCTACAGTTAATATTGCAATAAAGAAACACTGTCTACAAAATAATAATCATGAACTACACATTTTAAATGCAATAATAATCATGGTCTACACTGTCTACTTTGCAATAAATAAATTATTGTCTACACTGTCTACTTTGCGATAATAAATCACTGTCTACACTGTCTACACTGTCTAAGGTCAAATCACACATCCTTGGTACTTCTCATTCCCGACTCAACAATTTATAATAGAAAATAATCACATAACCAATGGCCAATCAATGAAATATAGTAAAACTCAATATCAAAATACAGACAATAAACTGTACTCGCCTGTGGTCCTTTGCTGGTGAAACCGACAATCTGAACTACTCAATGTGCCACAATAGTCAAAACCCGTACAACAGTCCCCGGAAGCTGAAATAAACATTACCAATATTTTCAGAAAAGTCAAATTAGCTAGGATTGCCTGTCCTTAAGTCCAATTCTGGACACAGGGGCAAAACGGTAATTTTGGGTCAAAATGGTGTCTGTCGTTGGACCCGCTTTGCACCGAAAAGTATGCCAGAATCAACGGTCTCTAAAGTTGTCAAACTATATGTCTACGGATCCAGTTTTTTGATACGAACCCAACCGTATGTCCAGAGTTGGATTCCGGCGGGCCGTGCACAAAATCGCCCGATGAGTGGAACCGCGGGGCCCACAAAACGGTAATTTTATCAACTGTCTCAGAATTGGACCAAACTTGGCGTACAGGATCAGAAAAATGATACGGTCCTGCTGGCACAAGTTTCATCTCGATCTCGAGCGTGCACAAAGTAATTGAGAAATTTGCAAAGTGCACGATACGGTGAATTTTGACGGATACGCATCAAATTCGTCGCGCACACACGACCAATTTGAATTCCGTCAAAGTCCACACGACCACGAAGCCGTTACGCAGCTTTTGATGCTTTCGGTTCACGACCACGTCGACCGAAATAGTGGGACGCACGTCGTGTGGATGAATTTCTACTGTTTTTGAAAACCGCTTTATTAGGTTTTTCTCGATTTTTAGAATCGAATAACTCTACACCCACTTAATGAAATTGGAATCTATAAAAAGGGTTTTACTGCCGTATATGTTGTCTAATTATGTGTTCAAATAGTTTTTCGATTCGGTTTATGGATTGGCGAGAAATTGCCTCCCAAGTAGCGTGTCTGGACTGTACTAGCGTCCTGCTTTGTCAGGTTTTCGGGTAAGTTCGTGTCAATTTCTCGACGAACACGAATAAGTTCCATGAGAACTAATCCACAGGGATCTGAGATGGTTATATCGGGGTCGTACCTGAGAAGTTGGATCGGAAAAAACGTCGAACGAGTGTTGAGTACTCTCTCGTCGAAGTTGGGTTCGAAGAGGCTGTCAGTGTCGTTCCCCTGTTGCGCCCTTTTCCGTGCGCTGCTGTCGGTTTCGTGCGGCCGAGCGGCCGGCCTCCGGCAGTGCCTGGCCGCTGGTGCTCGCGTGTCGAGGGTGGCTGGGGAGCGCGCACTTGAGGTGGTGGCGGCGTCGAGTAGGGTTTTGGTGAATTCCCCTTCCCTCGCGTATATATATAGCCTATGTCTTAACGTAACGCACGGGGGCGGGGGGGAAAGTTTCTGAGTTCGGGATAGAGCCCGAGCAGCTGCTGGCCTTGGGCTTTGTGGGGAAGAATTGGGTCGGGTCTGCAATTGCTTATTTCTTTTTTTTTCCTTTTTCTTTTTCTTTTTCATTTAAACATATATATGGATTTCCACATATATATTTAAATACACACACTTAATATATTTAGAAATTATAACCACTTACACATATACGTATATACTTACCACATATACATATATATTTATATATACACATATAATATTTATCTATATTTCCATATATATATCTATCCCATTAACACAATTTAAGTAGATATATTCCTATGTATATATGTGTACATATATACATATATATTATATATACCCACATATATAATATACGTATGTATAAATATACATATACACGTATATATATATACCTATGTATACACATATACATTTATATATAAATACACAAATACACATATATATACATTTATATATATATATATATATATATATATATATATATATATATATATATATATATACACACATACACTAATATATATATATTTATATATACTTACAAATACACCCTTATTTAATACACATATTTTACCTATAACAAATATTTAGCAAATAATTGCCAATTCCTAAAAATATATACGAAAATAAATGCATTTACCAAAAATATCTACAAGGCCGTTTTTGGTCCCATTACATACTTACAAAGGCTTGGATTCGGTTCGGGCCCAGTTCGGGCTTAGTTGACACAAACGGTCTCCTACAGGTCAATACTATAATTAATAAATAATTAAAACGTTTTATAGGGTTAAGTCGCAACTTGGCCTGGTTTTCTTAGTTAGGACATCACTATGGCTCGGCCTTCCTTGGCATGGCTAATATACTAGTCAAAGCACGCCACTGCACTATCTGTGCCATGATTCCTAGTCGTCTTCTACTCCAAAACTCCACTGTGGCTAAAGTCATCTATCGTAATAATTAACTAAATAATTATTTATAAATTATAATTCACCATTTTAATCAAATAAATAAAATAATAAAAATATTCCAAAAATTTTCGGGAAGGGGAGCTACAAATCTACCCACCTTAAAAATAATTTCGTCATCGAAATTCTAATTCATAGCTATTCCTTAAAATTCAAAAAGGAAGTCTACTATTACCTTAATCTCCGCAAATTTAATTTCTCAGAAATATTTATACCTCCTCCTAGCCATTTTGTAACTATATAACCTCGAGGACTTCTACCCACCTTTGGTCACACTACTCCTCACAGCTAAAATTTATAATCTTCTAACTAGTTGCTAACAATCCTACCAACAGATACCTACTGCATATGATGTCTATAATCCTCTTATATCTATCAAGCAACCCAAAATTTTAACAATCAACAAACTTACACAAGTAGCTAATAAATATTGCTAAACTCTAGTAAGCATGACTATTCGTCGCTCCAAAGTAGGGAGGACAGGAAGATAAAGCAGAATAATTGGGAGTAAATATGAAGTTTTCAGAGCAGTGGAGAGTATCCAATGTTACAGATAGAAAGGGAGTTTATGAACCACTGCCTTATTTGCTAGATTAAGCGACTCTAGTCTAGTTACTTGCTAAATCGAAGGGCTCCTCGTTTCCTCGAGGGTTTGCAATCCATGTAATACAGAAGTCTCGTTCTCAAAATCCTAATTCAAACAAGATTCCATAATGGAACGGAATTTGAGAAATCAAGATTGTGGTCTTAATGGGTTCTTTATTTGGACATCAGTCGTTGGTTTAAAGAATCTTGGATCTCAATCTATATGGACTGAACAAGATCCCAAGATAAAACTATGTTTACTAGTTTAGGGTACCCTAGAATAGATTTCTACCCAAAGGGTTGAGCTAGTTGTCCGTCAGGTTGGTTAGTTGGTTCATAAAGCCCAAAAATTTGCCTTCAGTGACTTTTGTGTTTAAGTAGCACATGAGGCCTCAATTGGGTGGACGCTAATGGCATGTGCGTAGTGGGCTTCGAGTAGATCACAACCATATATTGGATCGAATGAACTGAATCAAGGTTGAGGCTCTGATGGAAGTCGAAAAATATACCGGGTAGGTACTATGGTAAAGGTTATAGCTAGTCCTTTTAACCTGAAAGTCATAGCACAAAAGAGAGTACAAGGGAACGGGTTTGAGTGGGACATGATACACCTAGATGAAGATGGACTCATCTAGATCTTACATGTGAACTTTGTTGGAAGATAACTGCTGGTCTCGTGCTCCGAATATTAATGGCACGGTCGGGGACACGAAATGATCTAAATGGAAAGTGGGAGTCTATGGGGCACTAATTATCATCCTCATAGGAATTGCTCTAATCAGTTGGTAATCCTCGTATATACCAAAATTTTAGAAGGCCTACAGTCTATCCACCTTAGAGGCTAGGATATGGTGGCAAGGTTCCTATCACAGGGCTGGCCGATGGTAGCTACACTTGCATATACAACTATCATAGCCATGGGAATACTCTGTATCTATCTATCAATTACGATTTTTCGTCTTTCCAATCAGCAAAAGACAAAAATAATAAGGAGTTTCCAGAGATGTCGCTGGATACAATTACGTGATTCAAAGGCGAATATATAATTCAAGAGGAATTGTCAAAGCAGTCGCGGATGAGATCCTAGGGACATCTACATCTCAATCCACGTAGGGTAATTAGATGAAAGCGAACCAATGTATCATGGTTGATCAGACCGTAATACAAACTGATTCTGATTAGGCAATATGTTAGCAGGCGTCCCCAATAAACATATGTCTTGAATCAAGCTCGATAAAAGAGTAAGCATGCAAAAACTAGGCTGTAATAGCATCGTTGGTCAAGATAGTCAGAATACAAGTACGCGAGATTTTGGAAAGGAGGTACTAGTAGTTCGGGTTTTGGGAAAAATCAAAACCTTATTCGGTGTCATTGCTTATACAGTCAACCTATTATCATCATATCCATAAGGCTTTGGTCGACTAAGGGGTTATGGACCTCTAAATTCTATATTCTAGGTAAACCTATTAGTGTCAGACGATTACATCGTCCATAGATCACAAGGACCACAGAAGACCAGGTTAGGAGACATGCTACTCAACTTACAGAACTTATACTAGTATTGGTTTTGGATCTTAGGGTCATACAGGGCAGTCCCTGTCCTCTATAGCATCCTAAACTTATAATCACGTCTGAAATCATTTCACCGAAAATTATGCCTCGCATGTATACTCTGGCTGTGACAAACCCTTTCTTCTGTGATTCAGGTGTGATAAGCTATCAGGTACTCCACCTTATATTGACACAAGGGTATCTAAGATCTAAGAGGTCAACGAGGACATAGCTTTAGTAATGTTCTATAACCTATGATCCTAAAAATAGTTTTATTTCTATGGGTTGTGCCTCGCCAGTGCGCTGCTGGCTGCAGTGAACCCACATCTCCACTCTCAGATAATTGATGACAGTGCGCTGCTATCTAACCATCGCAGTCGTTAAATTACTCTAACTATATTCCTACGGACTTCAAGGAGTTGCCAGAGTTTCAAACTAGTTGACTATGATAGAAAGTGTAACATCTACCTATAAGTCTCAATCCTTAAGGTAAAAGGTTGGTCGAAAGGAAATATCTGAAGACAAATAAATTAAGAACATCCTAATCTTGATTTTATAAATATTTCAAATGGTTGAGGGGAAAACTTTGGACTAATCCTACTTCGAGATTTGTATATGAAAAGTAGAATCGGAAATTATAAACCAGTTACTTACAGCAAAATAGAATTTAAAACATGCAATCCTAATTCATGATATATTATTTATATCTAGATGAGCAAAAGAAAACTGAACAGGTTATCGAGATTATAGCCTTAATTATGGAAAAGCCTAACTAATCAAGTGAGTAGTACACCCACGTTGGATCATATCATTATATCAAAAGCAATGGTGTAACTATAGGGATCTAGCAAGCTATCTGAATTTTAATACTTCTAAATTGCATGGCCTATCTAACAACCTTAACTACCCGATTAGTCAATTTGAACAAGGGACTCCTAGTCCTAGTCATTCTCTTAAATTAGTTTAACCCTAATTGTGAATGAGAATTTTCTAGTCGCAGGCTCGCAGTGGTACGACGAATATGGTACCACCACGAGTTTGCACAATTTACAAAAACTGACCTGCGTGGGCCACCACAAAAACTTGTCACGACCCGTACCCGTTTTTTTTCAAACGGATACGAGACGTGCCCAAGCCAGCCTACGCCGCAGTGTCGGCGGTAGAACGCTGTCACGGCCATGAAGATCAAAATCACAGATAATGCTCATTCACATAATTAATATAACTTGCAATAATCACAAGTTTTACATTTTGTAGGAAAATATAAACTTGTACAAATATTTGAATGGCTACAACTCCACTATCTAGCTAATCTCTAGGTTTTCCGTCTGCAAGTATACCCGTCACTCGCCAAGCTAAGTGAATGCATGGCTAACCTGAAAATGTTGGTTTTCAGTCAGGAATGGAACGAGCACAATTCACTGAATGCAATTTCAAATAAAGAAAATGACTATAAAACAAAGGTTAGACATCAATCATGAGTTTTGAAAATAAACAGTAAAGACGGAAAATCAGTAATAAATAAATAGACACAAAATAATTTCCCCAACTGTTAGAAGTACCTTAGATATGTGATCGGCCTCGGGATAATTATGCGACACTGTCTACACTGTCTAAAGTTACACTGTCTACACTGTCTAAAGTTACACGGTCTACAGTTAATATTGCAATAAAGAAATACTGTCTACAAAATAATAATCATGAACTACACATTTTAAATACAATAATAATCACGGTCTACACTGTCTACTTTGCAATAAATAAATTATTGTCTATACTGTCTACTTTGCGATAATAAATCACTGTCTACACTGTCTAAGGTCAGATCACACATCCTTGGTACTTCTCATTCCCCACTCAACAATTTATAATAGAAAATAATCACATAACCAATGGCCAATCAATAAAATATAGTAAAACTCAATATCGAAATGCAGACAATAAACTGTACACGCCTGTGGTCCTTTGCTGGTGAAACCGACAATCTGAACTACTCAATGTGCCACAATAGTCAAAACCCGTACAACAGTCCCCGGAAGCTGAAATAAACATTACCAATGTTTTCAGAAAAGTCAAATTAGCTAGGATTACCTGTCCTTAAGTCCAATTCTGGACAAAGGGGCAAAACGGTAATTTTGGGTCAAAATGGTATCCGCCGTTGGACCCGCTTTGCACCGAAAAGCGTGCCAGAGTCAACGGTCTCTAAAGTCGTCAAACTATATGTCTACGGAACCAGTTTTTCGATACGAACCCAACCGTATATCCAGAGTTGGATTCCGGCGGGCCGTGCACAAAATCGCCCGATGAGTGGAACCGCGGGGCCCACAAAACGGTGATTTTATCAACTGTCTCAGAATTGGACCAAACTTGGCGTACACGACCAGAAAAATGATACGGTCCTGCTGGCACAAGTTTCGTCTCGATCTGACGAGCGTGCACAAAGTAATTGAGAAATTTGCAAAGTGCACGATACGGTGAATTTTGACGGATACGCATCAAATTCGTCGCACACACACGACCAATTTGAATTCCGTCAAAGCCTACACGACCACAAAGCCGTTACGCAGCTTTTGATGCTTTCGGTTCGTGACCACGTCGCCCGGAATAGCGGGACGCACGTCGTGTGGATGAATTTCTACTGTTTTCGAAAACCGCTTTATTAGGTTTTTCTCGATTTTTAGAATCGAATAACTCTACACCCACTTAATGAAATTGGAATCTATAAAAAGGGTTTTACTGCCGTATATGTTGTCTAATTATGTGTTCAAATAGTTTTTCGATTCGGTTTATGGATTGGCGAGAAATTGCCTCCCAAGAAGCGTGTCTGGACTGTACTAGCGTCCTGCTTTGTCAGGTTTTCGGGTAAGTTCGTGTCGATTTCTCGACGAACACGAATAAGTTCCATAAGAACTAATCCACAGGGATCTGAGATGGTTATATCGGGGTCGTACCTGAGAAGTTGGATCAAAAAAATGTCGAACGAGCGTTGAGTGCTCTCTCGTCGAAGTTGGGTTCGAAGAGGCTGTCAGTGTCGTTCCCCTGTTGCGCCCTTTTTTGCGCGCTGCTGTCGGTTTCGCGCGGCCGAGCTGCCGGCCTCCGGTGGTGCCTGGCCGCCGGTGCTCGCGTGTCGAGGGTGGCTGGGGCGCGCGCACTTGAGGTGGTGGCGGCGTCGAGTAGGGTTTTGGTGAATTCCCCTTCCCTCGCGTATATATATAGCCTATGTCTTAACGGAACGCGCGGGGGGGGGAGGAATTTTCTGAGTTCGGGATTGAGCCCGAGCAGCTGCTGGCCTTGGACTTTGTGGGGGAGAATTGGGTCGGGTCTGTAATTGCTTATTTCTTTTTCTTTTCCTTTTTTTTTTCTTTTTTATTTAAACATATATATGGATTTCCACATATATATTTAAATACACACACTTAATATATTTAGAAATTATAACCACTTACACATATACGTATATATACTTACCACATATACATATATATTTATATAAAAATATATATACACACATACACTAATATATATATATTTATATATACTTACAAATACACCCATATTTAATACACATATTTTACCTATAACAAATATTTAGCAAATAATTGCCAATTCCTAAAATATATACGAAAATAAATGCATTTACCAAAAATATCTACAAGGCCGTATTTGGTCCCATTACATACTTACAAAGGCTTGGATTCGGTTCGGGCCCAGTTCGGGCTAAGTTGACACAAACGGTCTCCTACAGGTCAATACTATAATTAATAAATAATTAAAACGTTCTATAGTGTTAAGTCGCAACTTAGCCTGGTTTTCTTAGTTAGGACATCACTATGGCTCGGCCTTCCTTGGCATGGCTAATACACTAGTCAAAGCACGCCACTGCACTATCTGTGCCATGATTCCTAGTCGTCTTCTACTCCAAAACTCTACTGTGGCTAAAGTCATCTATCGTAATAATTAACTAAATAATTATTTGTAAATCATAATTCACCATTTTAATCAAATAAATAAAATAATAAAAAATATTCCAAAAATTTTCGGGAAGGGGAGCTACAGCCACAGAGGAAAATTACTGTGACAACTATGCGGCCAGGATGAGACAGGGATGTCCTGTGGCCAAGGGCGACTGCAACCTATTTTCGGGCCGCATGAGCCTTATGCGGTTCAAAATTCTGCAAACTCCCTCAACAGATGAATTCTACTTCATGGTAGGACACGTGGTGAATTGACAAAGTCTTGAACCACCCAGATATGTTGCAACAAAAAATTTTAACAGACACCCAGCTGGCAGCTAAAGACCGGGTCTTGGTGCACAGTTACGGCCACGTGGCTACTTGACCACTTATGCGGCCCAAAATATGACTCACCCAGAAGTATCTATAAATAGCAGGGTAGCACACCCATGCAAAGAGGCTGAAAAATTCAAGAGCATTTTCTCAAGAGCAAAGACTGCGTCCGATAGTCCAAGGAGTAAGACAGAGTTTCTACACTTCTCCCGAGCCTCCACCGTCACCTCCCAGAATCTAAACTAAACAATTGTACTCAGATTTTTTTCTAGAATTTCTTTCTATGCTCTCTTTTGTACTTACGAGTTTGCAATCAAATTCAGTTCCTCTGTAGTTCTTATTTTGATAATTAATGGCAAACACGATGGCGACTCTGCTGGAGACTTCTTTTTCCACCGATGAGAAATTGGTGATGCAATCCGACACATCGAAGCTCGGCTCTATGTAGCAGATGCTTGTTGCTCGCTTTGATCAACAAGCATTCGAGGAAATACTTTTCGATGGGAGCACCAGTCCAGCATAGAAGCGAGCCAACCCGAAAAGAGCCCGTAGGGCACGGAGGCCCAAGACCACTGCCCCATGCTAGGCTCTGGAAGGAACTCTTTTTCAGAAGATACTATAGAGAATTCAATTACGGGAGAGCCAGTATATTGAGTTTCTCCCAACCTTGGTCATAAGCCTGGTGATTATGATCAGGGTGATTCTCATAAGGATGAGCATGCCGAGGAGACAGTTCCTGAAGGAAATGAGATTGTTAGTACACAACCAACACCAGAGGCTCCATTGAGGAGGGGCACGAGAGCTTGTCGACCATCTATGAGGTACTCGTTAGATGAGTATATGTTATTGAATGATGACGGAGAACTCGAAAGCTTTGTAGAGGAAGTAGAACACGAATATAGACATGAGTGTATAAAGGTCATATAGGAGGAGATGATTTCCTTACAAGCAAACTTCATGAGCTGGTGCGGTTGCCAAAGTATAAGAAGACATTGAAGAATAGATAGATGTTCAGAGTGAAGCAGACATAAGATGTTACTCGCCCTCGATACAAAATGTCACGACCCGTACCCTGATTAGGGGCACGAGTACGCATTTACATCCAGCCTACGCCGCAGGATCGGCGGTAGAACGCTGTATAGGTCGTCTACAAATACTACAACTAAACCGTATAAAGGTACTTGTACAGTATATACACTCTGAATGGAGGTGACATAGCAATACAGTCTCAATCACAAAATAAAACTAAGATAGATAGCACGAAATGGAAATATGTTAGATGTGAAAACGGAAAATGAGTTCAACATCCAACACAGCTAGAGAGAACAAACAACATCACAGAGTCACAAAATATGAATATAAACTACTACAGTCTAAAATAAAAGCTGGATCGCAGTCCAGGCAAGCCTAACTAAGCTAACTACTCTGGGAGTATAAAGTCTAGTGGCTCAACTATCAGGCCACAGCCCTGGCTTAAGTCTCCATCTGTCTCGACCCCATAGTAGGTCGAGCAGCCTGCCTCAGAAACATCTGTAATATGTCAACGGTATCCTGTCAGGAAAATAAGCAAGTACAAACACTAACAGCAGTTCCATATGAATTGACAAATTATATAAGAGACAGTATAATGAAATACAAGACAAAGATATGGGAAAAGTTGGGAGCCATTCGAAAGCCGACTTACAACCCGTAAACCAAACAAGGACCGGGGTTGTTGTCATGATCCGCTACCCAAATTGTTGGGCCGGGCCGAGTCATGTCCAGCCTACACTTGGGATAAAGTACAGTAAGCTGTTCTAAAGATAACAAGATAAGACTAAAATGTGCTAAGTTCTATATGTAATAAAAAGTCATAAATGTCCCAAACACAAAAGTCATCTCGTATATAAGAAAGGTCCAAGTACAAGTCCATAATGTAAGGCTGGATATAGGTCCAGTCATAAAATATATAGTCTAATACATGACCACTCTCAAAAGTCCAAAATAAATAGACAACTAGACGAGTTTCCCCGTAGGTACATCCTCGTAAGATAAGGCCTGGTCCTCGGCAGCAACTCCATAATAGGAATCGCAGAGCAACTCCTCCTCAATAAGTATACCTACAACGTTATCCTGTTAGGATGGGAGCAAGTACTATTCTAGCAAACTAAATATACAAAACATGAAAAGAACAGGGATGTAATAAACTGGAATTATGGCACATCATAATCTATCATGGCAAGGACACATATGTCATAGAGACAGATGTATATGTAATGTTTAAAACTGTAGCAGGTACATGATCGTCAATAGGTGTACAATGTGTAGGGACACATAATAAAATGTACTTTCATACAAGTGATACGGCGATAGATGTACATACGCACAAATTCGCTTTGAGATAAAGCCTACGGTGCAGTAATCATGTAAAATAAAACTTTGCTCGGTAAATACATACGGAGAAGGGGGCATGATCACGTACTCTACTAACAGTTTCCCCATAACCCAGATTCTAATCATGTGAGAGATATATAAAGACTGTTCTAAGCATGGTAGGGACTGAAAATAAATACAACATGTGAAGATTTAACTTGCTATCCCAAGGATCAGCATTTAACATGGTTGGAAATCACAGTTCATTGTTGTAACAGTATGTAAAGTTTGTAGAAGTACTTGCCTTTAGCAAAGCAAAGCAGTGATAGTAATGCTATAGATGCCTGGTGACTTTTTACTGTAGAAATAACACATAAACTTAGTTTTTATACTATGTTAAACACTAAGACACTAGTGGTGCAACACGACTTTCTGACTGGACACTAGCCAAATGGTGACTTTAGTATAGGAGCCCAATGTGGGGTGACACAATACCCAAACTAACTTTCTAGGGTCTTTACACTAGTGCGGGGTGAGGTTCAATACGACTATAACTCAAAACAACACAAAATATTGCAAGTCGTAACTATTCAATAAATAAATCAAACTATACACTGTGTTCCAACAATTTTTGAGATAGACAAAAAGCTCAATTTTACATAAAATAAAGTACGAAAATGATCCTTGTTAATTATAGAAATTTATACTAATTTTTCTGGAATTTATAAACCTTCATAAATATTTATTAAAAATCAGCAAACATATGTATCCTGAAAATGAGTTCTGTTTTCCCATTTTTATAAAATACCAAAAGCACTTATTAAATGCTGGAAAAATTTTAATAAGCTATCTAAATTAACATAGTATTTAAATAAAATTTTTCTAGATTTTTACAGCAGTTAAAATATATATAAAAATTTAAAAACAGCAAGTAACACTTTCTGGAAAATAATTAATTATTTTTTTTTATTTTGTCCATGTATTCGAAATTGAACCGAAGTCCAGATACAGGACCCAGAGCCATGAATCAAGTCCAATATGACTTGTACAGACTCTGAATGTATTAGACACAATTGGGCCCAAAAACTCATGCTAGGTTTGGACATCAATTGGTCATAATTAATAAAATATAGAAATATAAATAATATATTTTAAAGTGGTAAAATATACAAGTTACAAAAATTGTACAATAAAATAACTGGTGAAATTTTACACAATAATATTTTGTACAAAGTAGAATTTGAAGTACATATATAAATATACTACAACAATATTTATATACATATTTATATATATATATATATTTATATATATATATATTGATATTTATATATATATATATATATTGATATTTATATATATATAATGGATATATACATATAATGAATATACATGTATATATATAAAAATAATAAATATAAATTATATATATATATATATATATATATATATATATATATATATATATATATATATATATATATATACAAAAAAATAGTATATATATACATATATATAACAGTATATATATAACAATATATATATACATAAATACATATACATATATACATATATATATATAAAATAAAACTAAAAACAAAACAAAACAAAACAAAAAAGTAGGTAAGGAGGGGCTCGAACTCGG
This sequence comes from Iris pallida, assembly GCA_029216955.1. Classification (NCBI taxonomy): domain Eukaryota; kingdom Viridiplantae; phylum Streptophyta; class Magnoliopsida; order Asparagales; family Iridaceae; genus Iris; species Iris pallida. The sequence goes on along the minus strand of JANAVB010011198.1, from coordinate 2,540,984 downwards.
CCAGGGCAGGGGGTGTTTAGCGCGCTCGGGCTGGCCAGGGGGTCAGCCCGAGTCATTTGTTAGGGAAAGGGTTTTGGTTTTATTTATTATGGTTTAAGCTAATGGGTTTTCAAACCCGATAACACAAAACTAAACCCGTTAACCCATTAACCTAAATAACAGTTCAGCTTCGTGTCCAGACTGTTAAGGACACGAGCAATGAATCTGACCCAGTGTCGCGTGTCCGCGCCCAGCACGACACGCACGACACTACTAACGTTTGTCCAACCCTACTGTTAGGTTCCCAGTGTCCAGGCAAACATCATGCGTGAGTTTGGGACACGCACTATACGATTTTGGGGCTGTTACCTTCGTATCCGGCGTCGGGGTTTGAAGTCGAAGGGGCTTCCGATGGCTAGGGGCGTCGTGGTCGCGGCGCTGTACTCGCCTTGCTTCGGCGAACACGTCGGTGGTGGTCGATGGCGGTGAAGGTGGCTGTGGAGGTGGTGCTAGGGGTCGCCGGAGTTAGGGTTTCGGTGGGGTCTCGTCGGGGAAGAAGGGGTTGCTGTGGGGGGGTCGTGGTGGTGTGCTAGGGTTAGGGTTTGGTCTGGGGGGTATTTATAGGGAGGAGGAGGTCGGTTTTAGGGCTAGGTCGGCCAGAAAAGGCAGGAAAGGTCGGTGGTTGTCGGGGCAGCTGGCCAGAGAACGTGGGGGGTGACGGTGGTTTTGCAGCAAGGCCTCCAAAGTTTGGGGGCTTTACAAAATAACCCTACGCCCAACAGTTTGCAAAATACAATTTACAATCCGCAATAAAAACAAATCAACAAATTTCTATTTGATATTAAAACAATTTTAAATATTACAAAATGAGATTAAAATAATTCAATTAATTACAAAATAATATATTTTGATTTAAAAATTATTTAAAAATCATTTAAAAATTCTAAAAAAAATCTAATAATTATAATAATTTATTTTAAAGCTAAAACGGTCATTAACATCTAATTAACACTAATTAAACCAAATTTAAAAAATAGGGGCTGACAAGTCTTCCCTCCTTGAAAAATTTTGTCCTCGAAATTCACAAGGATAGAAGACTCTAGAAATATTCTAACATAACAAGCAATACAAAGAATGACTAAGGCTATTATTAAGACTAACCTCTAGGGTATCAAGCGGGAACGGGTGGTTCCCTCGCAGCTATTGGGCCGAACAAGTAAGGGTATCTCTCCCTCATGTCCGACTTCCTCTCCCAAGTAGATTCACCCGGAGAGTAACGGATCCAAGCTACTCGTACTAAGGGTATAAATTTTTTCTCAGCCTCTTCTCCCTCCTGTCCAATATCTTCACTGGCTGCTTAGTCACTGCAAGGCTCGGTCCGATCTCTAACTCTGAATGATCTAGCACATGGCTGGGGTCCGAAATATATCTCCTCAGCTGAGATACGTGAAAGACATCGTGAACTCCTGCTAGATTGGGTGGAAGTGTAACCATGTAAGCTACCTCTCCGATCCTGTCTAGTATCTCGAACGGCCCGATGTATCTGGGGCTCAACTTACCTCCTCGTCCGAACCGAATCGTCCCTCTAGTAGGTGATATCTTCACCAGCACCATATCTCCATCGACGAACTCCATCGGTCTGCGACTAGCATCGGTCCAGTGTTTCTGCCTGTCCTGAATGACTCTGAGCCTGTCTCTAATCATCCCGATCTTTTCTGCTGTATCCGTGATCATCTATGGCCCAAGCATAACTCTATCCCCAACATCATTCCAAAAAAGCGGTGTACGGTATCGTCGTCCATATAGTGCCTCGAAAGGAGACATACCGATGCTGGCTTGGTAGCTGTTGTTGTATAAAAATTCTACCAAGTGTAGATGGCTCTCCCATGATCAGCCAAAGTCCAGCACACAAGTCCTCAACATGTCCTCTAGCGTCTATATCGTCCTTTCGGACTGCCTATCTATCTGCGGGTGGTACGCCGTACTGAACTTGAGCCGACTGCCCAACTCCCCCTGCAAGCTCCTCCAGTAGTAGGACGTGAATTTGCTGTCTCGGTCCGACACGATGCTCACTGGTACTCCATGTAAGCAAACTATCTGCTGCATGTATAGCTTCGCCAACTTCTCGGTGGAAAGCCCCACCTTGAAGGGTATGAAGTACCAACACTTCGTCAGCCTGTCCACGATGACCCAAATGGCATTCTTCCCTCATTGGAAACGAAGAAGTCCTGAGACGAAGTCCATCATAATGTGTTCCCACTTTCACTCGGGAATGGGTAACAGCTGTAATAGACCAGCTGGCCTCTGGCGCTTCGTATTGACCTGCTGGCAAACTAGGCATCTCGAAATGAAATGTGATACATCCCTCTTCATCCCGTACCACCAAAGATGTTTCCGCAAGTCACAGTTCATCCTGTTGGCACCAGGGTGAATAGAATATCGAGATCTATGTGCCTCCTGCAAGACTGCCTCTATCAGCTCTTCCTTCGGTACGCACAATCGGCTGTCATGCCTCAAGGATCCATCCTCTGCTACGGTAAAGTCATCTAGCAATCCAGCTAAAGCCTGGGCTCGAAGTCTGTGAAGGCTCTCATCAGTAGACTATGCCTTCCTGATCTGCTCCATCAAACCTGACTGAATGTCAAGCGCCATCATCTGTATCACTGATCCTGGCCGAACTATCTCGATACCGAGCTTCTCCAGATCTTCTCGCAAATGCCGATCTATCATCAGATACCATGTCATCGGATGCCTGCTCAGTGCATCCGCCACCATATTTGTCTTCCCGAGGTGATACTGTAAATCGATGTCGAAGTCCTTCATCAACTCCAACCATCTTCTTTGCCTCATGTTCAGCTCTTTCTGTGTGAACACATACTTCAAGCTCTTGTGGTCAGTAAAGATTTTCACACGCTCTCCGTATAAGTAATATTTCCATAACTTGTGTGCAAAGATCACCGCAGCTAACTCTAGGTCGTGGGAAGGATAGTTCCGCTCATGAGTCCGTAATTGCCTAGATACATAAACAATCACTTTTCCGTGCTGCTGTAGGACACAGCCTAGCCCCTTTCCCGAAGCATCACTGTATATGGTAAAACCTCCAGATCCTGAAGGTAATATCAGAACTGGAGCAGTCGTTAGCCTCCTCTTTATCTCCTCAAACGCGGCCTGGCAGTCCTCTGACCAGATATATTGTGCATCCTTCTGCGTCAGTTTTATCATGGGTTCAGCTATCCTAGCAAAGTCCTGGACGAACTTCCTATAATAGCCGGCTAAACCCAGAAAGCTCCTGATCTCTGAAACTGGCATCGGAGCCTTCCATGTCTCAACGGCAGCAATCTTCCTGGGATCCACCGAGATCCCCTCTCCTGTAACTATATGATCGAAAAACTCCACTCGGTCAAAAAAGAACTCGCACTTCGACAATTTGGCAAACAACCTCTCCTGCCTCAGAATCCCTAAAATTGTCCGTAAGTGCTCTGCGTGCTCCTCCGGCGTCTTCGAGTATATCAGGATGTCGTCGATAAATACTACGATGAACTTATCCAGATATTGGTGAAATATCTTATTCATCAAATTCATAAAGACAGCTGGCATATTTGTGAGACCAAATGGCATCACCAGAAACTCGTACTACCCGTACTTCGTGTTGAATGCCATCTTCTGGATGTCTGCAGCCCTGACTTTCACCTGGTGGTAACCGGATTTCAAATCTATCCTGGAAAACACCTTCGCCCCACTCAACTGGTCGAACAAATCATCTATCCTGGGCAGAGGATATTTATTCTTAATGGTGATAGTATTCAAGGCCCGGTAGTCAATACACAACCGGACTGTACCATCCTTCTTAGGCACAAAGAGCACTGGCACTCCCCATGGAGAAGCACTAGATCGAATGGAATCCTTTTTCAACAGGTCATCAATCTGCTCCTTCATCTCCACGGCCTCCTTGGGGTTCACTCTATAGCAAGCCCGGGATACTGGTGATGAACCCGGTACTAAATCTATAGTAAACTCTACACCTCTGTCATACAGAAGTCCTGGAAGATCCTTTGGAAATACATCCATAAACTCCTTAATGATAGGGTGTGGCGGTGCTATCTTCCCAACTGTCGCACAACAGTTCGGCTCTAGGCTGATCTCCGGTCCTGTCCTCTTGACACTGAATGGTGCTGTGCCTGGAGGACTGAACAGAATACTACCCTCATGACAGTCTATAGCTGCATGGGCATAGCTAAGCCAGTCCATCCCCAATATGATATCATACCCAGGGAGTGGCATCACAAAGAATCGTCCCCTAAACTCTCTCCCAGCTATAGTAATAGAGCATCTATAGATAGCTCTAATGGGCATTGGTCCGCCTCCCGTCATTACTCTACTCATCTCCTCGGTAGGTGTAGCTACCAAGTAATATTTATGCATAAACTCTAATGACAGGAAGCTATGAGATGCACCTGAATCAAACAAGCATAGAGCTAGAAAAGTATACAAATAAATATGACCTGTGATGACGTCAGCCAAATAATCGGGCTCCGAAATCTGCTCCGGCTCCGGCTCAAGAGCCAGACTATAAGTCTTCCCCTAGGGTACCTTCTGCTGTTGCAGATGTTGCCCAAACCTCTGCTGCTGAGTCGAAAGCGGCGGTCCTCTAGTCGGTGGTCCGACACCTAGTACCCTGGCTATTGGGCACTCCCGAAGCTGGTGGGTGGCAGACCCGCAAGCTAAGCACTGCTTCAACCTCTTTCTGCAGATGAAATAATCATGCCCTGGTCTTCGACAAAATATACACAGAGATCCCTTCTGCGGCTGAGGTCCCGGGGCTCTAACTGGTGGGGTTGGGTGATGTCGTGTGGGAGGACGGTATGTCTGCTGGTGCAGCGTCGGTGCTCTCTACTGGAAAGCCTGACACTTTGACGGTCCCTCGAGGTATACAGAAGCCGACCTCTTGCAAGACAGAAGACGCTCCTCTATGCTCCGGGCCAACTCTAGGCTCTGGTAGTAGTCAGTCGTACCGTTCGCCACTATAAGAATGCCAATGTCTGGAACTAGCCCATGGCAAAACCTACGTGTCATCTCCTCTGGGTCTGCAACTAGACTAGGAGCGAAACAGCTCAGGCGACTAAACTCTGCTACATACTCGTCAACAGAACGGTTCTCCTGCTGGAGGTTCTGGAATCGTAGCCCCATGGCTACCCTAGCGGTGGTCGAGAAGAATTTCTTCTTGAACTGGGTCTTAAACTGATCCCAAGTGGCCTTTCCTCTCGTAAATAGCGGCTCATTCCGGAACCAAACTCCTGCCAAGTCTATCAGCAGAAATTCTGCTGCCTCGACCTGGAGGTCACTCGGCGACCTAGCTCCAATGAGCTTTCTCTCTACCGAGTCTAGCCAGTCATCTGATACTACTATACCCTCAGTCCCTAAGAACTCCTTGGGGTTCAGACCTATGAAGTCCTTGATTGTCCCCGCTCTCTGCCGTGGCTCTACAGGTGGTGGGACCACGGTACGTTCCTCAGAACGCTCCATGCTCTGGCGGAGTAAGGTGGTCTGCCCCTGATGGGTCGTTAGGAACCCCTGGATCAGAGTGAGCAGTTGGTTCCCGTCGAGAGTGACGAAAGCCTGGACAGGTATAGTAATAGGTGGTGGTGGGAGTATCGGGTCCTACTGGGACTGTAATGTGGAAGGTAGTAGAGGCATCTGGGTTGGTGGATTTGTGGAGTGGAGGAGTGTGGTTGATGGAGGTGGAGGTATATCGATCAACTGGTCAACCGACTGGATAGGGAGTGTGCCATTCTCAGGTGTGACATACTGGGATGAGCGGGAGAGCACCATCTAAATAAATAAAAGGACTTATAAGGACTCTATAAACTAAACAATCATAAACAAGAAAATCTAATTGTAATAGCGAGCATATGATGTGATGCATTTCCGATGTTGCAGTCCTAGTATTCCTCTAGATGTTCTAAGCGTCATTCCTAATATTGTCTAGTTACCTTAAGTTCCTAATTGCAGGCATGCTTGGTACAATGACGTAACTAAACAATTTAGTCTCGACCTGCATGGGCCCCCACTAAAAATATGTTACGATCCGCTACCCAAATTGTTGGGCCGGGACGAGTCATGTCCAACCTACGCTTGAGATAAAGCGCAGTAAGATGTTCTAAAGATAACAAGATAAGACTAAAATATGCTAAGTTCTATATGTAATAAAAAGTCATAAATGTCCCAAACACAAAAGTTATCTCGTATATAAGAAAGATCCAAGTACAAGTCCATAATGTAAGGCTGGATACAGGTCCAGTCACAAAATATATAATCTAATACATGACTACTCTCAAAAGTCCAAAATAAATAGACAACTAGACGAGTTTTTCTACAGGTACATCCTCGTAAGACAAAGCCTGGTCCTCGGCAGCAACTCCATAATAGGAATCGCAGAGCAACTCCTCATCAGTAAGTATACCTAAAACGTTATCCTGTCAGGACGGGAGCAAGTACTGATTCTAGCAAACTAAATATACGAAACATGAAATGAACAGAGATGTAATAAACTGGAATCATGGCACATCATAATCTATCATGGCAAGGACACATATGTCATAGAGACAGATGTATATGTAATATTTAAAACTGTAGCAGGTATGTGATCGTCAATAGGTATACAATATGCAGGGGCACATAATGAAATGTACTTCCATACAAGTGATACGACGATAGATGTACATACGCACAAATCCACTTTGAGATAAAGCTTACGGCGCAGTAATCATATAAAATAAAACTTTGCTCGGTAAATACATACGAAGAAGGGGACATGATCACGTACTCTACTAACAGTTTCCCCATAACCCAGATTCTAATTATGTGAGAGATATATAAAGACTGTTCTAAGCAAGGTAGGGACTAAAAATAAATACAACATGTGAAGATTTAACTTGCTACCCCAAGGATCAGCATTTAACATGGTTGGAAATCACAGTTCATTGTTGTAACAGTATGTAAAGTTTGTAGAAGTACTTGTCTTTAGCAAAGCAAAGCAGTGATAGTAATGCTATAGATGCCTGGTGACTTGTCACTGTATAAATAACACATAAACTTAGTTTTTATACTAAGTTAAACACTAAGACACTAGTGGTGCAACACGAGTTTCTGACTGGACACCTAGCCAAATGGTGACTTTAGCATAAGAGATTAATGTGGGGTGACACAATACCCAAATAAACTTTCTAGGATCTTTACACTAATGCGGGGTGAGGTTCAATACGACTATAACTCAAAACAACACAAAATATTGCAAGTCGTAACTATTCAATAAATAAATCAAACTGTACACTATTTTCCAATAATTTTTAAGATAGACAAAAAGCTCAATTTTGCATAAAGTAAAGTACCAAAATGATCCTTGTTAATTATAGAAATTTATATTAATTTTTTTGGAATTTATAAACCTTCATAAATATTTATTAAAAATCAGCAAACATATGTATCCTGAAAATGAGTTCTATTTTCCCATTTTTATAAACTAGCAAAAGCACTTACTAAATGCTGGAAAAATTATATGAAATTATATAAATTAACATAGTATTTAAATACAATTTTTTCCAGATTTTTGCAGCAGTTAAAATATATATAAAAATTCAAAAACAGCAAGTAACACTTTCTAGAAAATAATTAATTAATTATTTACTATTTTGTCCATGTATTCGAAATTGAACCGAAGTCCAGATATAGGACCCAGAGCCATGAATCAAGTCCAATATGACTTATACAGACTCTGAATGTATTAGACACAATTGGATCCAAAAATTCATGCTAGGTTTGGACATCAATTGGTCATAATTAATAAAATACAGGAATATAAATAATATATTTTGAAGTGGTAAAATAAACAAGTTACAAAAATTATAAAATAAAATAACTGGTGAAATTTTACACAATAATATTTTGTACAAAGTAGAATTTTAAGTACATATATAAATATACAACAACACTATATATATATATATATATATATATATATATATATATATATATATATATATATATATATATATTTTATATATATATATATATATATATATATATATATATATATATATATATATAATATATATATATATATATATGTATATACAAAAAAAAAAAATATATATATATATATATATATATATATATATATATACAAAATAAAACTAAAAATAAAATAAAACAAAAAAAGGAAAGGAGGGGCTCGAACTCGGCCAGGGCAGGGGGTGTTTAGCGCACTCGGGCTGGCCAGGGGGTCAGCCCGAGTCATTTGTTAGGGAAAGGGTTTGGGTTTTATTTATTATAGTTTAAGCTAATGGATTTTCAAACCCGATAACATAAAACTAAACCCGTTAACCCATTAACCTAAATAACAGTTCGGCTTCGTGTCGAGACTGTTATAGACATGAGCAATGAATCTGATCCAGTATCGCGTGTCCGCGCCCAGTACGACATGCACGACACTGCTAACGCGTATCCAACCCTACTGTTAGGTTCCCCGTGTCCAGGTGATCATCATGCGTGAGTTTGGGACACGCACGACACGATTTTGGGGCTGTTACCTTCGTGTTTGACGTCGGGATTTGAAGTCGAGGGGGATTCCGGTGGCTAGGGGCAACGTAGTCGCGACGCTGGGGTGGCGCTGCACTCGTCTTGCTTCGACGAACACGTCGGTGGTGGTCGATGGCGGTGAAGGTGGCTGTGGAGGTGGTGCTAGGGGTCGCCGGAGTTAGGGTTTTGGTTGGGGTCTCGTCAGAGAAGAAGGGGTTGCTGTGGGGGGTCGTGGTGGTGTGCTAGGGTTAGGGTTTGGTCTGGGGGGTATTTATAGGGAGGAGGAGGTCGGTTTTAGGGCTAGGTCGGCCGAGAAAGGCAGGAAAAGGTCGGTGGTCGTCGGGGCAGCTGGCCAGAGAACGTGGGGGGGGGGGGGGGTGACGGTAGTTTTGTAGCAAGGCCCCCGAAGTTTGGGGGCTTTGTAAAATATAATTTGCAATTCGCAATAAAAATAAATCGACAAATTGTAATTTGATATTAAAATAAATTTAAATATTATAAAATGATATTAAAATAATTCAATTAATTACAAAATGATATATTTTGATTTAGAAATTATTTAAAAATCATTTAAAAATTTTAGAAAAATTTCTAATAATTATAATAATTTATTTTAAAGCTAAATAGGTCATTAACATCTAATTAACACTAATTAAACCAAATTTGAAAAATAGGGGCTGACAGTTGTAATCCTTCTCCCGAACAGAACCTAGCCTCCAATCAAAGTATGGCATAAAAGCATGTAGAACATGTGAAATACAGGATAAAATTAGCAGAAAATGTATAATAGATGTGAGTACTGAATAGGACGACAGTATACATAAAGGATGACTTGGCAACTATTCGGAAACCGAGTTACAACCCTTAAACCAAACAAGGACCGGGGTTGTAACCCTTCTCCCGAACAGAACTTAGCCTCCTATGATAAATAAATATAAAATGTGACTTAAATTATTAGAGCATTATGTGATCGGCTAGGGAAACATGATCAGGCTATCCACTTGGCCCGACAATCACACGAAAATCTCACGAAAGGGTCATGTCGGTCAACCTGGATAACACGCATACGGAGGAATCTGCTACACCCTACGTGAGGTGAGAGTGGCGCAAGCATAATAGTGACATGGGGCTTTGATCACATAACCCCTAATAATTCTCCTATTCCCGAATAGTATAATGGATCTGGACATGACACGTCATGACACGAGATTCCATAAGAGGGTAGCAAGTCCCCTTAGAAATTAGTGTCTATATAAGCACAGAAAATAAGACAGAAAATGTACCAATATACCACGAAAATCTAGGAACAACATCCCATGTCATGATCCAATATATACTAGTCCATGAACTATCGTGACTGGAAATCGAGTAAGACACTACAACTGAATCAGATATACCAGATATCAAGACAATAAAAACTATCAGTGAATGTACTCGCCTGGTATCCTGAGTATCTGAAGAGAATCTATTGTCCGAGGAGTGGTGACTGTCTCCTATAGAACAGTACAAGTCACTACAAGTCTAAAATAATATAACAGACTGCTACAATGCATCTACATGATGTTTGGGGTCAATCTAGGCTAAAGTCAACCCTTGGTCAACTGTAGTCAACTACACTAGTCAAACTAGGTCAACTAGGTCAAGCCTAACCCAAACAAGTCTTGCTAAGTCTAACCAGCCTATTCTAGCATACACACACAATATCTAGGCCATACAAGCCAACCACACACAATTTCTATGTAAACATGTACACATTCACTATAGGCATATACCTATTAGGAGCCATAGGCTATAGGCCATAGGCTAAACATATATTCCACACATATGTATATTCCCACATATTTCACACATTTAAAATATATTTAATTTATATAAATAGCACACATTTACCTATAGCTACATTATGATATATATATCACATATAGATATATATATATATATATTATACACACATATATATATATATATATATGTATAGAGTGATAGGGAGAGACACATGTGGACGTGTCTATGTGTACATGTGTGTGTGTGACCATATAAAAATAGGGTGTGTATCATGTGTCCAGGAACTTAGTGAAACAGAAAAGAATCATTGCAATATATATGTGTGTGTGTCTACATGTGAGGGTGTGTGTGTAGAGTGTATGACAGTTTAGTGTTAGGTTAGTGTCAATAGGAAATAGTGTTCTGAAATCAATTACAATGTGTTAAGGTGACAGTGATGTGTAATAAGTTAGGAGATGTGTCACTTGTGTGTCAAGGTGGCAGTTAAAACTGGAATTAGTTAATGGTGTATAAATCTGGAAAAAAAAATAGTGAACTAAATTCTCAGTTATTTGCAATTCAGTAAAAGAACATGGCAATGGCAGTTTTAACATAAAACTAACTGTTAACTCACATGTCCCAACATCAATTGAAATCCATTCAACCCATTTCTAACACAACTTAACCCCACATTGCAGTAGACCATCACACATAAATAGGAATCTAGCATGGCAAATTAAACACCTATAATTCAGTTTAAAATAGGAATTAAAATCAGTCTAACAGTATTGCATATCAGTTTACATTCGAAAATCCAAACAATGACCAATCGAAACCCAAACTCATATGTAACCACCCTAGAAGCAACTAATACATATGCACATGAATTTAAACATAGTAATTTAATATCAAGAAATCAGTTTAAAACAGGGAATTAGGATTAGAATCCCATTTTGGAAACTGTGTATCAGTGATAGTGAGTAAATATCATTCAACATCCCAAAAACTCAATTCAAAATCTAAAACCTAACACTAGCCAACAATCAACATTACAATAATCTAATACACATATATAGGTGAATAATCATGGCAAATTAACATTCGAAATCAGTTTAAAATAGGAATTAAAATCAGAAATTCAAAACTGGAACTAGGTATCAGTCGGAATAAGAAATTCCACATTCGAGCTCAAAAACATGTTAATTCACAAACTAATTGGTTGGTAAACCAAGTGTCGAGTGTATACGTGTCACAACACCCATTCGTGTCCAACCAAATGGACACAGCCGTGTCCAAACCACACAAACATTACACGAGTGCACTGGACAGTGCATAGCGTCATGCACGCGTGTCCCGCATGTGACACAGGCCACGTGGTGACACGTGGCCTTGCGTACACGTGCGCCAGGGGTAGGGCTACCTAGGACAGCCTGCATCATGTCCTAGACACGTGTCGTGTCCGTTCTAGTTGCGTATCAGTCGCGTTCCTGCGTGCGCAACGGCAGGCCGCGTGGCTAGTACGGGGAGGATTTCTCCTCGCACACGCAACCAAATGATCCTATCTTTTGGAAGAATGGTGACAGTTGATGCCCATCACCCTCACCAAAATTGGCATGTCCACGTGTCCTGTGTCGGAAGATATTGACCCCGTGATGCAGGACACAGTGTACAGTACGTGGACAGCGTGTTCGTGTCCCCGTGTGGACACGACACGAAACTAAAATCAGGAAAAAATGACAAAAATCCATAAGCAAATCCTAGATCTAGGATTCTATTCAAATACATTTGCAAAAAGTAGCAAATCGAAATGGTTCGGGCATTTCGTTGAACACTTAGCCTACACTAGTGATACGTGTCCGATACGGACACGAAACCTAATGCAAATGACACGAAATTTCTACTGTAGCTAGGGGACACCTATACCTAAGCTATCATGCACTAAAATCAGGAATAAAACATAATTTGAGGATTTTACCTATGAGTGTCAATCCTCCAAGAAAGCTCCAAATGGAAGGATTCCAAATAGCAACTTCCAAGCTCCAAATGACACAAAAGCGGAGATGAAACTCCAGAAATAGTAAACACACAGAAATTAGGTCCTAATGCAAAAGACTAGGGTTAAAAAGGAATTAAAATAAATTTATTAGGATTTTTGGAAGGGAAAAAATACCTTTTCTTCAAAATCTAGGTCAAGCACCAAAAGAGGCAAGAACAACCAACATGACATTAAATAGGGGTGCTTCTAGTGTGGCTGGCCATGGGGGTTCTAATTAGGGTTAGGGTTTCATGATTTGGCCCATGGGCTTAAGTCTTAATCAATTAAGTCATTAAGTCATAAGTCATTTCATAAAACCATAAGTCATGACTTAATTTCACTAAACATAATCCTCCTATTCCAAAACTAAATTCTAAGTGACTAAAATGGGTTAACTCAAGTTATACTAGGGTTACCATAGCTAGGGTTAGGTTCTAGGCTAGTCTACTAGTCTCAACAAGTCAAAGTCAAACTAGAATTCACCAATTCAATAAATTATTAAAAATTCAAAAATTACCAAAAAGACAAAAATACCCTCAAGCCAGAAATGTGGTAGTGACACAAAATGAGTTTGGTAGTTAAATGCTACAGTCAGCAGAAGGACGTGGATTTTGATGGAAGCTTCTCGCCGGTCGTCAAGTTATCTATCCGGATGGTGCTAGGTTTAGCAGCAAGTTTCAATTTGGAGATTAAGAAGATTTTCAAGATGACATTCCTCCATGGTGATTTAAGAATAAATTATACATAGAGCAGCCAAAGAGGGATTATGTTAAAATGATAAGTTACATTTGGTCTGTCGGTTGAAGAAGAGCGAATAGGGTCTAAAGCAGACTCTAACAGTGGTACAAATTTTTTTAGTCATTTATGAAGGAGCATGGTTATGCTCGTACAACGTTGGACTATTGTGCATCTCTGAATTTTTTTACCAAGGATGATTTCATCATTTTATTTATCTATATTTATGATATGCTTTTGGTGGGTCGAAATGCCACCATAATAGCAGAGTTGAAGTGTCTGTTGGACACTGCCTTCTTTGAAGGATTTGAGCTTAGCAAAGACTATTGTTGGTATGGAGAGCTACCAGAAGTGAGAGTCCAATGTTCTTTGGTTGTACCAAGAAAAATATGTTCACCGAGTACTTCAGCATTTCGGGATGGATAGGTTGAAAAAAGTGAGCACCCCTCTTGCAGTTGTAGCATCCACTACCCTACAATGTTAACTAGTGAAATTGGTAAATTTTTATTAGAACCACAAATTATAGGATCCATACTATATTTATTAAAAAAATTAATTAAAAAATAAGTCAAAGTATAATAGTAAAAATAACTATTATTTTATACAATATCAAAACTAAATACGTAAACATTAGTTTGAATTCCTCCAATCTGGGTATAATTATTGGAGCTAAGCAACTTGGTGGTGGTCGGTCAAGTTGAACCCTCCAAATTCTAATTCGTCGAACTCTTACAATTTTTGCGAGCTTTATTCTTCAGGAAGTACTTAATTTACCGAATATAACAAAAAATTGATTGAAAGTATTAGAATATAATAGAAAAAAATGTTTGAAAAATTTGGATGCATTCAACCCTATTTATGAAAAAAAAATCATAAGTGCCAAATGACCATAAATATCCTTGTAATACAATTGTTATGATAGTATTTTTCAATGAAATGGCCAAAAAAATTCCTAATAACATTCATAAATGGCTAAATTATAAAAAAAAAAAAAAAACCCACCAAAAAGATCATATTACCCTTGTAATATAGTTGTTGGAGAAAATTTGACCAAATTGTACCCCCCCCCCCCCCCCCCCCACCAGGCTAGGGGTGAACATTTTGTTTGTTCGGTTTCAACCGAACAAGATTAGCCAAAACCGAATAAATTGTAATTCTAAAAATTCAAAAACAAAACTGAACCAAATTAGCCAAAAATGAAATCGAACCGAATAATAAATTCGGATTATTCGGTTTGTTTGGTTGGACTATTTATATTGTTTAATTGGTCGGGCCCAAAGCTAGGATCGTTGTTAAACTATATTAAAAATTATAATTTTTATGCACACACTTGTTGAATTTTAAAGTCTAAGTTGGCCTAGTTGTTAAATTATCAAGGTTGAAATTCAAAACACATACATAGAATTGTTATTTTCAAAATATACACATTTTTTAATCATAAAATATGGAAAAAAAAATTATGGGTATTTACATAATCGTATAATTCTTATTCGATTTACGATTTTGGACCGAAACCAAAATCCAAAACCGAAACCAAATAAGGAATTTTAGTATTTTAAAAATCGAACCGATTTTTTTTTAAACCGAACCGAATCTCTTATTCGGTTCGGTTCGATTTTTGGCCCAAAATCGAATAATGCTCACCCTACTATACCTGTCAAATGGGCCATGTCGGGCCGACCCGACACGAAATATGGGTGGCCTAGCAAGGCCTTGGCGGGGCTCATCAAGTTGATGTACTACAGCGGGCCGAAACGGGCCGGGCCTAGAGTGGAAAACATCATCCTGGCATGTGTCCAGGGCACAATGGGCTTCGAGCTGGGCCAGACCGTGCGGTGCCTGGGTCAGGGTATGTTCGTGGTCCAAGCGGGCTTATCAAAATATAATTCCTTCAAAACACACTTTTTTAACTTAGTACAATTATGACAATTTTTTCATAAAAAAAATTATATGGTGATCTTCAAACAACTGACAAGGACAAAAATACAACAATAAAAAGAACCATAATTTGTTCTTGCTGCGTCTCCTGTGTCGAAACTCGAAATTGAGCTGGAACCTGGAACCCTTTGTTTTGCTTCTCTTATTCAACAGTGTGGTGGTGGCGCAACCATGTATGACAAGAGAAGTCTGGAGCCATGCTTGGAGAGAGAGAGAGAGTTATATTTGGAATTTACAAAGATGAGAGGACTGAGTTTGTATAAAAGGACTAACCAACAATACCCAAAAGGTCATTAAGGTCGAGGCATTGCTTCGGGAAGGATACGAGACACTACTTTAGGAGGTGGGCTTAGAAAAAAAAAGAGCATGGCATTAGTAAAAGCACACTCAACAGGCACCGCTTTAGTCTTCACTAAAGGCTTGTCACGATCCGCACCACGAAGTTCAGGCACGAATACATGAAAACACGTCCAGCCTACATCGCAGACTCGGCAGTAGTACGCTGTTTAATCCTCAAGTAATATCCAAATCCGACAACATAATGTAAATCATGACAACAATATTTTAACTCAATCACAAGTACTAACATGTAGATATGAAATAGAAAGACAAGTCCATATAATCCAAACCAGAAAGTCAGATACAAGAATCATCAAAATAGAGTACATCTCAATAATGTTCTGACAACAAAAATATAATCTGCAGAAAGTAAATACGAATCTAAAACTAAACATCCTCCAGTGATAAGTCTGCTACAGCATCGTCTGCATCCTCGGATATACCATGATCAGCCCCAAGTGCGCCATAGTAAGTAGGACACCAATTTTCTAAGTCGTCTAAAAATGTGGTTATCCAGTCAATTTGGGAGCAATTACAATACATGATCTACTATTCATAACATGATAGGAACTATATAACAAGAAATAGAGTAAGAGAACAAAAGTGAATAAACCGTAATCATGATCTGACAAGTATATAGACAGGAAATTAAAGGAATAATCATGGCATAAAATCAAGGCATGTTACATAATCAATATGAAAATGCATAAAGTCATAACTACACTAAGAGCATTTAAAATACCACATTCTATATGTGATCAGGCTCAGGGATCTACTTGGTGTGGCTAAATCATACGTGTCGTGTACGATTTAGCTATCAACAGGGAATATGGAATATGAGTTTTGATCACATATATACTAAATTATTTCGCATTAAACTTGTAATCATGGATTCAAATCATAATATGAACAAGGTAAACACGGAAGCATGAAAATACGGTAATCATAAAATAGAATCCATATACACTAATCTCGTGTAATAATCGTGTTGATAATAAGGAATGCACATCTAAAACATGAAATAGAATAACCATCAGAAAATGAAAGTGATCATTGTAAGTACTTGCCTCGGGTATCTGAAGTCGACGTGCGCGACATGAACATGTTGACACGAAAAATATCAGAGTCTAAAGTCCAGAATAAATCCCAAGATCACATCAACCCAAGTCATAGACGCCGAAGATCATAAAGTCCAATAATAGTCCAAGATTGGTCCATCGTCCAATAACCCAAGATTATCCAATAAGTAGTCCATAGATCACCAAAAGATTGGCACAGTTTGAGCATAGTCACAAAATTAGAAAGCACGATTGGATCGCGATTAAGATGATAATTGAGGAAATGCCGGATTAAAATAATAGAACTATTTTGGAACTAAATCTATTAGTCAAAATATTTAGAAAAAAATATTTTGAAAATATAGTAAAACATTTTTAGGCTAAAACCCTTAATTTTGGCAAATACTACTTTAGATAGAAATATATTTTAATAGATAAAATATTATAATAATATCCTAGATTTTCTAAATTCAATTTTGAAACCAAATAGGTTCAAAGTCTTTTTGTAAATAATTTTTAAAGAAATATTATTTTATAAATATTCCATATACACAATATAAAAAATAATACAACACTATAAATACTTATACTATTTATCCCTAATAATAATAATATATATACACCAGTACCTAATGGGCTTAAAGCTCGGTCCAGTCAAATAAATACCATTAAAAACTTAGAATTTAGTTCACTGGGCTCTGAGCCCGACCCAATCCTCATTGGGCTCAGGCATAACTTACTACATCTCATATTACAAAACAGAAGAAGTAAAAGAGAGAGGACACAGAGGAGAAGAAAGGACACATGGAGAGAACTCGAGAGTGGGGGAAGAAGAGAGCGAGGGGAGAAGAAGGGTCAGGAGGGAAGAGGAACAGCGGCTCACAGGTGCGGCGTGCGGCGGAGAGATCGAAATCAGGTCGACGAGGTGTGCAGGAATGCGGGATTGATGACGGTGTACGATAGGAGGCGGCGGTGGTCCACAAACCGGATCTGAGACTCGCGGTGGAGTAGCCTCGAAGAAGATGACAGATCGGGAAGATCCGGTCGACAAGAGGTCAGATCTCGGTCGGAGCTGTCGAAGACGGCGGTGTCGGGAAGATCCACCGGAAGGAGAAGTCGCAGAGTCAGGTGAGTGACTATGGTTGTTGTGGTGGTAGGTATAGGTAGTGTGGTGTGATGTTGGTGGTGGTGGTTATGGTGTTGGAGAGGGCGGTGTTGGTTGTGGTGTTGTGGTGATGTGGTCAGAGTAAGGGGTGGACTGGTGGCTAGTTGTGGCGTTGGCGATGGTGGTGGTGGCTTGTGGTTGGGAACAGGGGTCGTCGGTGGAGTAGTGGGGATGAGGGCGGTGACTGAGATGGAGGTCCCGACGGAGTAGAAGAGAATGGGGGTCGGGGATGGTGATTGTGGTGGTGCTGGTGGTGCTGGGGGAGAGGCTCAGTGGTGGCGAACGGTTGTGGTGACGGGGGTCGGTGACAGTGCCTGGTGGTGGAGTCGAGGAGCTGGGTGGTGGCGGAGCGGTACAGTGATGCGGCGGTAGGAGTGGTGATGATAACAGAGTTCGTCGGAGCTTGGCCAACTGCGGCGGTGCGCGGCGGTCCATAGGCGGAGCGACTGGCTGAGAGAGGGAAGAAATATTTTTGTATAAAATAATAGAGAGTCCCCATTAGTTTAATAAAAGAAAATAGAGTGCTCTTCAAGCCTAAGTGGCACAATTGTAATTTGTAATAAATCTAGGACAATAGTAGAACCCACTAACTAATCATAACTAAACATTAACTATTTACTAACTAATCTAGTAATTAGTAAGTAACTATCAACTATTAATTAATCTAAAGTCCAAGTCCACTAATAATTAGTACAAACAAATTAGGAATACAATATTAGCTAGTAGCTCACAATCCAAGCCCAAGGCTTGGTAGGCTAGCCCACAATCCAAGCCTAATGCTTGGTAGGCTCACAAGAATTTAATAATATTATTAATCTAACAAAAGAGAGAAACTAATTATTAAATATTAATAATTAGAATTAGCAATAAATTCACAAATAAAATTGGAAAAATATTTTTATGAATTCCAAAAATAATGACATTTATTTTCAAAAATAGAAATTTAAATTCTAGGCAGTTACAAGACTTTTCAGTAACAATGAGTCAGAGCATGGGAATTGTTCAACTTTCAAGAATGAAGATATGCGGTGGAAATTGTTGAAAGAATCAAGTTAATATTATTTGACCCGATCCATTATCTCTTGGCTCTCTCTAAGAACCAAGGAAGTAGAACCATGAATCAAAATATCCTACTACCTCGGAGATGGGAATGGTTCATTAACTTAACATTCACTACCAGAATAAGTCATTTTAGCGACGCCTGAAGACGTCGCTATATAAGTGTGTCCAGTTAGCTTCAAACTCCAGGTTCCAACACAATTCAACTATTTAAGCTTGACCAATTAACTTCAACCATGTCTGGTCTTCGGGCCGAGCCAAGCCATAATGGGACACGGGACATGCTGGAATAGGCCACAGACTGGGATGGGTTTGGGCCATGGGCTGTGTCAGGTCGAGCTTCTTTTATGGACCTCTTTTGTGAGCCCAACACGTTTCGATAGGATGGGCTAGGCCAGCCCGAGCATATGATTAGTAGGGCATGGCCGAGCGTCGATCATTTTTTTCAGATTGGGTTTGCTGAGCTGGGCCGACGCGACCCAATTAACAGGTCTACCCCTACGTCATCCCATCCCAACATTCACATGTTAAGGGGTGACGGACCTGCAAGGGGTGGGGCAAGGACCAGGCCGAGCTTTTTGTCATACGAGAGAAAACCTGATCGAATTCGGTTGAGAATCTAGGCCGGGCCCATGGAATGGAAACCCAGTCCGACTTTAAGGGAGGACAGGTCGGGTTCTTCCCAAAGTTTGACCGGACTAGACGAGGACTATTTTCTGAGCCGTCGGCCTACCAAACAACTTGAAGACCAAGGATGTAATCCTTTCTGTAGTTGCTTAACATTTATCACAACATGTCATGCTATATTAATCACAGGCAAGCTATACTAAGCAGTCAATCAAACAATCACGCATGCAAGCAAGGACGGAAGGCATAAGGCATAAGGAAGATATTATACCTTACGAGTGAAACAGGTAGGGATATCGCGATCGGATATCATCCTCACGCTGCCACGTTGACTCACCTAGAGAGTGATGACCCCAAGCAACACGGACTAAACTAATAGTCTTGTTCTTGAGTATCTTCTCTCTCCGGTCTAATATAGACACGGGCCTCTCCTCATACGAAAGGTTGGTACCAACAACCAGTTCCGAATGATCCAGGATATGGCTCGGGTCCGGTACGTACCGTCGTAATTGGGACACATGGAATACATCATGCACCTCACTTAACGACGGTGGAAGAGCAAGACGATAGGATACATCTCCTACTCGCTCCAGGATATCGAACGGCCCTATATACCTAGGACTAAGCTTTCTTCGTACGCCAAAGCGAATGACGCCGCGGTTAGGCGAGATCCTAAGGAATACATGGTCGCCGATAGCAAACTCCAAGGGACGTCGATGAGCATCGGCCCAATGCCGCTGGCGATCTTGGGCAACTCGAAGACGATATCTGATCCTTCTGACCACTTCAACTGTCTGGGCAATCATCTCTGGACCAAGCATCTACCTCTCTCCGATATCATCCCAAGCTAGCGGGGATCTGCACTTCCTACCATACAGAGCCTCGAACGGAGCCATCTGGATACTGGCCTGGAAACTATTATTGTACGAGAATTCCACAAGATGCAGGTGATCTTCCCACGAACCACCGAAGTCGAGCGTACAAGATCTCAATATGTCTTCAAGAGTCTGGATAGTGCGCTCTGACTGGCCATCTGTCTGCGGATGATATGCTGAGCTAAACTAGAGACGAGTTCCCAAACTCTCTTGCAAGCTATGCCAAAAGTGCGATGTAAACCTTGAATCTCGGTCCGAGGTGATATTGACGGGCACACCGTGAAGCCTGACAATCTGTCTGAGGTACATCCCTGCCAACTGAGCCGTAGACTGACTAACTCTGTAGGGAAGAAAGTGAGCCACCTTCGTGAGCCTGTCAACTATAACCCAAATAGCATCTCTACCAGCTGGGGATCTAGGCAATCCAGTCACAAAATCCATGGTCACATGCTCCCACTTCCATTCTGGAATCGGCAAAGGCTGAAGAAGTCCAGCGGGCCTCTGATGTTCAGCTTTAACCTGCTGGCAAACCAAACACCGAGAGACAAACCGGGCTATCTCCCTCTTCATGCCATTCCACCATAAGTGCTGGCGGATATCACGGTACATCTTCGTGCTACCGGGATGAATAGAATACTGCGAACTGTGAGCTTCTGCCATGACTTCCTGTCTGATATCTCCACTGGGTACACAAAGACGAGAGCCGTGTCGAAGTGTACCATCTTCATGAATGCACAACTCTGGCCTTCTTCCTGCCTCACACTCTGCTCTGAGCCGCTGAAGCTTGGAATCTGTAGATTGCGCCACTCGGATCCTCTCAACTATGCTGGACTGAACTTGTAGACTGGCCATCAACGCCACGTTGGTAGGAAGAACCACTTCAATTCCCATCTTCTGAAAATCTGCCAATAACTCTGGTTGTGCCGTCAAGATAAACTCCGGCTCTCCGACTCAACGCATCTGCTACAACGTTGGCCTTCCCCGGGTGATACTGCAAATCCACATCGTAGTCCACCAATAGCTCAAGCCATCTTCTCTGCCGCATATTAAGATCCTTTTGGGTGAAAACATACTTCAGGCTCTTGTGATCAGTAAATATCTCCACTCTATCTCCGTACAAGTAGTGTCGCCAAAGCTTAAGTGCAAACACTACTGCTGCCAGTTCTAAGTCGTGGGTCGGGTAATTCTTCTCATGGTCACGAAGTTGGCGTGATGCATAAGATATTACCTTCCCATGCTGCATCAAAACACATCCCAATCCTCTGCCTGAAGCGTCGCAATAAACTGTGAATCCTCCGGTCCCATCTGGAAGTGTGAGAATGGGAGCTGTTATCAAACCTCGCTTCAACTTATCAAATGATTCCTGACACTCTGCTGTCCAAACAAATGGTACATCCTTACGAGTCAACTGGGTCATCGGCGCTGAAATCCTTGCAAAATCTGAAACGAATCGCCGGTAGTAGCCGGCCAATCCAAGGAAGCTGCGAATCTCTGCCACTGAACTAGGTGCTGTCCAAGTCTCGATAGCCACAATCTTCTGGGGATCCACTTCCACTCCTCCTCGAGTAATGATGTGACCCAAGTACGAAATGCGATCGAGCCAGAACTCGCATTTACTGAACTTGGCGTACAACTGGTGCTCCCTAAGCGTCTGAAGGACGATTCTGAGATGCTGCTCATGCTCTGCTTCGCTCTTGCTGTAGACCAAAATATCATCTGGGAATACGATCACGAACTGATCCAGGTAAGGCATAAAAATATGATTCATGAGGTCCATGAATACTGCTGGCGCATTGGTTGCTCCAAAGGGCATAACAAGGAACTCCCAATGTCCATACCTCGATCTAAATGCTGTCTTCGGGATGTCCTGCTTTCTGACTCTGATCTGGTGGTATCCTGACCGCAAGTCTATCTTTGAAAACACTGCAGCCCCTCTGAGTTGATCAAACAAGTCATCTATCCTCGGGAGAGGGTATCTGTTCTTGATTGTCACTGAGTTCAAGGTACGATAATCTACACATAGCCTGGACGTACCATCCTTCTTTTTTACAAGAAGCATCGGGGCTCCCCAAGGCGATCCACTTGCACGAATGAATCCCTTGGTCCTGAGTTCTTCAATCATCTTGTACAAAATCTCTAACTCTGAAGGCGCCATTCTGTAGACTCTCTCTGATACTGGTGCTGTTCCGGGGATCAAGTCTATAGTGAACTCGATCTCCCTCTCTGGTGGCATCCCTGGAAGTTCCTCTGGGAAGACATCTGGAAAATCTTCAACTATCCTGGGTAACTGCAATGCTGCTACTGCCATCCGCAATACTGGGGAGGATGGCTCCACCGCGCCTCTAGAAAATGAGAACTCTGGCTCGCCTGGAATGCTAAAAATAACTCTGCCAACATGGCAGTCTATCCTAGCATACTGGTTCCTCAACCAATTCGTGCCTAAGACTACATCATAGTCTGCCATAGAAAATTCTATAAATCTAGCGGGGAACTCTCTACCGCTAACTACGATCTGACATGAAGAAAACACTCGATCTACCCCCACAAGACCATTACCAGTAAGTATATTGAGTCTTACTGATAATAACTCTGGCTCCAATCCTATCCGTGTCGCGAATCGTGCAGACATGAATGAATGCGATGCACCAGAATCAAATAATACTGAAGCTGGAAAGGAGTTGACGAGAATAGTACCTGCCACTACCTCACCCGGTGCAACTTCTTCTTCCATAGCCATCATCATGGCCTGACCTCTAGCTGTGGGTCCCCTCTGCTGGAAACCTCTCTGCCTGCTCTGCACTGGAGCCTGGGCACACTGCTGCTAGAATGCCTGGGCCTGAGGCAACAATGGCCTTGGGTACTGCTGCTGCTGCATGGGTGCTGGTCCCCTAACCGATGGACTGGTTATGTTAGAAGAGGAAGAACTACCCCTATTCGGGCAGGCTCCTATCTTGGGATCTGCCGCTCCACAAGCTAGGCACAATCCTTGCGCCCTACGACAATCTGCCACTACATGGCCTGGCTTCCCGCAATGAGAACATCCCATCGCGGAAGTCTGCTTCTGCTTCTGCTGCTGCGGGTACGTCGAGGTCGAATGCTGAACCGACGTTACTGAGGCCGCCCGCCTCGGAGTTCCAATGGTCAAACTTCTAGCTGCTGGGGCTGGAGCTGATGATTGGTGCATCTGACTGTGGGACCGCTTCCTACCTCCGGTCCTATCCACGATCCTCTGAGAGGTGTACTCATGCCTCCTAGCTGCCCTCAATACTGCATCGAACGTCTGGTGCTCGAACTGCTCGACTGCCAACAAGATCTCCAAATGCAGTCCCTGCTGGAACCGCTGGGCCCTATCGAACTCGGTCGCCACCAAGGTGGGGGCAAACCTACTGAGTCTAGAAAACTCAGATGCATAACTGTCGACTGTTCTGCCTCCTTGCTTCAAGTTGGTAAATCTGGTCTGCAGGTCGTACCGAGCCACAGCATCGAAATACTTCGTCTGGAATCTCTCTCTAAACACTGCCCAATCAATGGGTGCCACTAATCCCATGGCTTGCGCTGCCCACCAACTGCGAGCTAAGTCCAACAACTGCAGGCGTACCACCGCCACCTTCTCATTCTCAGGTGACCTAGCTGCTTCCAGAACCACCTCGGTATCCTGAAGCCAAGCGTCCGCGGCAATCGCATCTTCGCTGCCGTCGAAGAATGGAGGGTTCAAGCGCTTGAAGCTGTTGGCCGCGCTGTTCCCTGGATGACCGCCTCTGGTCAAAGCATCTGCCACAGTCTGGTGCAAGGCGTCTCCTCGACGATCCTGGGAAGCTATCAAGGTCCTGATGAGACCTACCAAGGTGCCATCATCCGGCTCGGCAGGCTGAACGGGCTGAACTGGGGGCTCTCCTCCAGGAGGTATAACTCTGGAGGCGACTCCGGAATGCTGTGCTTGATCTCATGGTTGCTGGTCCACGGGAGGTGCTCCACCTTGCTGATCGGCAGGGTCAGGTACAGTGCCGCTGAAGAAGACGACACAGGGAAAAACAATAAGGAAGGACCAGGACAGATCAACGATACAAGCACACGATCAGGGCAAGAATACAGAGATACAGAGGATATGAATGGAGATCAAGGATGAGTACTGATTGAGACATCTATTAGGTAAACCCTCACATTTCTTGATTGACAAGACCTGCATGGGCCACCACTTAAACCATGTCACGCCCCAGAACCAGAATACTGGAGAGCGGGGGCGTACATAGCCAGCTACGTATAATGAAATAGAATACATCTCAACTATACGGTCACGGCTGTCTAGATATGAGGGTTTACTACAAGCCAACGGTCTCTTATGGTCAAGCCTATTGTCTCAATCACAAGCAAGTAATATAATCACAAGATGTTTGACCACCAAATATACAATAAAAGGCATCTCAAATATTACATATCAGCTGATCATGAAGCTAGTCGTACAAAATGCTAGGACTAGCAAGAGTTAAGTCATACATGATCAACCCTAGGATTTGTTAATCATGTTTACAGCCCGTAGGCAGACAGTAAGTAAAGTGCATCGAGCTAACAGGTGCTCGTCGGCTAAACGCCTCAAAAGAATAACTTTACAATAGAGTGAGCGAAATAAAATAGAAAACCCACTCGTAGCCCGGATTCCTTCTAGTCGCCACCATCGGGCTGGAGGTTCGGTAGATCCTCGGGAGCTGCTCTGAAATCTGGCCACACAAAACCAGCTGGGTCAAACCCTAGAAAGAGTAAGTGCCACAAAGGAGGCCACGAAATAAGAACAAAAGCCAGCATATCCAAACATAAGAAAATGAAAGAAAGTACAAGTATTAAAGAGAACCACAGGACAATAAACGACTAGGGATGTGGAACCATTCCGGGAACCCGATTACAACCCTTAAACCAGACAAGGACCGGGGTTGTAACCCTTCGCCTGAATAGCACTCTGTCTCCACCCATTTATTGTTTAATAATAAGTAGAACATGCATGTACAAGAGTAGCCAGGTACAGGGACTAAACAAGACTTAGACAAGGCTGGACTCCATCCATTCACAAGCGGCCAAGCAATTACTACGGCTTGCTACTTAACTAACTAGGGTTATCACAAGCCTTAATTACTAACAAGATGCAATGAGAATTTCCCAGTCCCAAGCCCTGCAGACCATCAAGTTATCCTTCCGCGGGTTGAAAGTATGGTTGGGTACATCGCCCCGGAGACGATATACCCTTAGATGACTTAGAGGGTACAACACATGACAGTACGCTGGAAATGTGCTCTACTCGTCGGCAAGCTACAAGTCCAATTAAGAGCACCCAGATAACGAGATTTCCTGTGACTGAAAATTCTCCATGAACTATAGTTAGATCTAGTCATTAGCCTAATCCATGTTCAGTGCGAATCCCTGACCGTAGGAAACCAGGGAGTCACGTCCTAGACATGATGCAAGACAAGACAAGTGGATTGTACAAGCAAGCAAGCAGGAACACCCACGGTGTCAAGTTGATTATACGAGTCAAGTTAGCCGTCGCAACAGCATCAAGTCAAGTCAAGTTACAAGTTACAAGTCAAGTCAAGTCAAGTCAAGTCAGGAGTGCGCCGCCACGGGCCACTATCAAGTTATCAAGATAAATCATGTCAGGGTACTTGTCAGGAGTGTGCCACGACGGGCCACTATCATGTCAGGAGTGCACCACTACGGGTCACTGTCGTGTTATGCTAGTTCCTTGTCATACCATGCCATGTACAATAGTCATTCAAACATATTAAGTAAAATCAAGTTCATGACAAAAGGCGTAAGGATATAAAATGGGCGTAAGATATCTAATAAAATATCAATATATAGGGCCATAGAAGAGCCAAGCTTAAAGAAATAAAACCAAAACTCCAAGAGCCAATGGTTCGCGCAAGGGGTCAGGGGGTTGGATTGCGCAGGGTGTCAGCTGCGCAGGGTGCCAAGTACGCAGGAGCAGAGGGCGCAGGGGCAGATGGCGCATGGGCCAAGTGCGCATGAGTGAACTGCGCAGGGATGGAGTGCGCAGGAACAGACTGCGCAGGTGTGAACTGCGCAGAGGTGAATTACGCAGAAATGGATTGCGCAGGAGTGGATTGCGCAGAAATGGACTGCGCAGAAATGGACTGCGCAGGAGCAGAGTGCGTATAAGTCAAGCGCGCAAAGGGAAAGGGAACGCTGGGCTAAGAAGCGCCAGTGCAGTTCAGCTCAGCGCAATGCGCTGGCCGAGGGGATGCGCAGTTCACCAAAGGGTGAGCTGCGCAATCGGCTTTGCGCTAAAGAGCGCAGGCCGAGAGGTCTGCTCCTCCAACCCGAGAAGAACTCCAAGAACTCCAAAACTTCAATTCTTCATATCTTTGTCAAATCAAAGCCAAATCTAGATTTTCAAAGTTCTAACTTGTGTAAAATTGATTCTCTTCCACATGGAAGCATCAAAACCCACAAAAATCTAACCAAAATAGATCAAAACCATGTAAATCCAAAAATAGTTAAAACCTAAATCTAGAACAATGGAGACTCCAAATCATAAAATGTCAAGTTCTAATATTGATCCCCATGGCCTAATCTAGCTAATGGACAAATAAAATAGGGTTCTCATGTGGTGGTAAGGTGCACTTGCCTATGGGTGTTGGTGTTGTGTAGAGGAAGAAAAAAGAAGAAGATGGAGAAATAAATGAGAGAATTATGGAGGAGAGAGAAAAGTAGGTGGAGTTTTAATGAGGGTGGGTTGTGTTGTGTTGAGGGTGGAGTGTAGGTTAAAGTGCTCCAATGCATGTTAAACCAAACCAAACCAAATCAAACTAATTCTCCTCCACAAAATAAACCGAGCCAGGTAAAACCCAATTACGAGAACCAAAATCTGCAAGTCAAGCCAATTACAAGTACATGCCAAAATCCGAGAAAATAAATACAGGTCTGAAATACATGCAAGCTTGACAAAATACGTATTCAGAATATGGGTGCTACAGCTATCTAGTCCAAAATCTGGAAAAAGAATTCAGATGAAGAATTATGGACATACTCATGTTGAGTGCTTTACCGATGCTCACTAGGTACAAGCATGAAAGATAGACGGTCTACGTCTGGCTATTCGATCTTTATTGACGAAAACGTGGTATCACGGAAGAGCAAGAAGCAGAGTGTGATAGCACAATCAAGTTTGAAAGCAGAATATCGAGCCATTTCTCATGGCACAGCAGATGTGTTATATTTGAAGCATCTTCTACAAGAACTGGGATAAAAACTAGGATCTAAAGCAACATATATATGATGTGTTAACCAGTATGCTATCCATATGCTACCATTCCTGTATTTCATGAAAGGACGAAACATATTGAAATCGACATTCACTTTGTCTATATGAGTATAAAAATGGATGATAAAGTTTCACCACGTGTGAACCGTTGACCAGATAGCCGATATCTTCACAATGTCTCTTTAGGGTCCTCGGGTTCAATTTTTGTGTAACAAGCTGGGCATGATTGGTATCTATGCTCCAACTTGAGGGAGGGTGTTAAGTATTAATATTAGTATTAGTACTATTGGGCTTTAGTTCCACATTGATAGAACAATAGTGAGAGGGGTTAGCCTCTCCTATATATATGTATCTATCTCATAACTAATATCATCCCATTATTCCTATTTTACAAGAAATAGAGTAAGAGAACAAAAGTGAATAAACCATAATCATATATACTACCAAGTCCCAAATATGGTTCTCCCAGAGCGCTTTCATCCCCTCTTCCATTGCAGCACGTCAACCTGGATATTTGAGACCCTCCTTAATGTTATCAGAAATCTGAATCCCATCAATAGTAGCGATCAAGGACCGAGTGTGGCTCTCGAGCCCTTTGTAGTTTGTAACATACAAGGGATGATCACGATAGGCACGTCAAGGTCAAGCTGGTGGAACATGCGAAAGCGAATCAGTGGAGCTAGAGGAAGATGATGGCTTTGTGACTGTGGGCACTATCTGCGATGATCGTTTGGACGATGTCGGTCCTTACTGACCCAATATTTGTGGACCGTCGGACTGAGATACTGGCTCGATATAGGAGGAAACTCAGTTTATGAAAGTGGAGGAAACTCAGTTTCACGACCAGCATTTTGGCCGCCACATCGTCTATGACGACCACCACGAAATCTAGCACGAGCAGCACCAAGAGTAGATCGATCAGTAGGAGCATCACCTGGAGTGACCTTATCGACTTTTGCTTCCTGAAAGACACGATAGTGCACTTCCAATAGAGATGGAACATCAGATCCAGCAATGATCTGAGAGCAAGCAGGGCTGCATCAGCCTGGAGAGAGGCAAGATATGCCATGACATGAAGATGCACACATTGAGCCATCGCTTCATTGATATCGTCGTTAGAGGTAATTATCATGCCCTGCTCCCAGAATACGGTAGAAAATACGAGGACAGACATGGCCAGCTACTCCGTACAAGGTATAAAAACGTCGTACGATGGTCACGGCTATCTAGAAGACATGTCGGTGGACTCTAATGGGCAATCATGTTAGTCCTATGGCCGATATATCCTAGTATCTTAATCAAACAACATCAAGTCACAAGAGTAAATCATACATAATAATAAAAAAAGGCATCCCAAAATATATGTCATATATGATCATAAAGTTAGTGAGTACAAAAATACGACATTAGCAAGTAGAATGTTACATGACCACTATATCAACCATGGTCTAATACATACAATCATAACTGCTCAAAGTAATGAACATACAAAAAGAAAAGGGCTAATACATGATCTAGATAAAACCACAAAAGTACAAAGACGACAACGAGTGGTATGGAGAAGGAACCCACTCACGAGCTGCGATTGCGGTCCTACGAGTGAGAGCCATTCCGCGGGAGACGACAGATCCACTGGCTCCTCTCGTTCCTCTGGTCAAAGAAAACCAGTGGGGTCAGAACCCCAAGAAACAAGTTCCAGAAAGGAAGTCCAAGGTGAACGACCAAAACTCGTAATAACAAAAATACGATAAAATAATATGTACGAGTCGAGACTTGTATGGTACCTATGCACGCATCTCGAGAATAACAAGAAATAGCAAAAAGATAGCCACAAAAAACATTAAAGAGCAAGATAGGATGGCGAGCGATCAAAGGGCACCAAAACTACTCTAGAGCAGGACTACAACCCGTAAACCAAATAAAGATCGAGATTGCAGACCGTTACCCGAGAAGGACTCAGCACTCCAACCACGCATTGGAAACAAAAGCAAGCAGAAGTGTAAAGACAAGTCATACAACAGAACACGGCAAAGCATTCCTACGTCTTTCTACTTATTAACTAGCTGGGTTATGCAAGCCTTAATTACAAATGATACAAGTGAGGAACTTCACTACCACCTGCACCGAAGAAACTCGGATCGCCAAGGAGAACTTGTCGAGCTATACGCAAACAACATATCATAAGAAATAATAAAAGCAATAGCAAACTTGAGAAATAATTGAAAGTTCATAACATGTAAATTAAACATGAAGTGCTGCAGCATACGAGCTTGGTAGGTCATGGGCCCACGCCAATCAGGGTTATCCATGCCTGTTGAGCCCTGAGCGATCAGAGTTGCTGGTAGTGCGACTATCCTCCCCTCCCAATGCACTATATGATATTTACTAGTCAATTATCCTACGAGTTTTCTTCTCGATTCTCGAGTCGTGGACGCTAGAAAATTGACCTAGCATGATGATCCATGAGTATGAGCTATTCACGAGTTATCACTTGAGAATTTATTGTATTCCACAACATGCGATACATAGGACAAAACTCACACTGGATTGTCCTATATCAAAATACAGCAGGTTAACATAGAAAGACTTCCACGGTGTCGCATGTGTATGCACTCATGTTAAGCATATAAGTGAACAAATCTAACATCTCACAAAATTATTATATTATGGTAAGAAAATCAAATAGTTGAAGAACATATCACAAATAGGCAAAACAGAAAAATAGGTGCATAGCACCAAGAAGGCGCATAGCAAAAACAGGTATATAGCAAAAACAGGCGCATAGCAAAAACATGCGCATAGCAAAAATAGGTCTATAGCACCAAGAAGGCACATAAAAAAATAAGCGTATAGCACCCTCAGGTGCAGAGCGAGACATTATGCACTTTTCGTCCATGCACATAAGGAACCTATGCGTATAGTGCGCATGTAGTTAGGGATATGCGACAATATTTATGGCCACTTCGTATTTTTGCCGCATGGCCAACTTGACGCATAGAGGTCGTCTTCTCCAAATAGCAGAAACCCGAGGAAAACTCCTAAAACCCTAGAACTTTAAATGATCATAAGTCCCTCAAAATAACTCAAAATTTGGATTTTCAAAGGTCAAAATTGCACGAAATTCAATTTCCTACAACATGGCATAACTGGTTTTCCCAAAAATCCAAGTTTTAAGAGATCAATCCCACAAAATTCCTAAATTTTGAAATATAGATCTAGGCCCAAATATTCCTCAAATTTGAAAATACCAAGTAGTAAACTTTGTTGGCACATTGGTCATGGTCAAACCAGATTTTAATAATTGATCTAATCATGTCTCGATATAAGGGATACTTAGACGAACTGCGATAACCTGTGCTTGCTACCATTCAAGACTTGGGGATGTGTTTGTCGTCGCATCTGTATTTCAATTCTCAATATACTTTTGTATTTTATTGAGTATAGGAATATAATGTAAACATTGTCATACTAGCAAATAGGCTACCCAAGAAACGTTTTCAAAATACCCTTTCATTTTAAAAACAAGGCCACTCACAAAGTCCAAACTACTTCCTAATTGCTTAAAAAATCGAAAGCCCAAAAACTGAGTTGTAAACCTAAAAAATCAACCCATTCTGGACTAGCAGAATTCTGCACGAATTCGCCCCGAATTCGGCTACCCTGAACATTGGATTTTAAACTCAGTCTTCCCGTAATAATGGATGCAACGGCTATATGTCGAGATTTTCTCATCGAATTCTGTCTGAATTCTGCCCGAATACTCCTTTTGGAAATCGTATAAATAGAGAAAAAATTTCACCATTTCAACTCACTCATTCACTTTTATATATCTTCTCTCTAAGCTTACTACAATATTCTAAAGTCCCACTAAGCTTTCAATTTCAAATCCCAAGCCAGTTACAATCCTCTAGTCGATTTGCCAGTGCGGTACGGTCTAGAAGTTCAGAGTGATTGTAGCCAAAAGGCTTGACAGAAGTGAGACACTTCACTTCATAATTGAAGTGGTCGAGCACTTCGGATCAAAGCTCGTGTTTATAGAAGTTGGCAAGGACTTCGGATTAAAACTTGTGATTTTTTTATAGTAAATTTCAACTCGGGTCCAGAGTTATCCCGACTGCATTAGTCCTCACAAGAAGGATACCAGTATACATCACCGTCTTTGAGTTTGCTCTTTGTAGTTTACTTTACTCATAACTGTGATATATTTCTGAGATCTTGCTGCTAACATTTTTGATAGCTAATATTTCGCTGCCTACTCTATTTTCCCCCTATAGAGTATATCGTTTTACAATTTGTTCCTACAATTGGTATCAAAGCAGGTTATACAGGTAAAGCGAGGTAACATTGTTATTACTTTCTTTATATATAACTGCTGTTACATAGATCACTATATCACATATGGCAAGTGTGAAATTTACAACTGAAGGCTAAGCTACAAACAGACCCCCACTATTTGATGGTACCGACTACACTTACCGGAAAACACGTATGAGTTTATTTTTAAAATCTCTAGATTTTGACTTATGGTCAATTGTAGTTGACGGCTATAAAATTAGGGATACCCAACAGTCACTTCGAGAATTTGAATCAACATTTGAGTTTTCTATAAATATGACTCTGTTAGAAGAGAGAGAACTTTACTTATCTTTCATTTCTCAATCTCTTCCTTATTCATTTTCAAAATCATGGAGCAAATGGCACCCAAGAGCAAGGTCGCCGCCTTAGCTAAGGGCAAGAAGCTTGCCACTTCGTCGACAGATAAATCGATGGAGGAACTTCACGCCGCTGCAGCACCACTGGGAAAGAACGTCGAAGAGACCCCAAAGTCCAACCCAAACGTGGCTCCAGACATGATAGGTAGAAACCCTATCTACCGATCATACGCTCAGAGATTGTGTTAGAAAAGATGACCCAAGAACAACCCTAAATCATATGCTCATGTTCATACGTGCCAGCGTAAGGGTTGAGACTAAAAATACGCTCACGTTATACGTGCCAGCGTAGATCTCAAAACTAAAAATACGCTCACGTTATACGTGCCAGTGTAGAACTTAAAAATACGCCCACGTTTTACGTGCGAGCGTGAAACTTGAAAATATGCCCACGTTATACGCGCGAGCGTGAAACTTGAAAATACGCCCACATTATACGTATGAGCGTAAAACTGAAAATACACAAGTCAAAAGACTATATGTTTTTCACACATAAAATTTTACTCTCTTTTGAACAAAAGCGTAAAAACTGAAAACACGCTCACGTTATACGTGCGAGAGCAAAATTGAAAATATGCAAGTCAAAAGACTATGTGTTTTTCACACGTAAAAATTTACTCTTTTGAACAGAAAAAAGAACTCGTAAAAGACGTTCAGTCTTTGACTGCGTAATTTTTTTTAGAGAAATGCAAAAAACAAATTCTCTTTAAAATAGAGAACCTTTTACGCGTAATAATTTCAAAATTTAACTCATGTATAATTATTCGCGTAGAGCTTGATTTTGCGTAGAGTTCATAATTAGAGTTTTACTAACTTGATTTTTCTTGTTTGAACTTCTTTTGTAGTAGACTTGGGGATCCATCCTCTCTCTGAGGTGTTTGGCTCACCAACTGATATTTTGGGATCAAATTATCTGAAAAATTTATCCCACGTCGAGTTTCCTCAAACCGACAAGCAATATCCCAAGGAAAGACATCAATTGATAACTGCTCAGGGAGACAGAATGTTGCTGTCTCTGATGAACGGAGAATTGCTGACGTCATTGGATGGCCAGCATTACTTGAAACCCGCATTCATGTTTAGGGACGCAATTGATTTCGAATCTCAGACAAACCCCAAGAAGGAGTCCTGGGTGTTTAAGTTTGGGGATAGGGCAATGTATCTCCCAACATTGCCAAGGGATTATCCCCTTTCTTCTTTTGTTCACGCCACTCATCCAAGGCATATGATCTGGAATTTGACTCCCAACAATCATGGAAGACCGGAGAGAATTATATTCAAGAGGGATGAAAACCAAATGGGCTATCAATCGAGTACTCCCAGTGGTAGTGTTACTCCTTTCTCAGGCTTATTGCCTGGATTCACACCAAGTGAGGGCTCATCTCTGATCCAGCCGGTGCAGATACCGATGTTCACTAACAGGTTTATGAACGCTTCAGTATTATATCCCCAAGTCAACCCTAGGCTTCCAGGGTGGATGACCCCTCACAATAAAAATTGGTTTCAACTCATCTCTTGGATCATGAAGAACTTCGAAGCAGAGCTACAAGCCATTTGATTGTTAGAAGCGGTAGCCTCCACAAGTCAAGGCATACCTATAAACAATAACTTGTTCTTAGCGCTGATGGAGTTATATATCAGCTCGACGGGAAATTTTGCAACCCCAGTAGGCGAAATAGGTTTTGCACTCTATGAGATGCAATTTATCTCCAAGCTGCCAATGGAAGAAGTTCCATATGAAGAGTATGTTTCTTCCAATCGGGAACTAGCAGAAATCAGTAAAAAAAACCCTCTCTTAGTCGAGGTATACCAAGAGCTGATGTGTCATTATTTGATATGCACCACTATGTATGAAAGTGGATCGCATTTGGCATATATCAATAAATGGACAACATATCTATTCTATCATAAGAATAGAGTGTCCAAGGAATATAAGGAGAGATTCCAAGACAGCAAGGCTCAAACCATTAATCTTTGCTCAATAATTTCTGCTAATTTGATAAATACTTGGATGATCACATATAAGACCCCGGACAAGTATTTAACCACCAAAGCTGGAGAATTCTCTGCGGGAACTGAAACATTGAGCTTTTTAAAACATGGCAGTAAAAAGCTCTCAAAAGAAGCCTTGCTGGAGGGATTTCTTTCCTTATGGTTACGAAGATGGGTCGTACCAGGAACCGGTACAGTTGATATAATTCATCAAAATGTACTATGGCCAGCAGTACGTTTGGTATTCAAGGATAAACTCAGCCTATTACCGGCAATGGTGTGCCGGATGAATGCGGGTTTGCGAGCTTTTGGAGAAGAATTGATCAATAATGCTCCCTACCGTTGCAATTTCCCTAGGGTGGAGATACCCTATACTTATTTGATGGACTGGCTACTGCATCACAACTGCAGCTTATTGCCACCAGGCCCTAAAAATGATACGTAGGTATTCCTCCAAAAGTTAAGTAAAGCCACCTGGAAGGCAACTTGCAGAACTAAATTTCTTCTTTAGGTGGAATTTTTTCTGCACACGACCATCAGTTCCAGCCGACTATTTTGGTGTGCAATTTGAAGACATAGGCCAAGATAGAACTGGGATACCTGCTCCAATCTTTAATTGGCTAATATGCATCAGACCCTCACATCTGATGTATAGAACTGAAGATAACAGCATCTTTGAACCATACCTACCTAGTCGGTTTGCTCGTCAGTTCGGGTATGACCAGCTTCACGTTGGTAATCCCTCCACTACTTTCAACAATTATAGAAAATTAGTTGATGGAGCGAGGGCATGGCGATATTTCAGCGCTGGATGCACCGGTACCAAATTCCATGTGTCAACCGCCTCAAGCATAACTGAGCTACGAATGCTTCATTCGTATGCACATTTTTATGTTTCCATTCGTTCTTTCGCAAAATACTACAACATGAAAGAAAGTCTCCGGTGGAAAAAAGAAGGAGACGCCGAAGAACCAGTTATGGTGCCTTCGGATATACCTGATGATGGTGTTCCAAACGAATATCTAGAAACGATCCCTATTGGAGTTGGGGAGACAGCTGCAGGAGTAATTACCATTCCTGCTACCCGGTAGCAAAAATCGGATACAACTGTTACTCTCCGGGAGAAGAAGAAGAATGTTACTATTAAAGGGCCTTCCAAGCAGAGAGTCTCTACTCCAGAAAGTAAAAATTCTGCCGAAGAGACTCAAAACATTATATCTTCATCAGCTCAACCTGGAGAAGGATCTTCAGCACCCCAGCCAGCAGCAATAACAGAAGTTACAGGAGTCCTATCTCCAGGATGACTCAGCTCCTCATTGCACCTAACTTCGCCATAAAAGGCGAAAGTTGTCGAAGACACAGCCACAACTCCTGCTAGTAATCCGGAACCCATCCCCTCGGATGAACCGGGTCTCGAATTAGATGATAATGACTGGGACTTAGATTATGACGCACTCTTATCGCGTCCTGTACCTACTCCAGGTAAAGACAAATTACACAAAACTTATACAAAAATATGTATTATAATTTTGTATATTGACTATTTTATTTAATCTTTGTAGGGATCGTCCCTGTGGCAAAGCCTGTTGCTCCTCCTCCTCCTCAAAAGTCTATTCCTGAAGAGATAGTAGAATCTGAAGAAGGAAGTTCTTCTTCAAAAGAGGATTCTCTTTCTGAGAAAGGTTCTCCATCTGTGGAGACACAAAAAGAGTCTGCAAGAGATGCACACCAAGAATTGTCTTCTCTTGTCGAGGAAAGAGATGAAGAGCCGACTGCAGAAGAAGAGCCTACAATGCTCAGAGAATCGGTTGCTACAAAAGAACCGATTACTGAGGTCATAGATGTAGCAACGACATCAATTACTGCTGCTAATCCTGACCAGGTTCCTGAGACAGTGGTGTTCGAGTCCGAATCGAACATAGAAGGCAGCACCTCCGTAATACCATCCCCTGCCACCGAAACTCAAGCTCCGGAGGCGACAGAAAAGGTCGCTGAAGATATAGTCCCAGAAATCCCTGGGAATCAATTAGCCATGGTAACGATGACAGATATATCATTAACTCAGCTTGCTACCATAGCGACAACAGCATCTGTCTCTGGTTTTCAGGAGAAGAGGTTGGCAGATATTGCTGATACACCAAGTTCTAATGCTGATAAGAATCTTTTGGTAGAGATTCATACTGAGACATTTTATAAAACCTTAGCAGCATTGATCAAGATGGTTTTGAAGAAAGGCCTCAGTTATGAGAGTTTGAAAAGTGTGATTGCTACCACCATTGACAACATCGCCATGTTTAATGATACTGAGAGGGCAGCAGTCTTGCAAAAGATAGTCCAAGGACTTGAACAACCAATCAAAGAATATCTAAAGTTGTCAAGTGGGACTATTGAAAGCCTCATCCAATCTGAGTATGATGCTCTCACAAATGAATATACAACTCGGAAAACTATTTTCAAAGAATCTCTTCAAGAATATAGCAATAAGGTTGCCATAGAAAGGGCCTCCTTGAGAGAGAATAAATCCCTGTTGGAGCAGCATCAAGAAGCCTATGACTCAATGAATATCAAAATCCATCAACAAAATGATAAAATCCGTGAAGTCGAGGCTGAGCTAGCTCGATTAAAGGAGGAGCAAAAACAGATGATGGCAGATCGAGATCAATATTTGAGGCAAAGTTCCATTTTGGAAGAACGGATCTTTGGTGCTGAATCAAATATCAAGACTCTTGAAGAGGCCAAAGATAAAATGATAGCTGTCGTTGTCGAACTCTCCCATCTCTGTACTACGGAAGCTCGACGATCCATAGCATATACAACTATATTGGGCTCTCGTGAAAAGCACCTGGCGAATTACAGAAAATGATTAAAGATCTATCTGCTCCGGCTTAAAAAAAATTTGTACCCGATAAAGAATTTTATCTTCTGTCATTTTCTTCCTTTTATTGATGTAATATTTCAAACTATGAAATGAATAAAATGTTTTTTTATTTTATAAAATAAGTATGAGACAGAAAACAATTATCAGAGGTAATATGGACATGATAAGTCTTCAAAGTAGATATATATCTATCCAAAGGTAATGTGGACATGATAGATAATAAATCTTTTTTCTTTTTAGAGTGTACAATACTATCAGAGGTAATATGAACATGATAGATTGTAATGACTAAAAGAAGTAGATTAATATCTATTCAGAGGTAATATGGACATTATAGATAATAATGTAATGAAAAGAAGTAGATTAATATCTATTCAGAGGTAATATGGACATGATAGATAATAAATCTTTTTCTTTTTGAAATCAGCTGGGAAGACAAAAAATCAAAATTCTCTTTTGGGAGAATAAATAATCAGCTTAACCAAACTTTGGCAGCTGGAAAATAAAGAAGAAATTCAAACGTAATATTTTTTCAAGAATTTACCATTGATCGGCATCATGAGCAAATCTCCATTAGGTTTAGATAACCTATAAGCACCATTAGAGAATACGGTTTCAACTACATAAGGACCTTCCCATTTAGCTTGGAACTTGTCTTTACTCTTATGAGTCATAACCATAGGTCTTCGGACAGCTAGAACCAGCTCTCCTACTTTAAATACGTTTTCGTTAACTTTACGATTGAAGGCTCGAGATATGCGGGCTTAATACAGCTCAATGTGCTGTTGTGCTTGAAGACGCTTCTCATCCAAGCCTTCCAGTTCCTGGAGTCTTAAGCGGTCATTATTCTCCGTAGTTAGCTCATTAGCAATGGCTATTCTAAGAGATGGTATATGGATCTCTAGTGGAAGAACAGCTTCACATCCGTAAACCAATAAAAATGGTGTTAAACCAGTTGGAGTTCTGACTGTTGTTCGATAAGCCCATAAACATTCTCCAAGTTTTTTGTTCCAACCAATCACGTTTATTAGAAGAAACAAATTTTTTGAGAAGTTTAATAATTGTTTTATTGAATGCTTCTGCTAAACCATTAGCAGCTGGATTGTAAGCTATAGAAGATAAGTTCTGGATCCGATTCTTGTAACAAAATCGATAAAATGTCTGACTGGCAAATTATGGTCCATTATCATGGATTATCTTTCGGGGAATCCCGAAACGATAAATGACATGATGTTAGATGAAGTTAACCACATTAGACATTTTTACTTCAATAAGAGGAATTGCTTCTGCCCATTTAGAAAAGTAATCAATTATAGCAAGGAAAAACTGACATCCTTTGACAGAAGAGAGATTAATCGGACCAATAATATCCATACACCAAGCTTCGAAAGGCCAAGATGCTGCTGTAAGATGTAGAAATTCAGAAGGTTGATAAATAAAATCAGCATAAATCTGGCATGCTTTACACCGTCTGGCATAATCCACAACGACTGCTATCATAGAAGGCCAATAATAACCCATTCTTCGAATACAGTCCTGTAACTTTGGACCTGGTTGATGTGCACCATAAACTCTATCATGAGCTTCACGAAGTGTTTGCTTAGCTTAGCTTCGCTTTTCGAGAGACAACGCAGTAATAGCCCGTCATAAGAACGACGATACAATATGTGCATAGAAGAATCATCGAAATGATCGTCTTTTGATTGATACAGCTCCCTTTGGATCTTCAGGTAAAATTCTATAGACTGCATAATCAATAAATGGACTTCTCCAATCCTTTTGTTGAAAATTTGATTCGATAGCATAACTCTGTTCGATGTGCAAATTATTTTTGACACAGAATAATTCTCAATCCAACAAAATAATGGTATTTTGTCTTCTGATTGGAATTGCTAAGTCTGCAGCTAAACTAGCAAAATCGTCAACTTCTAAATTTTGAGAACGTGGTACAAATTCAATGAAGAACCCTTTGAATGAAAGAGCCAATTCGATTACCACTTGATGATAGGGAATGAGGTCAGGATTTCTGACTTCATATGTCCCTCTGATCTGATTGACGATCAGCTGAGAGTCCCATAGGCTTCCAAGAACGCAATGTCCAATTATTTTGCTACTTGAAGACCAATTAGCAGAGCATTATACTCTGCCACATTATTTGAATATGGTTCGTTGAGGAAATAAGAATGGTATATAACCATTTTATCAGTAGAGACTAAGACAATGCCTACTTCGGAGACAATATTTCCTTTGGGTCCAACTTATGATGCTCCATCAAAATATAGTTGCCAAATATTACTCCTCAAAGTCATATTGCAGTCTACGACTTCATCTGGAATGTCGTCATATAGCTTAGAAGTTTCAGGTATAGGATGAGCTGTTAAGAAGTCAGCTAACGCTTGACCCTTCACTAATTTTTGAGGTATGTAGACCATATCATAGGGAGTAAGCAATATTGTCCAAGTAGCTAACAAGGAATTAAGAATACTCGGCTTCTTCATTAATATCCGAATATGATTTATTCTGGAGATGACATGAATAGTCTGTCCCGATACATAATGTTGTGTCTTTTGAATGGCAAAAAACCAAGTCTAGACATTCTTTTTCCACAGGGGTATACCTGTGTTCAGCCCCTACCATCATTCGACTGAGATAATAAATTGCTTATTCAACTGAGATAATAAATTGCTTGTTCATGACCTTCATCACTTTTCTGTGCAAGAAGAGCACCAATGGAATGATCCAATGCTCGAACATACAGCAAAAATGGTCTTCCCACTACTGGGGGATACTAAAACAGGTAGATTTGTGAGGTATTGCTTGATGTCATTGAATGCTTTTTGACATGCTTTATCCCAAACAAATGACACCTTTCTTCAGTAAACGAGAAAAAGGTTGACATCTTCCAGAAAAATTTGATATAAATCTCCTGATATAAGCAATGCGACCCTGAAAGCCACGGAGCTCTTTCAGATTGCGTGGAGGACGCATTTCAAGAATTGCTTTAACTTTATCAGGATCAACATGGATACCTTGAGAAGTGATGACAAATCCCAAAAATTTGCCACTGGAAACCCCTAAGAAAGACTTATGGGGTTCATCTTTAGTTGATGTTGACGCATCAACTCGAATACTGTCTTCAAGTCTTGAATGTGATCATCTTTTGATCGACTTTTGATGGCGATATCATCTACGTAACATTCAATTATTTTTCGTAGATGTTCTTGAAAGATTGCTCATGGCCCGTTGATATGTAGCACCGGCATTTTTCAGACCAAAAGGCATAACTGTGTAGCAATAAACTCCAAGGGGTATACGGAAAGCAGTGTGATTTTCATCTCCTGGATGCATCTTAATTTGATTGTATCCTGAGAATCCATCTATGAAAGACATACGTTCAAAATCACATGTATTGTCTATCATGACATCAGTGATCGGAAGTAGAAATTCGTCTTTTGGACAAGCTGCGTTGAGATCTCGAAAATATATGCAAACTCGAACTTTTCTATTCTTTTTCGTGACAGGAACAATATTGGCAACCCAATCTGGGTGTTGTTTTTCACGGACAAAGCCACATGTGATCAGCTTTTTAACTTCTGCTTCAAATGCATCCATCATGTCTGGTTGAAAATGTCGCTGCTATTGTTTTACAGGTTTGGCATTAAGAAGAATATTGAGTTTATGGGTAGCTACTTTAGGATCCAGACCTGGCATATCCTCATAGCTCCATGCAAAGATATCAATATATTCTTTTATCAGCTTTATCAACTTTTTTTTTCAACTTCAGAAAGGTTTTTCCTGATAAATATTGGCTTTGACGTAGTTTCGTCTCCAACATCAATCTGGATAATTTCATCTTCTGTGGGTGGCTGTCGCTGTTCAAACCGGAGCTCCCACTGAGTATCCATTTGTTGTGCCCAAGGGTCATTTTCAAATAGTTCAGACTAATCATCGGTTTGAGCCATATTAACTGAAAAGATGTGTTGGACTCCTTCTGAATCTGAGGATTATGAAGAACTGGAAGTAAACTCCTCTTCCATATCTTCCTTAAACATATGGGATGTATCGTATCCCAAACCATGACGGGTTCATTGATAAAACGGATCACCACATAACGGTAATCGTCTACCTTTGTCCTGATTGAGACCTGACATGGTTTTCAAATCATATTCCATACTCTGGATAATCTTACGGGATTGTTGACTATATCTGTAATTCTGATTTTTCCTTTATCTTTCTCTTCGAGATTATCTGTCTGTATAATAAGAATATTCATAGTCAAACCAAACACAATTTAATGCTTATTTTTCTTAGTAGACGGGATCACAAATAAGATTCTTTATGACGTCTATAAACCACACAAGCTTGTGATGATGAGGTAACAGGTAGAAAATAAGAAGTAGATGTTAGGAACTTCTGAGCATAGGGCCCAACATCGACATGAGGAGGAAAAAAATTCTCTTTGTGATTAATATATAAGGTTTCTTCTGTATTTATGTCAGTTTTATGTTGATGACTTTGATTATCAACAGATAAAGTCATTCTTTCAATATATTTGACAGCCATATACTCCAAAAGGAAATCTTCATTAAAATAGGAAAACACAGATTGATCAATATTTACATCATTGACAGACTGGTTACTACGCCTTAGATTAATCATTAACGGACCATCATCCGTCTTAGGCATAGACTTGCTGAGGTTGATAACTAGTGGTTCTGAATCAGTTGGACGAGAAGTACGTCCTTTAACCTTGATCATAAGAGGTTGATCACTAATATTGGCTTGAACTCGACTTTTGACTGGAATTTTCACAGATTCATCAGATGTAACTTGAGTTCTTCCTTTAACTTTAATCATCAAAGGTTCATCATCGACAGGTTGGGGTCGAATCTTACCTTTAACCTTAATCTTCAAAGGTTGATCTTCTGACGGCGATTGGTCTTCTGAAAGCGATTGGTCTATACAGTATTAAGGGTAAGATTCGACCCTCAGAAGATCAACCTTTGAAGATTATGGATAAGATTCTATACAGCCTATCTTTTTTATGAGATAGACCAATCGCTTTCAGAAGACCAATCGTCCTCAGAAGACCAACCTTTGAAGATTAAGGTTAAGGGTAAGATTTGACCCCAACCTGTCGATGATGAACCTTTGATGATTAAAGTTAAAGGAAGAACTCAAGTTACGTCTGATGAATCTGTGAGAATTTCTATCAAAAGTCGAGTTCAAGCCAACATTAGTGATCAGCCTCTTATGATCAAGGTTAAAGGACGTACTTCTCGTCCAACTGATTCAAAACCACTAGTTATCAACCTCGGCAAGTCTACGCCTAAGACGGATGATGGTCCGTTAATGATTAATCTAAGGCATAGTAACCAGTCTGTCAAGGATGTAAATATTGATCAATCTGTATTTTTCCATTTTAATGAAGATTTCCTTTTGGAGTGTATGTCTGTCAATTATATTGAAAGAATGACTTTATCTATTGATAATCAAAGTCATCGACATAAAACTGACATAAATACAGAGAAAACCTTATATATTAATCACAAAGAGAATTCTTTTCCTCCTCATGTCGATGTTGGGTCCTATGCTCAGATGTTCCTAACATCTACTCCTTATTTTCTACCTGTTACCTCATCATCACAAGCTTGTGCGGTTTATAGACGTCATGAAGAATCTTATTTTGTGATCTCGTCTACTAAGAAAAACAAGCATCAAATTGTGTTTGGTTTGGCTAGGAATATTTCTGTTATACAGACAGATAATCTCGAAAAGAAGGATAAAGGAAAAATCAGAATTGACAGATATAGTCAACAATCCCGTAAGATTATCCAGAGTATGGGATATGATTTGAAAACCATGTCAGGTCTCAATCAGGGAAAATGTAGACTATTACCATTATGTGGTGATCCGTTCTATCAACGAACCCGTCATGGTTTGGGATACGATGCATCCTATATGTTTAAGGAAGATGGAAGAGGAGTTTTCTTCCAGTTCTTCATAATCTTCAGATTGAGAAGGAGTCCAACACATCTTTTCAGTTAATATGGTTCAAACCGATGATGAGTTTGAACTATTTGAAAATGACCCTTGGGCACAACAAATGGATACTCAGTGGAAGCTCCGGTTTGAATAGCGACAGCTATCCACAGAAGATAAAATTATCCAGATTGATATTGGAGACGAAACTACATCAAAGCCAATATTTATCAGCAAAAACCTTTCTGAAGATGAAAAAGAAAAGTTGATAAAGCTGATAAAAGAATATATTGATATCTTTGCATGGAGCTATGAGGATATGCCAGGTCTGGATCCTAAAGTAGCTACCCATAAACTCAATATTCTTCCTAATGCTAAACCTGTAAAACAATAGCAGCGACATTTTCGACCAGACATGATGGATGCAGTTGAAGTAGAAGTTAAAAAGCTGATCACATGTGGCTTTGTCCGTGAAGAACCACACCCTGATTGGGTTGCCAATATTGTTCCTGTCATAAAGAAGAATGAAAAAGTTCGAGTTTGCATAGATTTTTGAGATCTCAACGCAGCTTGTCCAAAAGATAAATTTTTACTTCCGATCACTGATGTCATAATAGATAATACATGTGGTTTTGAACGTATGTCTTTCATGAACGGATTCTCAGGATACAATCAGATTAAGATGCATCCAGGAGATGAAAAGTACACTGCTTTCCGTATACCCCTTGGAGTTTATTGCTACATAGTTATGCCTTTTGGTCTAAAAAATGCCGGCACTACATATCAACGGGCCATGAGCAACATCTTTCAAGAACATCTACGAAAAATAATTGAATGTTACGTAGATGATATCACCGTCAAAAGTGGATCAAAAGATGATCACATTCAAGACTTGAAGACAGTATTCGAGTTGATGCGTCAACATCAACTAAAGATGAACCCCCAATAAATCTTTCTTAGGGGTTTCCAGTGGCAAATTTTTGGGATTTGTCATCAGTTCTCAAGGTATCCATGTTGATCCTGATAAAGTTAAAGCAATTCTTGAAATGCGTCATCCACGCAATCTAA
The DNA here is from genome assembly GCA_029216955.1 of Iris pallida. Classification (NCBI taxonomy): domain Eukaryota; kingdom Viridiplantae; phylum Streptophyta; class Magnoliopsida; order Asparagales; family Iridaceae; genus Iris; species Iris pallida. Next base: position 2,496,931 of record JANAVB010011198.1, on the reverse strand, counting down.
AAGAGCTCTGTGGCTTTCAGGGTCACATTGCTTATATCAGGAGATTTATATCAAATCTTTCTGGGAGATGTCAACCTTTCTCTCGTTTACTGAAGAAAGGTGTGTCATTTGTTTGGGATGAAGCATGTCAAAAAGCATTCAATTACATCAAGCAATTCCTCACAAATATACCTATTTTAGTACCTCCAGTAGTGGGAAGACCATTTTTGCTGTATGTTCGAGCATTGGATCATTCCCTTGGTGCTCTTCTTGTACAGAAAAGTGATGAAGGTCATGGACAAGCAATTATTATCTTAGTCGAATGATGGTAGGGGCTGAACACAGGTATACCCCTGTGGAAAAAGAATGTCTAGCTTTGGTTTTTGCCATTCAAAAGATACGACATTATGTATCGGGACAGACTATTTGTGTCATCTCCAGAATAAATCCTATTCGGATATTAATGAAGAAGCTGAGTATTCTTAATTCCCGGTTAGCTACTTGGGAAATGTTGCTTACTCCCTATGATATGGTCTACATACCTCAAAAATCAGTGAAGGGTCAAGCGTTAGCTGACTTCTTAGCAGCTCATCCTATACCTGAAACTTCTAAGCTATATGACGATATTCCATATGAAGTCGTAGACTGCAACATGACTTTGAGGAGTGATATTTGGCAACTATATTTTGATGGAGCATCATGAGTTGGATCCAAAGGCAATATTGTCTATGGAGTAGGCATTGTCTTAGTCTCTCCTGATAAAATGGTTATATACCGTGCTTATTCCCTCAACGAACCATGTTTTAATAATGGGGCAGAATATAATGCTCTGCTACTTGGTCTTCAAGTAGCAAAACAATTGGACATTGAGTTCTTGGAAGCCTATAGAGACTCTCAGCTGATCGTCAATCAGATCAGAGGGACATATGAAGTCAGAAATCCTGACCTCATTCCCTATCATCAAGTGGTAATCGAATTAGCTCTTTCATTCAAAGGGTTCTTCATTGAATTTGTACAACGTTCTCAAAATTTGGAAGCTGACGCTCTTGCTAGTTTAGCTGCAGACTTAGCAATTCTAATCAGAAGACAAAATATCATCATTTTGTTGGATCGAGACTTATTCTGTGTCAAGAATAATTTGCACATCGAACAGAGTTATGCTATCGAATCAAATTTTTAACAAAAGAATTAGAGAAGTCCATTTATTGATTATGCAGTCGATGGAATTTTACCTGAAGATCCAAAGGAAGCTGCATCAATCAAAAGACGATCATTCTATGATTCTTCTATGCACATGTTGTATTTTCGTTCTTATGACGGGCTATTACTATGTTGTCTCTCGGAAAGCGAAGCTAATCAAATACTTCGTGAAGCTCATGATGGAGTTTGTGGTGCACATCAACCAGGTCCAAAGTTACAGGACCGTATTCGAAGAATGGGTTATTATTGGCCTTCTATGATAGCAGACAATGTGGATTACGCCAGACGGTGTAAAGCATGCCAGATTTATACTGATTTTATTCATCAACCTTCTGAATTTTTACATCCTACAGCGACATCTTGGCCTTTCGAAGCTTGGAGTATGGATATTATTGGTCCGATTAATCCCCCTTCTATCAAAGGGCATTGGTTTATCCTTGCTATAACTGATTACTTTTCTAAATGGGCAGAAGCAATTCCTCTTGTTGAAGTAAAAATGTCTAATGTGGTTAACTTCATCAAACATCGTGTCATTTATCGTTTCGGGATACCCCGAAGGATAATCCATGATAATGGACCACAACTTGTCAGTCAGGCATTTTATCGATTTTGTAACAAGAATCGGATCCAGAACTTATCATCTACAACTTACAATCCAGCTGCTAATGGTTTAGCAGAAGCTTTCAACAAAACAATTATTAAACTTCTCAAAAAATTTGTTTCTTCTAATAAACGTGATTGGAACAAGAAACTTGGAGAATGTTTATGGGCTTATCGAACAACAGTCAGAACTCCAACTGGTTTTACACCATCTTCATTCATTTACGGATGTGAAGCCATTCTTCCACTAGAGATCCATATACCATCTCTTAGAATAGCCATTGCTAATGAGCTAACTATGGAGAATAATGATCGCTTAAGACTCTAGGAACTGGAAGGTTTGGATGAGAAGCGTCTTCAAGCACAACAGCACATTGAACTGTATCAAGCCCGCTTATCTCGAGCTTTCAATCGCAAAGTTAAAGAAAGGGTATTTAAAGTAGGAGAGCTAGTTCTAGCTGTCCGAAGACCTATGGTTATGACTCATAAAAGCAAAGGCAAGTTCCAAGCTAAATGGGAAGGTCCTTATGTAGTTGAAACCGTATTCTCTAATGGTGCTTATAGGTTATCTAAACCTAATGGAGATTTGCTCATGATGTCGATCAATGGTAAATTCTTGAAAAAATATTATGTTTGAATTTCTTCTTCATTCTCCAGCTGCCAAGGTTTTGTTAAGCTGATTATTTAATCTCCCAAAAAAGAATTTTGATTTTCTGTCTTCCCAGCTGATTTCAAAAAAAAAAGATTTATTATCTATCATGTCCATATTACCTCTGAATAGATATTAATCTACTCCTTTTTATTACATTATTATCTATCATGTCCATATTACCTCTGAATAGATATTAATCTATTTTTTTGAGTCATTACAATCTATCATGTTCATATTACCTCTGATAGTATTGTACACTCTAAAAAGAAAAAAAAGATTTATTATCTATCATGTCCATATTACCTCTGGATAGATATAATCTACTTTGAAGACTTATCATGTCCATATTACCTTTGATAATTATTTTCTATCTCATACTTATTTTTATAAAATAAAAAATATTTCATTCATTTCATAGTTTGAAATATTACATCAATAAAAGGAAGAAAATGACAGAAGATAAAATTCTTTATTGGGTACAAAAATTTCTAAGGCGGAGCAGATAGATGTTCAATCATTTTCTGCAATTCTGCCGTCATAGATGGGAGAGTTCGGCAAAGGCAGCTATCATTTTATCTTTGGCCTCTTCGAAAGTTTTGATATTTGATTCAGCACCAAAGATCTGTTCTTCCAAAATGGAACTTTGCCTCAAATATTAATCTCGATCTGCCGTCATATGGTTTTGCTCCTCCTTTAATCGAGCTAGCTCAGCCTCGACTTCACGGATTTTATTATTTTGTTGATGGATTTTGATATTCATTGAGTCATAGGCTTCTTGATGCTGCTCCAACAGGGGTTTATTCTCTCTCAAGAAGGCCCTTTCTACGGCAACCTTATTGCTATATTCTTGAAGAGATTCTTTGAAAATAGTTTCCAGAGTTGTATATTCATTTGTGAGAGCATCATACTCAGATTGGATGAGGCTTTCAATAGTCCTACTTGACAACTTTAGATATTCTTTGATTGGTTGTTCAAGTCCTTGGACTATCTTTTGCAAGGCTGCTGCCCTCTCAGTATCATTAAACATGGCGATGTTGTCAATGGTGGTAGCAATCGCACTTTTTAAACTCTCATAACTGAGGCCTTTCTTCAAAACCATCTTGATCAATGCTGCTAAGGTTTTATAAAATGTCTCAGTATGAATCTCTAACAAAAATTCATATCAGCATTAGAGCTTGGTGTATCAACAATATCTGCCAACCTCTTCTCCTGAAAACCAAAGATAGATGCTGTTGTCGCAATGGCAGCAAGCTGAGTTAACGATATATCTATCATCGTTAACATGGCTAATTGATTCCCAGGGAGTTCTGGGACTATATCTTCAGTGACCTCTTCTATCGCCTCCGGAGCTTGAGTTTCGGTGGCAGAGGATGGTATTACGGAGGTGCTGCCTTCTATGTTCGATTCGGACTCGAATACCACTGTCTCAGGAACCTGGTCTGGATTAGCAGCAGTAATTGGTGTTGATGCTACATCTATGACCTCAGTAATCGGTTCTTTTGTAGCAACCGATTCTCTGAGCATTGCAGGCTCTTCTTCTGCAGTCGGCTCTTTATCTCTTTCCTCGGCAAGAGAAGACAATTCTTGTTGTGCATCTCCTACAGACTCTTTTTGTATCTCCACAGATGGAGAACCTTCCTCAGAAAGAGAATCCTCTTTTGAAGAAGAACTTCCTTCTTCAGATTCTATTATCTCTTCAGGAATAGACTTTTGAGGAGGAGGAGCAACAGGCTTTGCCACAGTGACTATCCCTACAAAGATTAAATAAGATAGTCAATATACAAAATTATAATACATATTTTTGTATAAGTTTTGTGTAATTTGTCTTTACCTAGAGTAGGTGCAGGATGCGATAAGACTGCATCATAATCTGAGTCCCAGTCATCATCATCTAATTCGAGACCCGGTTCATCCGAGGGGATGGGTTCCGAATTACTAGCAGGAGTTGTGGCTGTGTCTTCGACAGCTTTCGTCTTTTGTGGCGAAGTTAGGTGCAATGAGGAGCTGAGTCATCCTGGAGATAGAACTTCTGTAACTTCTGTTATTGCTGCTGGCTGGGGTGCTGAAGATCCTTCTCCAGGTTGAGCTCATGAAGATATAATGTTTTGAGTCTCTTCGGCAGAATTTTCGCTTTCTGGAGTAGAGACTTCTGCTTGGAAGGCCCTTTAATAGTAACATTCGTCTTCTTCTCCCGGAGAATAACAGTTGTATCCGATTTTCGCTTCCGGGTAGCAGGAATGGTAATTGCTCCTGCAGTTGTCTCCCCAACTCCCATAGGGATCGTTTCCAGATATTCGTCTGGAACAGCATCATCAGGTATATCCGAAGGCACCATAACTGTTTTTTCGGCGTCTCCTTCTTTTTTTTCCACCGGAGACTTCCTTTTATGTTGTAGTCTTTTGCGAAAGAACGAATGGAAACATAAAAATGTGCATACGAATGAAGCATTCGTAACTCAGTTATGCTTGAGGCGGTTGATACATGGAATTTGGCACCGGTGCATCCAGCGATGAAATATCGTCATGCCCTCGCTCCATCAACTAATTTTCCATAATTGTTGAAAGTAGTGGAGGGATTACCAATGTGAAGCTGGTCATACCCGAACTGACGAGCAAACCGACTAGGTAGGTATGGTTCAAAGATGCAGTTGTCTTTAGTTCTATACATCAGATGTGAGGGTCTAATGCATATTAGCCAATTAAAGACTGGCGCAGGTATCCCAGTTCTATCTCGGCCTATGTCTTCAAATTGCACACCAAAACAGTCGGCTGGAACTGATGGTCATGTGCAGAAAAAATTCCACCCATAGGAGAAATTTAGTGCTGCCCGTGTATCTGTCACTGAAGTTGTCTTCCAGGTGGCTTTACTAAACTTTTGGAGGAATACCTCCGCATCATTTTCAGGGCCTGGTGGTAATAAGCTGCAGTTGTGATGCAGTAGCCAGCCCATCAAATAAGTATAGGGCATCTCCACCCTAGGGAAATCGCGACGGTAGGGAGCATTATTGATCAATTCTTCTCCAAAAGCTCACAAACCCGTATTCATCCGGCACACCATTGCCGATAATAGGCTGAGTTTAGCCTTGAATACCAAACGTACTGCTGGCCATAGTACGTTTCGGCGAATTCTGTCAACTGTACCGGTTTCTGGTACGACCCATCTTCGCAACCATAAGGAAAGAAATCCCGCCAGCAAGGCTTCTTTTGAGAGCTTTTTACTGCCATGTTTTAAAAAGCTCAATGTTTCAGTTCTCGCAGGAAATTCTCCAGCTTTGGTGGTTAAATACTTGTTCGGGGTCTTATATGTGATCATCCAAGTATTTATCAAATCGGCAGGAATTATTGAGCAAGGATTAATGGTTTGAGCCTTGTTGTCTTGGAATCTCTCCTTATCTTCCATGGACACTCTATTCTTATGATAGAATAGATATGTTGTCCATTTATTGATATATGCCAAATGCGATCCACTTTCATACATAGTGGTGCATATCAAATAATGACACATCAGTTCTTGGTATACCTCGACTAAGCGAGGGTTTTTCTTACTAATTTTTGCTAGTTCCCGATTGGAAGGAACATACTCTTCATATGGAACTTCTCTCATTGGCAGCTTGGAGATAAATTGCATCTCATGGAGTACAAAACCCATTTCACCTACTGGGGTTGCAAAAGTTCCCGTCGAGCTGATATATAACTCCATCAGCGCTAAAGACAAGTTATTGTTTATGGATATGCCTTGACTTGTAGAGGCTACCGCTTCTAACAATGGCTTGTAGTTCTGCTTAGAAGTTCTTCATGATCCAAGAGCTGAGTTGAACCCAATTTTTATTGTGAGGGGACATCCACCTTGGAAGCCTAGGGTTGACTTAGGGATATAATACTGAAGCGTTCATAAACCAGTTAATGAACAACGGTATCTGCACCGGCTGGATCAGAGATGAGCCCTCACTTGGTGTGAATCCAGGCAATAAGCCTGAGAAAGGAGTGACACTACCACTGGGAGTACTCGAATGATAGCCCATTTGGTTTTTATCCCTCTTGAATATAATTCTCCCCGGTCTTCCGTGACTGTTGGGAGTCAAATTCCAGATCATTTGCCTTGGATGAGTGGCGTGAACAAAAGAGAAAGGGGATAATCCCTTGGCATTGTTGGAAGATACATTGCCCTTTCCCCAAACTTAAACACCCAGGACTCCTTCTTGGGGTTTGTCTGAGATTTGAAATCAATTGCATCCCTAAACATGAATACGGATTTCAAGTAATGCTGGCCATCCAATGACGTCAGCAATTCTCCGTTCATCAGAGACAACAACATTTTGTCTCCCTGAGCAGTTATCAATTGATGTCTTTCCTTGGGATACTGCTTGTCGGTTTGAGAAAACTCGACGTGGGATAAATTTTCTAGAAAATTTGATCCTAAAATATCGGTTGGTGAGCCAAACACCTCAAAGAGAGGATGGTTCCCCAAGTCCACTGCAAAAGAAGTTCAAACAAGAAAAATCAAGTTAGTAAAACTCTAAGTATGAACTCTACGCAAAATCAAGCTCTATGCGAATGATTATACATGAGTTAAATTTTGAAGTTATTACGCGTAAAAGGTTCTCTGTTTTAAAGAGAATTTGTTTTATGCATTTTGCTAAAAAATGTTTTACGCAGTCAAAGACTGAACGTCTTTTACGCGTACTTTTTTTTGTTCAAAAGAGTAAAGTTGTACGTGTGAAAAACACAGTCTTTTGACTTGCGTATTTTCAATTTTGCGCTCGCACGTATAAATGAGTGTGTTTTCAGTTTTTATGCTTCTGTTCAAAAGAGAGTAAAATTTTATATGTGAAAAACATATAGTCTTTTGACTTGAGTATTTTTAGTTTTACGCTCACATGTATAACGTGGGCGTATTTTCAAGTTTCACGCTCGCACGTATAACGTGGGCGTATTTTCAAGTTTCACGCTCGTACGTATAACGTGGACGTATTTCTAAGTTCTACGCTGGTACGTATAACATGAGCGTATTTTTAGTTTTAAGATCTACGATGGCACGTATAAAGTGAGCATGTTTTTAGTCTTAACCCTTACGCTGGCACGTATGAACGTGAGCGTATGATTTAGGGTTGTTCTTGGGTCATCTTCTCCAACACAATCTCTGAGCGTATGATAAGTAGATAGGGTTTCTACCTATCATGGCTGGAGCCACGTTTGGATTGGACTTTGGGGTCTCTTCGATGTTCTTCTCCAGTGGTGCTGCAGCAGCGTGAAGTTCCTCCATCGATTTAGCTGTCGAAGAAGTGGCAAGCTTCTTGCCCTTAGCTGAGGCGGCGGCCTTGCTCTTGGGTGCCATTTGCTCGATGATTTTGAAGATGAATGAGGAAAAGATTGAGAGATGAAAGATAAGTAAAGTTCTCTCTCTTCTAACAGAGTCCTATTTATAGAAAACTCAAATGTTGATTCAAATTCTCGAAGTGACTGTTGGGTATCCCTAATTTTACGCTGATGTCTGTTGGATATCCCAAACTTTACGCTTATGTTCAAAGTATTTCAAATATTAGAAAATTTAAAAACCTTGAAGGGGGTCTTGTAGAAGCGTAAATAAATTTCGTAGACCAAGTCAAAGAAGTTGAGTTCTTTACGCAAAGACAGTTCCAGATTAGACTCTACGCAAAGGTTAAACTGAGTCAAACTCAAAACTCTATGCAAGGGTTAAATTCAGACTTTACACGAAGACAGTTTCACTCTCTACACAAAGAATGAATTGTCCATGCTGCATTAAATGCACGAAGATACTGTTCTGATAGATTAATTTTCTGACAGGTAATTGCACAGAAGCCATGAAATTTGTTGTTTAGCGTGCCAATGAGATGCTTTACGCTTAAGGAATAGTTTCCTCTTTACGCATAAGAGTTACTTGAGCTTTTACGCTCAAGGCTATCTCAGCTACTCTTTTTGCACGTAGAGTTTATTCGAGCCTTTACGCTCAAGGCTATTTTTAGCCGCTTTATGTAGGAAGCTTACTTTGAGCTATTTTACGCTCAGACATGTCTAAACAACATCCTTTATGCACAGTCTGTCCTGATTGTATGGGAACATGGTTTTCTGACGTGGCCTTCATGCCACACTTTTCGAAGAACGTGTGTACGTGTTCTCCTTATTTTATTGGATTATAGGACACGTGTCAACCTGCGTAAAGGCTAATTTCTGTACGTGGGTGACAGTTATTCTACCAGCCTGCGTAGAGACCCAATATTGGTATTTTTTACGCACAGAAGACCGGCTTATATAAAGACTTCTTTTTTAAATAAGAGGGGCTTGATTTTTGGAGACCAGATATCTTGAGAGAATTCATACTTTAAGAGCACAGTAATTTTTTGGATCATTTCTGTTCAACTTTTCTTCAAGAACAGAGTGAAGCATAGCAGGAAAGCATTCGACCGTGCCATCAGTGCCAATTGTGTCGATACCTTTCTGGTGACTTAGTTCTTCCAGTTGTTCATCTCCAAGCAGTTTTCTTCATTATTATTGTGTGGTCCAAGGAACAAAGTGATCGCTCTCAGATCAGGCTTCCATAGCAATACTCTCCAGAATTTACTTGTACTTTTGTACATTTTCTCTCGTTTTCTTTCAAAGGCCTTTAGGGTATTTTGTTAAGTGAAACAATAAGGTTCAACCAAAGAACGAAGGAACACAACAACAGCAACAACAATGAAGAAGATCCAATCTGCTAGGGTTACAAGAAGAAATGACACATCAATAAGGTCTGTATGACGGCATCATCATCAACCAGAAAAGGCAATAAGTATGAAAATAGTTACTTGAAGAAATCTACTTCCAGAACATATGCCAACACAAGCATTTGGTACAAAAGCGAAGCCAGCGATTCAGAAGATGAACGATCAGATGAAGCTGCAAATGTATGCTTAATGGCATTTGATCAGGTAAACTCAAACCCCCTATTTGATACATATGATTATTTTACCTTTGACCAGTTAGGTGAAGCTTTTAGTGATCTCTTAGATGACCACAAAAAACTGCTTGGCAAATACCAAAACTCTAAGAAGGTACTCAAAGAGTACAAAGATGAAATAGAAAGACTTACCGACTTACTAGCTGAGGTTAGAAATAGTGAAGACCCTTGTGAGACTGGTGAGCTTTCCTCTGTCAAACTGTAACTACACGAGACTACACGTTTATCCGAAGAAAAAGACAAGACCATTGCTAAACTTGAGGAAGATTTACTCAAAGAGAATAAGAGCCATCATTGTGCACTAGTCATAATTGATACACTCATAGTTGACTATAACACAATTTATGACACCTCCAAAAAGTTGGAAATTAGGATAGGAAAATAGCCTAAAGTTTTTGCTTCCTACCCTAACACGTGTCAATACCGAAACATCGAAAAACCGTCAAAACCAATACTGTTAAACCCAATACTATCATACCAAACATAGCCAAACCTTTGTCCAAGAAGACTAACCAACATGCATTCTACTACAAGTATTCAACTAGAACACAAAGACCTACCAATCATGCACAACACACTGCACCTAACACTCAGCATGCTAGATGTCACTATTGTGGCACCATTGGTCATATCTCACCTGCATATAGAGTAAGAAAATTAGTTGATTTAAATGTATGTGCATAGATACCAAATATATCCGGACCCTACAAGAAATAGGTACCAAAAGTTTTATCTGCAAACTTCTTTGAAGGTGGAACACCCTACTCATGCTAGGAGCAAGTGGATCCTCGACAGCAGTTGCTCACTGTAACGTCCCAGAACCAGAATACTGGAGAGCGGAGGCATACATAGCCAGCTACGTATAATAAAATAGAATCCATCCCACAATACGGTCACGGCTGTCTAGATATATGAGGGTTTAACTACAATCCAACAATCTCCTATGGTCAATAACAAGCCTAATTGTCTCAATCTCAATACAAACAAACAAAATTACAAGATGTAAGATCACCAAATATACAATAGTAAGGCATCCCAAACATTACATATCCAGTTGATCATGAAGCTAGTCGTTACAAAAATGTGAGAACTAGCAAGAGTTTAGTCATACATAATCAACCCTAGGATCTGTCAATCATGCTACAGCCCGTAGGCAAACAATAATAGGGTATGCAATACGAGCTAACAGGTGCTCGCCGGCTAAACGCCACAAAATAGAATTTTTACAATAGAGTGGGAAAGCAAAAATAAACCCACTCGTTTCCCTGGTCACGCCTGATGGTCACCATCGGGCTGGAAGGTCGGTAGATCCTCTGAAGTAGCTCCGAAATCTGGCTACACAAAACCAGCTGGGTCAGATCCCAGAAAGAACAAGTGCCACAAAGGAGGATTCACTTAAGAACTAAAACCAGCACATCAAAAAATGATATTAAAGCAGTTAAAAGAACTTGAAGTAAAAAAAATAACAACCATCAAAATGGAGCACGAGGGAACCATTCAAGTAGCCGGGTCACAACCCTTAAACCAAACAAGGATCGGGATTGTAACCCTTCACTTGAATAGAACTCCGTCTTCAAATCTTGTTGATAAGATAAAACTTTACAAGCATGACGTGGGGTACAATAATACAATAAACGAAGAGAGGACTTAGAACTGTTCCGGAAACCAGGTTACAACCCTTAAACCAAACAAGGACCGGGGTTGTAACCCTTCGCCTGAACAGAACTCAGCCTCTGATCTTTATTGCTAAAAGTGACAATCATGCGATCTAGCCTGCAATAATTGAGCACTGAAACTACACCATACAATTATTTTCGGCCAATCAATGACTACGGCTTTCTACATTAGCTAACTAGGATTATCACCACATGCAGTGAGATGTTCCTCCAGCCACAAGCCCTGCAGCTAATCCAGGTTATCCAGGCGACATGGGTTCATTTAAGTAGTGCATCATTCTTCCATATATCAATGAGTTTGGACTTGTGCCCTACCCGTCGGCAGGCTGCAAGTCCCACAATGGTGGCCGGGATAACGGGATCGCCTGTAGCTGGGGAAATCTCTTATAACTACTGAATTATTTTAGTTATTAGCCTTAGCCATTTACAGTAGGTACCCCTGACCGTGGTACTCAGGGATCCATGTCCTAGACATGATGCAAACATTATCGGTCCAATTGTACAAACACAATCACCCACGTTATCCAGGCCATCCAATCTTGTCATGTCATGTTCACGGTCAGGAGTGCCCCGCGTCAGGCCACTATCATGTCATGTCAAAAGTGCACCACAATGGGTCACCATCGTGTCCGAAAATAATTAATTTTAGCACAAGTATACATATAATAATTAAATATTAAAAGGGACAAGGGCTGTGGGGGACTCATGCGGCTCGGGAAATTTCTATGCGGCCCGCAGTCACTTGCTCATGCGGCTAAGCCATTAATACGTTCATGCGGTTCGTTATTGGTATACGACTGATGGATTCCTTAGGCCATATACGGCTAGCTACTGAGAAGTGCATTAAAGAAATGCATTAAGGGTTGTATTAGAGAATTCTAAGCCAAATGCATTAAAGCAAATAAAATGCACTAAAGCAATTGCTATGCGGCTGTGCTTGGAAAAATGCCTTAAAGCAAATGCATTAAAGCAAATGCATTAAGCATATGCGGCTGGCCTTTCAAGAAAGTGTATTAAAGCATTAATATAGCTATTTAGGCCTTAAGTGCATAAAAACATACAATATATATAATATTAAGGTCTTAAATGCATAAAGCATTAAGTAATGCATTAGGAGTAATAGGCCTTCAGAAGCCTATGCGGCTGGTACCGCAAATGAATGTAAATTTTTTTTAATAATAATAATAATAAAATGCATTAAGGTAACGCATTGCCATGCCATATACGGCTGGCTTATGCTTATGCGGCTCATATACACTAGTCTCCATGCGGCCAGCTTGGTATTCCAAGCTTAACATGTGAATGCATGTATTAATGCATTTGTGAATTGCCATGTGTCAATGCATGTGTATGGTGGCTTGCCATGTGTTAATGCATTTTTGTTGCATGGCACGTTAATGCATGCATTAGTGCATTTGTGTGAACATTTATTAATATACTTTGTGAATGCATTTATTAATGCTTGTCCTGATGCATTAACAAATGCATTAGGAAATGTCCTTATGCGGTTACCTTGGGAGAAGCATTAACAATTGCATTACTTAATAGTGATGCCTATGCGGCTCTCTGTTAGTACTGTATTAATAATGTATGCAAAAATAAATGCTGGCTAATGCATTCATAGGCCATACGGCTGAGTGCTAAAGATGTCCATGCGGCTCAGCAAGATTCTATAGGTCAAATTTGGACCAAATGAAATTCTCTACAACATAGGATCATCAACTTAGCAAAATATGCAAGTGTGATAGATCAAAATACTGGAAATCGAAAATACCACAAGGCTAGATTTACAAGAATTTAACCATGGAAATAAAAAATGCCAAGTACTAATGTAGGTTAGAAACACGTGAGGAAGACAATGGAACAATAAAAATGGACTTCCTCCATGAAGCAAGGTGCACTTGCCTAAGCTCTCTCTTCTCTCTTTCCTGGTGGTCGAAGAAGTAATGGTGGAGAAGAAGAAGTAACGAAGAGAGAGAATGTGTGGTGGAATATTTAATGAAGAGGATGGTGGTAGGTGGGATATTTAATGAAAGTGGTGGTAGGTGGGATATTTAATGAAAGTGGTGGTAGGTGGGAGTGGTTTGGTCCACACAAAATCTAGCAAAACCGAACCATGCAAAAACCAAGCCGAACCAAGTCAAGTTGGGCCGAACCAACCAAGGAAACATATAATACAGGTCTAAATATGTACACGTATTCCGAGATATGAAATACGAACAATGGTCATTACAACTCTACCCACCTTAGAAGAATTTCATCCTTGGAATTTAATCAAGTGGCTAGAGATGCAAGGACAAGCTATACTACCCATAGGCAAGCTATACTAGTTAAGCAACCAAGCAATTATTCGTATAAGCAAGGAATCGAAGACATGAGGCATAGAAAAGATATTATACCTCACGAGTCAAAGAGGTCGGGATATCGTGATCGGATATCATCCTCACGCTCCCATGTTGACTCTCCCAAAGAGTGATGACCCCAAACAACACGGACTAACTTGATAGTCTTGTTCTTGAGTATCTTCTCTCTTTGGTCCAATATGGAAACGGGCCTCTCCTCATACGAAAGGTTGGTACCAACAACCAATTCCGAATGATCCAGGATATGACTCGGGTCCGGAATATACCGTCGTAGTTGGGATACGTGGAACACATCATGTCCCTCACTCAGAGACGACGGAAGAGCGAGACGATAGGACACGTCTTCTACTCGCTCCAAAATATCGAACGGCCCTATATACCTGGGACTAAGCTTTTCCCGCACGTCGAAATGAATGACGCCATGGTTAGGCGAGATCCTCAGGAATACATGGTCGCCGACAGAAAACTCAAGGGGACGTCGATGAGAATCGGCCCAATGGCGCTGACGATCTTGTGCAACGCGAAGATGATCTCTAACTCTCCTGACCACTTCAACTGTCTGAGCGATCATCTCTGGACCAAGCATCTGCCTCTCTCCCACATCATCCCAGGCTAGTGGGGATCTGCACTTTCTTCCATACAGTGCCTCGAATGGTGCCATCTGGATACTAGCTTGGAAACTGTTGTTGTACGAGAACTCCACCAGGTGCAGGTAATCTTCCCATGAACCACCAAAGTCGAGTGTACAAGATCTCAATATATCCTCAAGAGTCTAGATCGTGCGTTCCGACTGACCATCTGTCTGCGGGTGATATGCTGAGCTAAACTGGAGACGAGTTTCCAAACTCTCTTACAAGCTACGCCAAAAGTGCGACGTAAATCTTGAATCCCGGTCCGAGGTGATACTGACTAGTACACCATAGAATCTGACAATCTGTCGAAGATACATCTCTGCTAGCTGAGCTGTCGATTGACCCACTCTGAACGGAAGAAAGTGGGCCACCTTCGTGAGCCTGTCAACTATAACCCAAATAGCATCTCTACCGGCTGGGGATCTAGGTAATCCAGTCTCAAAATCCATGGTTACATGCTCCCACTTCCATTTTGGAATTGGCAATGGCTGAAGAAGTCCAGCTGGCCACTGGTGTTCAGCCTTAACTTATTGGTAGACCAAACACCGAGAGACAAACCGAGCTATCTCCCTCTTCATGCCATTCCACCAAAAGTGCTGACGGATATCATGGTACATCTTTGTGCCACCGGGATGAATTGAATACTGAGAACTGTGGGCTTCCGCTATTACCTCCTGTCTAATCTCTCCACTGGGTACGCAAAGACGCTTACCATGTCGAAGTGTACCGTCTTCGTGAATGCATAATTCTGGTCGTTGTCCTGCTTCATATTCTGCTCTAAGCCGTTGAAGCTTAGAATCGGAGGACTGAGCTATTTTGATCCTCTCAACTATACTAGACTATACTTGCATGCTGGCCATCAAGGCCACATTGGTAGGAAGGACAACTTCTATACCCATCTTCTGAAGATCTGCCAACAACTCTGGTTGTGCTGTCAGAAGGTAAACTCCGGCTCTCTTGCCTAATGCATCTGCCACAACGTTGGCCTTCCCAGGGTGATACTGCAGGTTGACATCATAATTCACAAGTAGCTCTAGCCATCTTCTCTGACGCATGTTATGGTCCTTCTGGGTGAAAACATATTTCAGGCTCTTGTGGTCGGTGAAAATCTCCACCCTATCTCCATACAGGTAGTGTCTCCACAACTTAAGTACAAATACTACAGCTGCCAGCTCTAAGTCATGGGTTGGGTAATTCTTCCCATGATCATGAAGTTGACGTGACGCATAAGCTATTACCTTCCCATGCTGCATCAAAACATATCCTAAACCCTTGCCTGAAGCGTCACAGTACACTGAAAATCCTCCGGTCCTATTTGGAAGTGTGAGAACGGGTGCCGTCATCAAACTTCATTCCAGCTTCTCAAAAGATTCCTGACACTTTGCTGTCCAAGCGAACTGCACATCCTTGCGGGTTAGCTGCGTCAATGGCGCTGAAATCCGAGCAAAGTCAGAAACAAATCTCCGGTAATAGCCGGCTAATCCAAGAAAACTGTGAACTTCTGCAACTGTGCGGGGCACTGGCCAGGTTTCAATAGCCACTATCTTCTGGGGATCCACTTCCACTCCACCCTTGGTGATGATATAACCTAAGTATGAAATGCGATCGAGCCAGAACTCGTATTTACTAAACTTGGCATACAACTGGTGCCCTCGGAGAATCTGGAGGACCATTCTGAGATGCTGCTCATGCTCCGCTTCACTCTTGCTGTAGACCAGGATATCGTCTATAAACACAATCACAAACTGGTCCAAATAAAGCATGAAGATACGATTCATGAGGTCCATGATACAGCCGGCGCATTGGTTGCTCCAAAAGGCATAACAAGGAACTCCCAATGCCCATATCTAGATCTGAAAGCTGTCTTTGGGATGTCCTGCTCTCTGACTCTGATCTGATGGTATCCTGATCGTAAATCAATCTTCGAGAATATCGTCGCTCCTCTGAGTCGATCAAAGAAGTCATCTATCATGTGGAGAGGATATCTGTTCTTGATTGTCACTGAGTTCAAGGTACGATAGTCAACACATAATCTGGACGTACCATCCTTATTTTTCACAAGAAGCATCGGGGCTTCCCAAGGCGATCTACTTGCACGAATGAATCCCTTGGTCCGGAGTTCTTCAATCATCTTGTACAATATCTTCAATTCTGACGGCGCCATCCTGTAGACTCTCTCTGACACGGGTGCTGTCCCGGGAATCAAGTCAATAGTAAACTCGATCTCTTGCTCTGGCGGCATTCCTGGAAGCTCTTTCGGGAAAACATCTAGAAATTCCTCGACTATCCGGGGTAACTGTACTGCGGCTACGGCCATCCGCAATACTGGAGGAGAAGGTTCAACTTTGCCTCGAGAAAAGGAAAACTCCAGCTCGCTTGGAATGCTAAAAACAACTCTGCCAATATGGGAGTCTATTCTAGCATACTGGTCTCTCAACCAATCCATCCCTAAGACCACATCATAATCGGTCATCGAGAATTCTATCAGCCTAGCGGGAACTCTCTACCGCTAACCACGATTCGACACGAGAAAAATACTCTATCTACTCCCACAAGACCACTACCGGTAAGTATATTGAGCCTTACTGATAACGACTCGGGCTCCAGCCCTATCCGTGTCGCGAATCGTGCAGACATAAATGAATACGATGTACCAGAATCAAATAACATTGAAGCGGGAAATGTGTTGACGAGAATAGTACCTGCCACTACCTCACCTGGTGCCACTCCTTCTTCTTCCATGGTCAAAGCCAACACTTGACTATGTCCTCTGGGTGCCGGCCCTCTCTGCTGGAATCTTCGCTGCCTATTCTGGACTTGCGTCTGGGCAAACTGCTGAGGCCTTTGCTGATGAAAAGCCTGGGTCTGCGTCGGCAACGGCCTTGGGGAAGGAAACTGCTGCTGGACTGGTACTGGGGCTGGTCCCCTCACTGATGAACTGGTCCCTGCTGGTGATGAGTCAGTCCTGAACGGACAGGACCCTACCTTGTGGTCTGGCGCTCCACAAAGCAAACACAATCCTCGAGCCTTGCGACACTCTGAAACAACATGTCCAGGCTTTCCACAATACGAGCAGCCCATGGGGGAAGACTGCTTCTACTTCTGCTGCTGAGGGTGCATCGGGGTTGAATGTTGAACCGACGTAACTGAAGCTGCCCTTCTCGGAGCTCCAATGGTCAAAGCCCTCGCTGCCGGGGCTGGGGCTGATGACTGATTCATCTGGCCGTGAGATCGCTTTCGACCTCCGGTCCTGTCCACAATCCTCTGGAAGGTATACTCATGCCTCCTAGCTGCCCGCAATACCGCATCAAAAGTCTGATGCTCAAACTGCTCCACCGCCAGCAAAATCTCCAGGTGGAGTCCCTGTTGAAACCACTGGGCTCTATCGAACTCGGTTGCCACCAAGGTGGGAGCAAACCGACTAAGCCTAGAAAACTCGACCGTATATCCATCGACCGTCCTGTCCATCTGCTTCAAATTGGTGAACTTGGTCTATAGATCGTACCGAGCCACCGCATCGAAGTATTTGGTCCGGAACCTCTCACAGAATACTGCCCAGGCAATAGGCGCCACCAATCCAACGGCCTGCGCCACCCACCATCTGCGGGCTAGATCTAATAACTGCAGACGCACCACGGCCACCTTCTCGTCTTCTGGGGTCTTCGCTGCTTCCAATATCACCTCTGTGTCCTGAAGCCATGCATCAGCAGCGATAGAATTTTCGCTGCCATCGAAGAATAGAGGGTTCAGGCGCTTGAAATTGTTCGCTGTACTGTTCCCATGATGTCTACCTCTTCCCAGAGCATCTGCCACTGCCTGATGCAAGGCATCTCCTCGACGGTCCTACGATGCAAGCAACTCCCTGATAAGTCCAACTAAGGCTCCATCATCCTGCCTCGCGGGCTGGGCTGACTGTACCGGGGGTTCTGGATCTCCGGAAGGCATGGCCCGGGAGGCTGCTCCTGAGTGCTGGGCCTGGTCTTCTTGTTGCTGCTAGTCCACGGGAAGCGCTTCGCCTTGTTGGTCGGCAGGTCCAGGAACAATACCGTTGAAGAAGACGACATATGGAACAATAAGGAAGGACTAAGACAGATCAACGATACAAGCATATAATCAGGTCGAGAATATCAGGGATTAGAAGAGTCGGAAAGAGATCAAGGATGAGTGCTAATTGAGACATCTATTCAGTAAACCCTCACATATCTTGATTTACAAGACCTGTATGGGCCACCACTTAAACCATGTAACGCCCCAGAACCAGAATACTGGAGAGCGAGGGCATACATAGCCAGCTACGTATAATGAAATAGAATCCATCCCACTATACAGTCACGGCTGTCTAGATATATGAGGGTTTAACTACAATCCAACAGTCTCCTAGGTCAATAACAAGCCTATTTGTCTCAATCTCAATGCAAGCAAGCAAAATTACAAGAAGTAAGATCACCAAATATACAATAGTAAGGCGTCCCAAACATTACATATCCAGTTGATCATGAAGCTAGTCGTTACAAAAATGTGAGAACTAGCAAGAGTTCAGTCATACATGATCAACCCTAGGATCTGTCAATCATGCTACAGCCCGTAGGCCGACATTAATAGGGTATACAATACGAGCTAACAGGTGCTCGCCGGCTAAACGCCTCAAAATAGAATTTTTACAATAGAGTGGGAGAGCAAAAATAAACCCACTCGTTGCCCTGGTCACGCCTGATGGTCACCATCGGGCTGAAAGGTCGGTAGATCCTCTGAGGTAGCTCTGAAATCTGGCCACACAAAACCAGCTGGATCAGATCCCAGAAAGAGCAAGTGCCACAAAGGAGGCTTCACTTAAGAACTAAAACCAGCACATCAAAAAATAACATTAAAGCAGTTAAAAGAACTTGAAGTAAAAGAATAACAACCATCAAAATGGAGCACGAGGGAACCATTCAAGTAGCCGGGTCACAACCCTTAAACCAAACAAGGACCGGAATTGTAACCCTTCACTTGAATAGAACTCCGTCTCCAAATCTTGTTGATAAGGTAAAACTTTACAAGCATGACGTGGGGTACAATAATACAATAAACGAAGAGAGGACTTAGAACTGTTCCGGAAACCAGGTTACAATCCTTAAACCAAACAAGGACCGGGGTTGTAACCCTTCGCCTGAACAGAACTCAGCCTCTGATCTTTATTGCTAAAAGTGACAATCATGCGATCAAGCCTGCAATAATTGAGCACTGAAACTATACTATACAATTGTTTCCGGCCAATCAATGACTACGGCTTTCTACATTAGCTAACTAGGATTATCACCACATGCAGTGAGATGTTCCTCCAGCTATAAGCCCTGCAGCTAATCCAGGTTATCCAGGCGACTTGGGTTCATTTAAGTAGTGCATCATTCTTCCATATATCAATGAGTTTGGACTTGTGTCCTACCCGTCGGCAGGCTGCAAGTCCCACAATGGTGGCCGGGATAACAGGAACGCCTGTAGCTGGAGAAATCTCTCATGACTATTGAATTATTCTAGTTATTAGCCTTAGCCATTTACAGTAGGTACCCCTGACCGTGGTACTCAGGGATCCCTGTCCTAGACATGATGCAAACATTATCGGTCCAATTGTACAAACACAATCACCCACGTTGTCCAGGCCATCCAATCTTGTCATGTCATGTTCACGGTCAGGAGTACCCCGCGTCGGGCCACTATCATGTCATGTCAAAAGTACACCACAACGGGTCACCATCGTGTCCGAAAATAATTAATTTTAGCACAAGTACACATATAATAATTAAATATTAAAAGGGGCAAGGGCTGTGGGGGACTCATGCGACTCGGGAAATTTCTATGCGGCCCGCAGTCACTTGCTCATGCGGCTAAGCCATTAATACGTTCATGCGGTTCGTTATTGGTATGCGGCTGATGGATTCCTTAGGCCATATACGGCTAGCTACTGAGAAGTGCTTTAAAAAAATGCATTAAGGGCTGTATTAGAGAATTCTAAGCCAAATGCATTAAAGCAAATGAAATGCACTAAAGCAATTGCTATGCGGCTGTGATTGGGAAAATGCCTTAAAGCAAATGCATTAAAGCAAATGCATTAAGCATATGCGGCTGGCCTTTCAAGAAAGTGTATTAAAGCATTAATATAACTATTTAGGCCTTAAGTGCATAAAAACATACAATATATATAATATTAAGGTCTTAAATGCATAAAGCATTAAGTAATGCATTAGGAGTAATAGGCCTTCAGAAGCCTATGCGGCTGGTACCGTAAATGAATGTAAAAAAAATTTAATAATAATAATAATAATAATAATAATAAAATGCATTAAGGTAACTCATTGCCATGCCATATGCGGCTGGCTTATGCTTATGCGGCTCATATACACTAGTCTCCATGCCACCAGCTTGGTATTCCAAGCTTAACATGTGAATGCATGTATTAATGCATTTGTGAATTGCCATATGTCAATGCATGTGTATGGTGGCTTGCCATGTGTTAATGCATTTTTGTTGCATGGCACGTGAATGCATGCATTAGTGCATTTGTGTGAACATTTATTAATATACTTTGTGAATGCATTTATTAATGCTTGTCCTAATGCATTAACAAATGCATTAGGAAATGTCCTTATGCGGCTACCTTGGGAGAAGCATTAACAATTGCATTACTTAATAGTGATGCCTATGCGTCTCTCTGTTAGTACTGCATTAATAATGCATGCAAAAATAAATGCTGGCTAATGCATTCATAGGCCATGCGGCTGAGTGCTAAAGATGTCCATGCGGCTCAGCAAGATTCTATAGGTCAAATTTGGACCAAACGAAATTCTCTGCAACATAGGATCATCAACTTAGCAAAATATGCAAGTTTGATAGATCAAAATACTGGAAACCGAAAATATCACAAGGCTAGATTTACAAGAATTTAACCATAGAAATAAAAAAATGCCAAGTACTAATGTAGGTTAGAAACACGTGAGAAAGACAATAGAACAATAAAAATGGACTTCCTCCATGAAGCAAGGTGCACTTGCCTAAGCTCTTTCTTCTCTCTTTCCTGGTGGTTGAAGAAGTAATGGTGGAGAAGAAGAAGTAATGAAGAGAGAGAATGTATGGTGGGATATTTAATGAAGAGGATGGTGGTAGATGGGATATTTAATGAAAGTGGTGGTAGGTGGGAGTGGTTTGGTCCACACAAAATCTAGCAAAACTGAACCATACAAAAACCAAGCCGAACCAAGTCAAGTTGGGCCGAACCAACCAAGGAAACATACAATACAGGTCTAAATATGTACACGTATTTCGAGATACGAAATACGAACAATGGTCATTACACTCACGACACATGATCGATGATGTTTCTCTATTCGTAACACTGTCGAAGAAGAAAGAATGATGCGTCTCCTTCGGTAACAACTTAAAAGAATAAATAGTAGGTATCAACAACATTGGTAAGGCTCCCTACCCTACGATTAAAGAGGTCTTCCGAGTAACTGAGTTAAAACATTATCTACTCAGCATAAGCCATTTCGCTGACCACAGTTATGGTATTAACTTTGTCAAAGACAAATGTACTATAGTTGATAGCTCAATTGGTAGTACTATCTTTGAACGTATTAGGGAAGACAACATATATGTTTTCTATTTATTGGAAGATGCTAACAATGAAGGTAGATGCTTACTCGCCAAGAACGATGAGAGTCAAATATGGCACATGAGACTCGAACATGCAAATATGGATACAATTTTAAGATTATCCATGAAGAAATTAGTACGAGGCTTACCAGACATCGTCTTCAAGAAGGATATGGTATGTAGCGAATATGAAAAGAACTAAGCTACCCCATCCATATTTAAGTCCAAAAATGTTGTAAGTACCACTAGACCACTACAATTACTGTATATGGATTTATTTGGGCCTAGTAGAATTGCTAGCATATGTGGTAAGTTATATGATTTTGTAATAGTATATGATTTCTCTAGATACATGTGGGTATATTTTCTCACATGCGAGAAAGATGCATTATCTGAATTTGTCATATTTTGTAAGAATGTTCAAAATGAGAAAGGGTTCATGATTACTCGTATTCAAAGTGATCATGGCGGCAAATTCGAGAATGCAGAGTTTAATCAATTCTGTGACAAATACGGATATTTGCATGAGTTCTCTTGTCCTAGGACTCCACAAAAAAATAGAGTTATGGAACATAAGAACATAACTCTATCTGAAATGGCTAAAGTAATGTTGAACCAGTTTAGTCTACCCAAATATTTTTGGGCAAAAGTCGTCAATACCGCATGTTATGTTCTCAATAGGGTTCTAATTCGACCTAAATCGAAAAAGACTCCCTATGAGTTATGGTTTGATAGAACATCCACAGTTTCTTATTTCAAAATCTTTGGTTGTAAATGTTTAATCCTTAACACTAAAGATAATTTGGATAAATTTGACGAAAAGGCCGATGAAGGTATCTTTTTAGGTTATGCGGCCAAAAGCAAAGGGTACCGATTCTTCAACAAGAAGTCAATGATCATCGAAGAATCAATAAACGTCACCTTCGACGAATTAAACCAACAGACGATCAACGACAATGATGATGAATACATCAGTACACCAAGCAAGGCATCTACAGAACCAGAAACCAGAACTAGCTACCTTGAAAGTCTGCCAAAAAGAATAAAATTTGTGGCTGACCACACCAAGGACCTAGTAATAGGTGAGATCACTCAGGGCATAAGTACTCGTTTCTCTACCATAGATATAGCTTCTTGTGTTCTATTTATTTCACAGCTAGAACCTAAAACTATTGAAAAAGCATGTAGTAGTAACTATTGGTTAGATGCTATGTAAGAGGAACTAAACCAATTTGAACGGAATCAAGTTTAGGAACTTGTTTCCAAGTCCATTGATCATTTGGTCATTGGCACCCGCTGGGTATTTCAAAATAAATTAAACGAGAATGGTTTAGTCACTCATAACAAGGCTCGACTCGTAGATCAAGGATACAACTAAGAGAAAGGTATCGACTACAATGAGACCTATGCCCCTGTTGCGATATTAGAATCCATTCGCATGTTATGTGCATTTGCATATTTTTATAACTTTAATCTTTTTCAAATAGATGTAAAGTGTGCTTTTCTTGATGGTTTCATAAAAGAAGAAGTTTATGTAGCTCAACCTCCAAGTTTCACTGATTTTAAAAATCCTAATTATGTATTCAAGTTAAAGAAAGCCTTATACAGTTTGAAACAAGTCCATCGTGCTTGGTACGACCGTCTAAGCTATTTTCTATTTGATAATAATTTTTCAAAAGGCAAGGTTTTGACACTACACTATTTATAAAGTCTTTAAATAGAAATCTTCTTTTAATTCAAATTTATGTTGATGATGTTATCTTTGGATCTACAGATGAATCTCTCAGTAAAGAATTCTCTAAATGTATGCAGAATGAGTTTGACATGAGCATGATGGGAGAACTCAAATTCTTCCTTCGACTGCAAATTAAACAAACCAATAATGGGACGTTCATCAACCAAGCCAAGTACACAAAAGATTTGCTAAAGAAGTTTGATCTGGAATCCGTCAAACCCCTTGGCACTCTAATGGCAACTTCAACAAAGCTTGATGTAGATGAACAAGGCAAACCTGTCGATATACGTAAGTATCGAGGTATGATTGGTAGTTTACTTTATTTAACTGCTAGTTGTCATGATATAATGTTTAGTGTTTGCTTGTGTGCAAGATTTCACGCTAACCCTAATGAATCACACATGTGCGCAGTTAAAGCGTATCTTTCGATACCTCAAGATCACTTCTTCTGTCGGCTTATGGTATCCCAAAACCATGTCCTTTGACCTAACCGGTTATTCGGATGCAGATTTTGCTGGATGCAAAGTAGATAAAAAAAGTATAAGTGGTACATGTCATTTTCTAGGTAAGACTATAGTATCTTGGTTTGGCAAAAAGCAAAATTTTGTTGCATTATCGACTACTGAGGCCGAATATATCGTCGCAGGTCGTTGTACACAAATTTTGTGGATGAAGCAAACTCTAGAAGACTTTAATTTACACTACACACACATACCCATTTTTTGTGACAACACTAGCACTATAAATTTGACTAAGAATCCTGTATATTACTCTCGCACCAAGTACATTGAGATTCGACATCACTTTCTTAGATATCATCATGCAATTGGAGACATCAATTTAGTATATGTAGACACAAAGAAACAATTGGCTGATATCTTTACAAAATCTTTAACGGAAGATAGATTTAATTATTTACGTCAAGAATTATGAATTTTAGATGTCAAAAATATTAATTATTTTTATCTTATTAATTATATTTTAATATACAAAACTGTTTTTGAGACAAGCGTACAAAGGGTCTGTCTGTCACCACGGCTACGGCTAAAGCGAAGTAGTACTTCAGTGTCCCCCGGTAGACCTCCGTTAGCTGGGACAGTACCCCTACAGCTAATCTTAGATAGTCACTACATAACTAAATTTAATTCGTAAAATAATTTTAATTATATTAATTGAAATTTAAAATTACTAATTTTGAAATTAAATAATTGAAATGGAATGATAAATTCAAAATGACATTTTGGCTTTTGTACAAAATGGCCTCAACAGAGTTCATGGCAAATTCGATCCGAATTCGGCCCGAGTTCGGCCCGAACTCGGTTGATGTCGGGTTTATACAGAATCCGAATGGTCCACTTTCTATTTCTCCTTCTTCCTCCTCAAACAGCAGCACAACAACCAAAAATCGAAAGAACCCACCAAACCCTAGTTTTTTAAACTTTGATTCCTCCCTACTCCTTTGGAATTTTGTGTTGAAACTTTGGAAGCGAGCTTGGAATATCCTACTATTCTACATACTCTAATCTGAGAAGGTATAACTTCTTCTCTCTCTTTCTCTCAATTTTTTCAAATTCGTAGAAACTATCTATTTTATTGGAAATCATGCCTAGAGTTAGAAATCCTTTCAAGAGAAAGAACACGGCTAGTGATACGACCTCATCTTCTGATCCTATCATCGGATCTCTCTTTTCGCCCGTCCAAACAGACGACGGAACGTTCAATGAGTTTTACTTTAAAACTCTAGAATAATCTATACCATAGTATGCGGACTTTTCTATTCGCAATATTTGCCCTAGCGTACGGATAAAATGGATGATCTTTCCGTCACATAAACCATCTTTTGAAGCTTCGGGATTGCATGTTTTTGTTACACATTCTTTTCCTATTGCCACCAAGGCAATTAATTTATTTTACTACAATTTTACTCTTGTTGAAGATGGCTATCTTGTTTCAAGCCATGTCACCAGTACTACCAGAATAAGTCATATTGGCGACGACATTAGCGACGTCGTTTCAAAATGTCGCTATTTTTGTTATATTTAGCGACGAATACAGATGACGTCGCTAAACGTCACTATCAGCGACTTTCAGCGACAGTTAGCGACATGCATTATGGTTTGGAAAGAAAACGTCGTTGTGTAGTCGGAGAACGTCGTTGTTTTGTTTTAATCAGCGACGTCCAACGACTCATCCACTAGAATGTCGCCATTATTTTAGTGGACAACGATGTTTAGTGACGTCTGTTTTCGACGTCGCTAAATTATTTCATATATATAGGGTTTGCCTGCCAATCGACTTTTTATTATTTTCTTCCAAACTTTTCATTCTCCCGCTCTCCTCAAAATTTCTCTCCCACTCCCCCTCTCCGTCTCCGGCGACCCCCTCCCCTGGGCGACCCCTCCCTCCGGCGACCACCCTCCCCTCCGATGCTGCTCCAGCCCTCCACAACCGGCATCCTCGTCACCGTTGGTCCAATCCCCTCCGTCGCTGCTCCAGCCCTGGCGACCCGGACCCGACCCCGACCGAGGCAGGTAAACCCTAACCCTGTCTCCCTTTTTCTGACACGACACAGACGTACTAACACAGACATACAGACACGAGACACACACGTGCTGACACGGACACACACATGCTGACAAAGATACGACACATATACGCATACACAAACACACATACACGACACACACACACACGCTGACACGACACACACACACTGACACAGACACACTTTGACACACACGACACAGACACACACACTGACACACGACACACACACACATGCTGATATAACACAACCCTATCTCCCTTATATATTGGTATATATAAGTGAAGATATATATATTGTATCTTATATATGTACATCTGAATATTCATTTATGTATATATAGAGGTATATCTAGCTAGGTTCAGACCCTATTATGTATAAGTACATCATGTGATGCTACTGTCACATATGAATGAAGGAGAAAAATCAGATAATGGAAAGATGTGGACTGCTATAGGTTGGAGATGGGGACTGTATGTCCATATGAGAGTATATATATGTCTTAATAGTAGTGTATCCCATATATAGTATGGTATCCTATATATGTATTATATAATAGGAGGTGTTGTATTAGAGAGGAATGACTTGGGAAAAAGTTTAGACTTTGGGACTAATCCTTTGCATCAGTCCCCCCACCCCCCAAACCTGAGAGTTGTGAACCAATTCACAAGGGAGTGCCAGTATAGGAAGAAGCGGAAGCAGTGACCTGTGCACAAGGGAGTGCACATGATAGTGGTTTAACCCGGACAGTAGATTAGGTTGTGCCCTATATTTTGTATGCAATGGTTGATTTGGGAAAAGCCTATACGACCGATACCGATACAGTTTCGCATGTCTCGATCCGATACCGATCCGGTTTCGTATGTCTCTTATGTTAAGTATCCGTGTTAGCCTGAAATCAAGTGTCCATGTGAGCCCTTCTCTGAAAATTAAATTACTTATGTCAAGCCTTTTGGGACTATCAGAGTTTTAGATTTTTTCAGAAATCTAGTATAACGTTGATTCCCTCAAAAGGCTTGCATAAGTAAGTAAGAGTGTATAGAGTGAGTATCCTACTAGTATATCGTAGTACCTAGAGTGTATAGACTGAGTATCCTAGAGTGTATAGAGTGAGTACCTAGAGTGTATATCGTAGTACCTAGAGAGCATAGAGTGAGTATCCTAGTAGTATATAAGATATTTTAGAAATTGGGTAATTGTCAAGGTAAGTTTGGGGTTTAATTGAAAGTATCTAGAGTGTATCCTCCCTACTCCCCTTCTTCTCATTCGGGTCATGTGGCCTCCTATTCCGTATCATATGATATCCACCTCAACCAAAGCCTAGAAAATTATAAAAATATTAATATTAACCAAGGTTCACAGTATCGATATCGATGTCAGAAGTAAAAAAGTTTTCGATTTGTGGTAGGACGAGCCAGAATCCTTTGACGGATGATTCTCGATCAAAGGATTAGTAGTAGGGCGAACCAGGATTCTCTGTCAAAGAATCCTCCGTCAAAGGATTCTGGCTTATCCTACCACCAATCGAAAACTTTTTACTTCTGATACCGATACCGATACTGTAAACCTTAGTTAATATTAATATTTTCAAACTTCTCTAGGCTTTGGTTGAGGTGGATATCATATAATATGGAATAGTAGGCTGAGAGAGTCGAATAAAAAGCAGAGAAGTAGAGGGGGGCCGGAGAGGGGGCCTTCTTGTTGAACACGTGACGACACTCATTTAATACTCATGTGTCTATGCATCCATTTGGAATATACTCGAATAATGTGTATCCATCTTCGCAGAATTATTGTCAAATTGATATGAATTACTATCTGCGACATCGTTCGTGGATGTACAATCGTCATTCTGATGACATGTGCGGTGTACGAAATGAATTTATACAGGGGGTAGAGCAGTTCCTACAGTTCGCCAAGGTATTCCCTCGGTACATGGACCGTACCAAAATTAATTGTCCATGAGATGTCACAATATAAAATATCATCCAGAAGTGGATTTGACATATTATTTGTACTCGAGAGATTTTATGCCGAATTACTATCAGTGGACCTCACATGGAGAACTTGTGCCTTAAGCATCGGAGCTGGAGCCTAATTTGTCATATATGAATGTCCATGACCACGCTGATTACGACGAAGGGTGGGTGAACATGGTTTTTGACGCTGTGGGGCCTAGTTTCGATCTGGACAATCATGATGTGGCTCAGGAGGTACCGAATGCCGATGCTGCGAAGTTCATGTAGTTACTGGAGAATATAAGGACTGCTTTGTATCCTAGATGTGAGGATCATTCACCGTTAGAGGTGGTTACAAGACTGCTGAGCATAAGTCCGATTTCAATATGTCTCAAGAATGCTACAACCGAATCATCGAGTTGATTATAGAGATCTTGTCGGAGGGTGCAAAGTTACCTACAGACTTCTACCGGTCTAAGAGGATGGTGAGATCTCTCAGGATGGGATACGAGAAAATCGATGCATGTTACGACGGGTGCATGTTGTACTACAAAGAAGACAAGGATGAAGATGCATGAAGATTTTGTGGTACTGATCGCTACAAGACAACAAGTTCAGGTAGGACTCCCGGTGCAAAGAAGCTGACCGATTCGATGCACTACTTGCCTTTGACATCGCGATTGCAAAGGTTGTTTATGGTGAAGAAGACTGCCAAGAACATGAGTTGGCATAGGCGAGAACAGATCGATGGAGTTTTGGATCATCCATCCGATGGAGAAGCATGGAAGCACTTTGATCGAGGGTATCCAAATTTTGCTTCTGATCCGTGTAATATAAAATTGGGTCTATCCTCTGACGGTTTTACCCTGTTCGGACTTTCGGTTTCCTAATATTCGTGTTGGCCAGTGATTGTCACTTCGTACAACCTACCGCCATGGATATGTATGAAGACTCCTTAAATGTTCATAACCTTTATGAAGAGCCACGACTGTCACGTATGAAGAGCCACGACTGTCACTCCATACAACCTACAAATATTAAGACTTTTGTTTCCGAAGGAGAACAAACTGACGAGTATGAAGAACCACGACTGTCATATATTTATGGAGAGGTTGATTTTGATCGTATTTCGAGAATTATTACTATCATTCGTTTGGGATTCGTTGACAGAGCTGAGCATATTCTTCAGAGATCTTTGTTCTACTAGGTTGCCTGTCGATCGTCTAGAAAAGCAAGAGAAGAACATTACGGTAACATTGTGTAAGCTTGAGAGGGTGTTCCCTCCTTGGTTCTTCGACTCCATAGAGCATTTGCCAATTCATCTTTTCTACGAGGCATGTGTTGGTGGGCTCGTTGGTTATCGGTAGACGTACCCGTTTGAGCGACATTTGAACCACCTAAAGAGAAAAGTGAAAAACAAGGTTCAGGTCGAGGGTTCTATTTGTGAAGCCTATGTTCTCGAGGAGATTACAAACTTCCGCTTGATGTATTTCAAGCCACATGTTGCTACTAATAGAACAAGAGCTTCGAGAAACGATGATGGATATCTTGAATCTAATGATGTAATGCGAAAAGTCTTCAATGCTTTCGTAAAGCCTTCGGGGAAAATAAAGAAAAGATATCTGAATAACGAGGAACTAAGGGCTACTCAGTTATATATATTACTCAACTGCGACGAAGATGAAGTGGAGAAGCTCGAGGGGTAAGTAACTAATACGTCCACATTTACGTCATCTATGCATGTAATAGTATCAAATATTACTATTACACTAATTGGCCGATGTGTTGTTATTTTCAGCACATTTAATGATGAGGTGAGGTCGAGTAGACAGTACATTACGGATGAAGAACTAGAACATGAAATGAGACGTTATTTTCCTTAATGCTTGAGTACATATGTAAGAACAGTAATTAGTTTTTGTATATGCACTTTACACAGTAATTAATAGAACGTTGAATTTAATTTCTTACCTTGTGGTATTTAGGTCGATCGTCCGGACACAACACTAGAGAATGAGTCTATTAGAACTCTACCCAAGGGGCCAATTTATTCTGTTAAAATCTGGCCATGCTATTATGTGAATGGGTTTAGGTTCAAGTCAACAAATGTTCCGATCAGAGAGAACTTTTCGGATCTTGATTCGACTAAAATAGTTGTTTGTGTATCAGATCTACAAACTACAAAGATGTCGATCCGGACAATGATTTCTATGGCGTCTTTACAGAAGATTGTCGAGTTGACATATAACTACGGCATAGAGCCGACCAAGATCGTATTGTTCAAGTGTGATTGGTTCGATCCTATCCAAGATCAAGGTTAAAAAATTGACAAGCATGGTTTTGTGGATATTAACTACTGGCGTCGATATCAAGGATACGAACCATTTGTCCTATCAACTCAAGCTCAACTCGTTTACTTTACTATTTATCCTAGACGGGGAATAACTAGGTTGGACTGGTGGGCAGTATGCAAGACTGAAGCCAAAAATACCTATGATATTGACAAAATAGCTTATCAGGAGGACGAGCTATCCATCATAACAAATACAGTTGACGTGGACACAACGGAAGTTCCACATTACACGTCTAATCATGTAGAAGAGGTAGAAGTTTTCGAAGAGGAAAACGAAGTATATGAAAGCGAAGATGGGGAGGAAGAGGAAGATGAGGACACAGAGAACGAAGAAGATAAATTTTTAGAAAATGATTGAAAATAAAATAAAATGTAAAATATGTTTAACCACTAATTAATTTCTACGCAACAATTATTTAGACTTGTGAAATGTACTTTCATTTTGTTTAACCCCTAATTAATCTCTATGTTTCCATCAATCTTAGCAGATGGCACCCATGACCTGAGCACGTCGCTTGAGAGAGGTTGTGGTACCTCTTGCTGCTGAGGAGGTTGTGGTACCTCCTGCTGCCGAGGAGGTTATGGTACCTGCTGCAGAGATCAAGCTTAAGGAAGAAGTGGTTCCTCTTACTATTAAGAAGGAAGTGATTCCTAAAGCCGAGATCGATGTAAAGGAGGAACTGGCACCAGAAGACAGTTGCACCAGGAGTTCCAATTATTCATCTCCTCTAGATATTGATCTTGCTGGCGTGGATCCTACTTATGCGCGGTGGCTGAGGGAGTTCTATCTTCCCCAGCATAGAGGGTAGATATATATGATATGACTTTTGACCAAATTTGTTTTCGGTAGACTTATTTAGACTTGTATGTTTC
The DNA here is from genome assembly GCA_029216955.1 of Iris pallida. NCBI lineage: Eukaryota > Viridiplantae > Streptophyta > Magnoliopsida > Asparagales > Iridaceae > Iris > Iris pallida. Next base: position 2,465,782 of record JANAVB010011198.1, on the reverse strand, counting down.
TGGATCTTTCTGGCAGACTTCTATGATATGACTTATGTAGACTTAGACGTTTCTAGATATTTTTGTATGTTTCTGGATGTTTTTGTATATTTCTGGATGTTTTCTAAACATTGATGTTTCTTGATGCTATTACCAAGACATGGATGTTTCTGTGATATGCTAAATGTATGGTTATTATCTACAAATTCAACGGAGGGTTGCTTCGGGTCTATTTTTTATAAACTGTGATATGCTAAATGTATGGTTTTCTAGACAGTGATGTTTCTTGTAGATATCTATTTTTTATCAGGTTTGGCAGGACGAAGAGGATCGTACCTCGGTGGATCCCGTACTGGTAGATGTTCTACCGGTAGAGGAGACCGTGGCGGTAGAGGTTCCACCGGTGGACATAATGGTACTCTGGATGATGGTTCTGGACCCTCGTCTCCTAGTACTCCAGTGTACCAACCACTCAGATCTCTGAGTGGATCGGCGGTACGTGGCAGTACTCCTGGGACGAACAGTTCTAGGCCTGATCCTAGCCCGTCCAGAATTCCTGCTACGGACGGTACTATGGAGACGGAGGAGCAGGTGGAGGAGGTCGCACCTACGCCGACTCCATATGATCCGAACGATCCTCCATGCGCCCCTTCGGACGAGACGAGGATGGAGATTTGGTCCGACGGGCCTACAAAGTAGTTTAATTAGTTAACATTTATTTATACTTATATTTATATATTCATGAATTTAATTATCGTTGTTTAGATAACGTCCCTCATCAGTTCAGAGGGCATTAGGGCAATTTTTGAGGTCCAACTACGGGGCCCATGGATCAACTACTTGGATGCCTCGGACGAGAGGAAGGCATTATGGTTTACCCACTTCAAGGTAACTTAAGTATATTACTTTTAGTATAAATCATCTTTTATATATGCATATTATATAACTAACTAATTTAATTCAAGTAGAAAATATATTTTTATCCACCACACCGGGCTGAGATGATCGAGAAGCAATTTTATGCCGTTGCCGCCAAGTTGATCCGGGATACGATCGACGACCAGAAGGCTCGAGACCGCTCCGAAAAATTGATCCAAGGTTGGATCACGTCCGAGCAGTGGACTGCAATGAAGGCTAGATTCGATGCTCCTAGGTACAAGGAACGGTCGAAGAAGGCAAAGGCGGCTAGGAGGACAGGGAAGTGGTCTGGTGGCGCGATTTCTACGACGGAACATTTCCGTCGCCTGGTACGTGTTTTACTGTAATATATTATTTTAATAAAAGTAGAAATAAAATATTTAATTTCTGTCACGACCCGCATCTAGTGTAAGGACACGAGACGTGGGTACATCCAGCCTATGCAACAGTGTCGACGGTAGAATGCTGTCCTGGGTCCAACATCTAACACAATCTAGGAAATACTCCGAATGGAGAATAATATATAAATGTTACTACTCAATCACAATAACTAAGATAGAATAGAAGAAAGATAATCACAGCAGAGAGTTATAATATAAATATAAATCCCGGTGTAAAACCATACCATAACAAGTCTCAATACAACCACAAAGTCTCATAACTAAATGATAATATAAGTCTAATCTAATCTCAAGGCAAGTCCTCAGCGACTACTGGATCCTGCTGAGGGTCCAGGTCACCTGTGTCAACTAGGCCTGCTCCATAGTAAGTGTCGCAGCAATCCTCATCATCTGTAATATTTCAACAGGTCCAGTCAGGACAGGAACGAATACATATCTCTCAAACAGTTCATAACATGATAGGAAATATGAAACAAGCTATAGAATAATATACATAAACTGCTGATAAGGAAGTGAGACTGTAAAAGAAAGAACATGATATATGGAAATAAATATACAAGATATAATAAGAGAACTGAACTAACTACGTGATGTAGAGCATAATCTGGTTATGTAAACTGGCTTAGGTTATACATGACTTAAATCTAGTTTGGAGTTGCACATAAAAAGGGTGTAGATCATATAACCAAATAAATACTCTTCCTGCCCCAATCAGTGTAGCGCCCCGCTTTCGATAGGCGACGGAACTTTATAATATGCTTGCGTCGAGTCAGATCGGTCGGGAACTTAGATGGCCATCTGACTCGATCGCTAAGCTTGGTAAACGTTAACGCCTTGCGGCATCGATTCAAATCGATTTGGATGGAAGTTACGAGAATCGATCCAACTAATGGAACGACTTCTGTTGGAATAAGTCCTAGATGCAGCGGGATGCGTCTCGGCGAGTGAGCTCTCTATAAGAGTCCCTTCGACGGGATCGGACCGTTGTATGGTTTTCTTGGAGCTTTGCCGCTGGGCTTGATTGAAGTGCTTTCGCGTCGTTTTCATGGATGCAATTACAAATTTCGATGCAAGGGGAAAAGAAGGAAATCTAACAAAGTGTTGGTGCCATTGCAGGAGCTCGTGTAACTAAGGATTGACGTTGCGAAGCGCTTCGATGACCCGCACGAAGCAAAGTAATCGGTGGGTGATTCGGTCCCTTCTTTTCTACTCTGTCCCGCAAACTTATTCCTTGCTTTGAATTCATTCAAATCGAACGATGCCAAGTTAATTGCATACCAATCCACTAAGTCCAAGAACTCGGAAAAAACGTATCGATTTAGAGAAATTCACTCTGAAAATACAAGTCTATCACATAAACCAGAAAGTTTAAGGTTCTAGTAAAAAGATAGACTATTTTATGTGCTGCAAAATATTATGAAACGTCGATCGTGGGTTATGATGCCTCGGATAATTTGGTGCCTACGGGACGCTAAATCGGAGTACGGCTTGGGGAAAATGAAACGTTGCATGAGTTGGGGGAAATGATAATGTCGTTCAATACTGTCCGCGCTATACAAAACTGGTTGCATATATAAACTGTTCACGCATTGGCATGGTCATGGACAGCTTGTGCACAAGTTGATATTTTCCTCGAATCGATATCCGGGGCATCGAAATTGACTCGACCTAGGGGGAATGATTAATCGTGCTTCGGCACTGATGCATTTCGGAACCATCAGTCAGGCTTGCAACCTAGACTGAGAGGGACCGAAATGCCATTGAGATAGTCCCACGTGATGTGTAACATCAATGACCGCATATAAGATAGTAGCATGCTCACCTATTGTCTTATGCAGGTGTAAATATTATCTCTGTTTTCATACAGGGACGAGCACGGCCGTGGTAAGAATTATGATAAACTGCTATGGTTCACTGTATGCTTTATTACGCAAAGATGGCTATCGAATATGAACTGAATTCATTTAGTTCTAATAGAAAGACAACTCTAAAGCATGCCTACCCTAACAATCAGAGTCGGTTTAGACGAGTGGGTTCGTCTCGTCCACTTAGCAAGTATGCTAATCCCATTCCCCCAATTTCTCCAGGTGCGACGGGCACGCTCAACTAAACTGGAGCTGAAGTACGGAGAGGCGTTTTGAAGCTCTTCCTATGCTGAAGTGTTTTGAAGCCAATTCAAGTCGACGGCTTATGTATAAAGGGGCGAATGTATGGGACGGCAAGCGTTAGTTCAGGCAACTTGTCGAATGTATTTCCTTATGTGTTCAATCAATGTAGCCGCAACGGCATCTAATGTAAATTATGACTTGCACTTCGTTGCAAGCTATGAATGAAAAGCATTTCTATCTTCCTATACTGCGTCTTATATTCTGATGTGATTTGTGAAGTTTCGACTTGGCATATTTATTTCAAAATCAAAAGATAACCATTTGAGAACTTGTCATCTAGCCTTGCACGAGCGCAACTCTAGGCTCGTGCGGCATCACGCTTTAGCGAGGACGATCAAATCGGCAAAGTAACACCGAGGACGAACGGTTTGTCGACTCGGGGCGTGACAAATTGGTATCAGAGCTCAGTTATGTTTCCTCGGATTTTTGAAAGATGTTTTATTGTTGGAATGTCCGTTACGATAGCTCGATTGAATGCTTGTCGACATGCTGCGTGAAATAAAAGTTCTATACAGGTAAGCCAGTAGATATTTTGAAAAATACTAACGAGTTTGCTATGTTTTGTAGGAATGACTAAGAAAAAAAACAATCCCGCCCCAACCCAAACTGTAGATAGTACGTCGAGCACAAAAAGCACCGAGCCTAGCGAGACGACTATGCAGAAGATGCTACTGTTGATGGAACTACAGCAGCAGCAGCTTCAAACACAATGTAGACTGATATTGTGGCAGATTTTCTCGACGTTTTTTCTGACGAGATGCTAGGGATGCCGCCGGATCGAGAAATAGAATTCAACATCGACACCTTTCCGGATACACGGCCGATATCCAAGGCGCCTTACCGAATGGCTCCAACAGAACTGAAGGAGCTGAAGGTGCAATTACAAGAGTTGCTAGACCGTGGATTTATTCGCCCTAGCGTCTCTCCGTGGGGTGCTCCCGTACTGTTCGTGAAGAAGAAGGATGGGTCGTTGCGGCTATGTATCGACTATCGGGAACTCAACAAGGCGACCGTGCGAAACAAATATCCTTTGCCGCGAATCGACGACTTGTTTGACCAACTGCAAGGCGCGACAATATTTTCAAAAATCGATCTTCGTTCAGGCTATCATCAATTGAAGATCAAGTCCGACGACGTATCGAAGTCTGCCTTCCGCACTCGATATGGTCATTACGAATTCCTCGTCATGCCGTTCGGTTTGACGAATGCCCCAGCCGCATTCATGGATCTGATGAATCGAGTCTTCCGACCTCAAATAGATAAATTTGTAGTCATATTCATCGACGATATCCTTGTCTACTCAAAGAATCGTGAAGAACATGCAGAACATTTGAAGACGATACTACAGATTCTGCGTGAAAATAAATTGTACGCCAAGCAGAGTAAGTGCGAGTTCTGGATGAGTAGCGTGACATTCCTCGGGCACGTAATCTCTGCCAAAGGTGTCGCGGTGGACCCAAAGAAGATTGATGCGGTGGTGGATTGGAAACGACCTGTCTCGGCTAGCGACATTCGGAGTTTCCTTAGCTTAGCGGGATATTACCGTCGATTCGTGCAAAGCTTTTCAAAACTAGCATCGCCTCTGACTCGCCTCACCCAGAAGGGAGTAGTATTTGAATGGAGCGACGACTGTGAATCCAGCTTCCAAGAGTTGAAGCGACGGCTCGTCTCAGCTCCAATCCTTGTACTTCCAGACGGTCCAGAAGGCTTACAGATATTCAGCGACGCGTCGGAAACTGGCCTCGGGTGTGTACTCATGCAGAGAGACAAAGTCATCTCCTACGCTTCATGGCAGTTGAAGCAGCACGAGAAAAACTATCCGACGCACGACCTTGAATTGGCGGCGATCGTCTTTGCGTTGAAGTTATGGCGGCATTACCTCTATGGTGTGGCATGCAGAATCTACAAAGATCACAAAAGCCTGTAATACTTATTTACGCAACGGGAACTCAACCTACAACAGTGACGTTGGCTCGAACTCATAAAAGATTACGAGCTAACGATCGAATATACACCGGGAAAGGGAAACGTGGTGGCCGACGCACTTAGCAGAATGTTTATGGGAACACTGGCCATAAACAAGGAGATACGGCGGGACCTTGAAGCGATGGATATCGAACTCGGAATTGAGTATCGACACCTGCACCTAGCGCAGCTGAAGTTAGGATCGAGCGTGATTAGCAAGATAAAGACTGCACAAGAGGACGGCTCATTCCTGAAGAAAATACGCGAGCTGATTTCAACGGAAAGGGCGACTGACTTTGTGGAAGACGGAGACGGGACGATGCGACTAAAGGGAAGGCTCTGCATTCCTGAAACTGTCGAACTCAGAAAAGAAATTCTGACGGAGGCGCACTATGCGAAGTACTCGTTATATCCTGGAAGCACCAAGATGTACAAGGACTTGCGCACAAACTTTTGGTGGCACGGCATGAAGAAAGACGTGGCTACGTTCGTATCGCAATGCATGGCGTGTCAGCAGGTGAAGGCAGAGCACCAAAGGCCAGGCGGCGAGCTGTAAAACATCGCCATTCCCGAGTGGAAGTGGGATAATATCTCGATGGATTTTATGGGATTTTCGAAGACGCCGTGGGGGAATGATGCGATTTGGGTAATTGTTGATAGATTGACCAAGTCGGCTCACTTCATCGCAATCAAAGTAGGATGGAGCGTCGATCGGTTAGCACAAATCTATGTCGATGAGATTGTTCAACTGCATGGGGTACCGGCCTCAATAATTTTGGACAGAGACGGGCGATTCCTATCGCGTTTCTGGACGAGCCTCCAAGCGGCGATGGGGACCAAACTAAACTTTAGTTTGGCGTACCATCTCCAAACAGACGGTCAGACAGAGAGGGTAAATCAGATCCTAGAAGACATGCTGCGTCTATGTGCGATCGACCTAAAGACTAGTTGGGATACGCATTTGCCGCTTGCGGAGTTTGCGTATAACAACAGTTATCAGTCGAGCATTCAGATGGCTCCATACGAAGCGCTCTACGGAAGAAAGTGTCGTTCGCCGATATGCTGGGATGAAGTCGGAGAGCGACAAGTGCTTGGACCAGAACTGGTGGAGCAGGCCATCGAAAAGGTCCGCTTGATTCGAGATAGACTCCGTATCGCGCAAAGTAGACAAAAGAGCTACGCAGATCTTCGTCGACGACCGCTAGAGTTCTTGGTCGGGGACCATGTGTTTCTAAAAGTAACGCCCATGCGCGGTGTGATGTGGTTCGGCGTTAAAGGCAAGTTGAGCCCGAGATTTGTAGGCCCCTTCGAGATCATTGAGCGAGTTGCGACGGTTGCTTATCGGATCGCACTACCTCCTGCCTTAGCTGATATGCACGATATTTTCCACGTTTCACAACTTCGAAAATACGTGCACGATCCAAGTCATGTGGTTAGCTTCGATCGGTTGGAGCTACGTACTGACTTGTCTTACTCGGAGGAGCTTATTCAAATTTTGGACCGCAAGGAGAAGGTGCTGCGAAATCGGTCGATGTCCTTGGTCCGCGTGCTTTGGCGGAACCATACAGTCGAGGAGTCGACGTGGGAGATGGAGGCGGAGATGAAAGAGAAGTACCCTACGTTGTTCGTTTAAATTAAGGTCAGACCCTTGTTCTTAAGTTTCGGGACGAAACTTTTTCTTAGTGGTATATTATGTAGCGCCCCGCTTTCGACAGGCGACGGAACTTCATAATATGCTTGCGCCGAGTTAGATCGGCTGGAAACTTAGATGGCCATCTGACTCGATCGCTAAGCTTGGTAAACGTTAACGCCTTGCGGCATCGATTCAAATCGATTTGGACGAAAGTATTTTGAAGCCAATTCAAGTCCTATAGTACTATAGTACTCGATCGCTAAGCTCTTCCTATGCTGAAGTATTTTGAAGCCAATTCAAGTCGACGGCTTATGTATAAAGGGGCAAATGTATGGGATGGCAAGCGTTAGTTCAGGCAACTTGTCAAATGTATTCCCTTATGTGTTCAATTAATGTAGCCGCAACGGCATCCAATATAAATTACGACTTGCACTTCGTTGCAAGCTATGAATGAAAAGCATTTCTATCTTCCTATACTGCATCTTATATTCTGATGTGATTTGTGAAGTTTCGACTTGGCGTATTTATATCAAAATCAAAAGATAACTATTTGAGAACTTGTCATCTTGCCTTGCACGAGCGCAACTCTAGGCTCGTGCGGCATCACGCCTTAGCGAGGACGATCGAATCGGCAAAGTAACACCGGGGACGAACGGTTTGTCGACTCGGGGCGTGATAATCAATACACAAGGATCTGTCCAGGTTATGTTATTACACATGAAAGTAGTGCGTCACATGGATAGCTAGTCCATATGCACACTGAAATATACACGAAGGCTCACATGATCATGAGTGTACATGAATGTCACATCAGTATACATGAATAAGTACGAATACAATGAGTAGACGATGCACATGATAAAATACATGAGCACAATATACTCGATGTATCCGAGGGGATAACATCACATAAAGAGATCCATATAGTACTAATTCGTGATATATCGTGACAGCAACAAGTAAACTAGTCTATAACAAGTAAATATGTCCAAGCAAGAATGAAACGGTCAGAGAATATACTCGCCTGACAATCTGAGCTGCTAATGAGGATGTGTAACTGTACTGGAGTGATGTAAACCTATTTAAAATAACCACAAGTCACAACAAGGTCTAACATATCATAAGGAATGCCTACAATGTACTTCTACATCATTCTAGGTCCTTCTAGGTCAAAGTCAACCCTTGGTCAACTCTGGTCAAACATGGTCAACTCAAGGTCAACTAGTTCGTTTACTAATTTTTAGGTCACACACAAGTTTCTAGGTCATTCTAAGTTCGTTTGAGTTGAATTGGATCAACTTTGACCCAAAGTTGACTTTTGTCAACTTGGTCAACTTGTCGGTCAACTCGACTAAACTAAGGTCTTGGGGTCGATCCAAATCTGTCCCAATACTCCAATGGTTACAAACACTAACATACAAACACACATAAACTATATTCTATCAACCAAAAGCATATATGTATATATATATAGACTTTCACATACTCACATATATATATATATATATATATATATATATATATATATATATATATATATATATATATATATATATATATATATATATATATAGACTTTCACATAGTCTATATAGACTTTCACATACTCATATATATATATATATATATATATATATATATATATATATATATATATATATATATAGACTATGTGAAAGTCTATATATATATATATATATATATATATATATATATATATATATATATATATATATATATGGTGGTGTGAAAAATACGGGCTGTTGTTAGACTCCAGAATTCTAGAATCAAACAGCCCCAAATCAATTTCTACTCAAAACTATATTACACAAGTATTTACATATATATAGGTTATGCATAGGTATATATATTATATATACATGCATAGGGATGCACTTGTGAGAAACGGATCGATCTCTCAATCAGAAGAGACTCAAGAATCTGGAAAAACTGAACCTCGTTCCAAAATAGCGCATATATGCATATATAACTATATTTATTGAAATATATATATATATATATATATATATATATATATATATATATATATATATATATATATATATATATATATATATATATATATATATATATATATATATATATATATATATATATATATATATATATATATATATTTTTGTTTATATATATATATATATATATATATATATATATATATATATATATATATATATATATATATATATATATATATATATATATATATATATATATATATATATATATATATATATATATATATATATATATATATATATATTTTATATATATATATATATAAAATAAAAAATAATATATATATATATATATATATATATATATATATATATATATATATATATATATATATATATTTGATATATATATATATATATATATATATATATATATATATATATATATATATATATATATATATATATATATATATATATATATATATATATATATATATATATATTTGATATATATATTTATATATATATATACATATATATATTTTATATATATATATATATATATATATATATATATATATATATATATTATATATATATATATATAAAAAAAAAAAAAAATATATATATATATATATATATATATATATATATAAGCCAACAAGTAGAAAACTCACATATGCTTGAAAATAGCAATTAAATAGGTAAAAATTCCGCAGATCACTTCCCGCGAGTTCTAAATATCATATATGAACTGACAAAATAGAAATTACAGATTAAAAGTCAAAGAATCAAAAAAACACATTTCTATCCAAAACTTTGAACCAGAAAAAACTCTATTTCGACAACACGACCCAAAATGCAAAATACACCAAATCAACCCGCGAAACTTGGCATACACGTTGGTCTCAACCCACATGATGCACTCGAGTACTCCCGGGTTTGAAATCGTGTCCGTGCTGTGTCCATAGATTATGTATCGGAAAAACTTGATACAGCATGTCAATGTGCACGTATGCGTGCGTTCTCGTTCGATTGAGCGCCACACACACAATGAGAAGCCCCGTGCTCGTGCACGTAGCTACGGGGGGTCCCAGGGTAGGTCTAGGACACGAAAACACGACGACACATCGCACTGAGGCAACGCACGCAGCCCCGCACCACGCGCGGCCTGCTGTGCGCCCGCGCCCGCGCATGCCCTCGTGCGCGTGGTTCGGTCCTCGTGACTCGCTCATCGGGCCATGCCACGACTTGGGGTTGATCCTCTGGGTAGTCTAGGTATAGGTCTATGCGTCCCAGGTCCTGGAATAGGTCCTCATCGCGTCGATAGTGCATACGAAGTCCGTTTCAGCGACAAATTTCAGCACAGCGTACTGTACGGGCTGAACGATGCACGTCGGATTTCTCCGCGCTCGCTCAACGAAAAGCCATGAAATTTTTGGAGCATGTGGGCAGAGGTTGCCTCCACGTGCTCAAGAAATTTTAGGCAAAAATATCGTCTGTGCATCGAGATACAACACGCTGACGGCAGGGCATGCACGGCCTCGTGCACGGGATCGGTGCACGTCCGTCCGATGCCCAAAACAACGCTGAAAACTCGTAGATTTTTGATCCGTCTTCAAGAAAGTCTCTAGAAATAATATTATCTAAAGGTTCGTGAATACATAATCGAAAAACAACAACTTTCTTTTCTTAGCAGCATTTCGTCGAACACGTGTCTTGACGGGTCAACACATGTCCGATACCGCCACCAAACGAACTCGAAACTTAAGAAAAATTTATGGGCAATTCTAAGGTACCTATATGGATGCAAATATGAAAGAAATATCAGAATAACTATGGTAGAAAAGGGTTTACCTATTGAGTGTCGAGAACCCAATAAACGGAACTCCTCGAACGCCGTATCGGTCGATTTCCCTCAAGCAAATGCTTCCGCCTCCTCGTTAGTAATACTTTAGTAAATCCTCCTCTTCTAGACAAGTGCAACGGAGTTCGTTTGGGGAGAAACGGACTCCAGATGAATAAACTAGAATTTTGGAGGAGGAGAACTTTTTAGGGTTTTACTTGTGGAGGCTATGCTTCACAAATGAATGAGAGAGAGGGAGGGTACTGCTGTGGCCGGCTATGTATAGGGGATTAGGGTTAGGTTAGATGCATGGGCTTGGGCTCCCTAGGTTGCTATTAAAGCCCAAGTCAAAAAGGCTTTTAAAAGGCTATTAGAAAAATGGCTAAAAAATCAATTAATCACTCTAAAATTAACTAATAAAAACTAAATTAATTCTAATGATAATAAATCTAATTCTAATATAGCATTAAGGTTCTAGGTCATGGTTGGCTAAGTCAAACCCATCAAAACTACTCAGACAGCAAACCAAACCACATATCATCACATGAATTCAATAATAAATAGAATAATCTAAAATTACCAAAATATCCTTGAAATGAAAAAGTGGGTGTGACAATTTCAATGACAAATAAATTATTATAACAGATAAAGAGGGGTGAGGATGCCAAAATGGTGACCGTCTTCCTGGCCACCCATCGGAAGGACGAAAAGTTCATCGATGATCGGGTCATGCAGAGCTACGTAAGTATTACTTTACATGTCACTAAATTTAGTATAATTTAAGAAATATGCAATATATATCCATAGGCGTGGAACAACTAGGTTGGTAGTAAACATTATGCTTATCGAGATGCGAATTTTTCTAGGATGAGTATCTCAGGCTAGAGCATGAGATTACTAGTACATCTACGGAGGTAGGGGCTGGTACTTTCTCGCAGCCCCCACCGGCTTGGACGTTGGACGAGCTCTGGATGACCGCCGTTAGTGGTCTTCAGAGGGGTACATACTACGGTACGGGATCCTACGGCGCCTTTGTGACAACGCAGTCATCCATGGCCTCCTCTGCCAGTGTGCATTCCCCATAGCCCTCACAGGAGTCGGTCCGAGTAGAGGAACTATGTCGCCAGCTTACTGAGATACGTGACGAGCTATTGCGGAGCAGCCCGTCTCAGCCACAGACGGACGATGCGGCGCTTACCGTACGAATTTGATATACATGAGCGCACAATTAGGGAGACGAGCGAGAGGACAGGTTGTACCGTTTAGGTGGTGCAGTAGAGGGCGGATCTTGCCGTTCAGGCATTACAGGGGTCGCAAGTGGCCATGGGCGTTCAGGTTTCGAGGCTGGCGGCTGTTATGGATTCCACCAACTCTAAACTGCTAGCCATGGAGCAGACACTTCTTGGTCGTGCATCGTCATCCATACCGACTGTATCGATTCCACTGCCTTCTCTTTCTTCTACTGATGAGTCATCACCGGTGATGCTGACCCCGGAGCAGTATAGGTTCATGGTATCCCAGATGTGGGGACTGCCTCCTCCTCCTTCCGACCAGGCGTAGTCCTTTATTGGACTTATTTTCATTTATCGTGTTGTTGACCCATTGTTGGGTCTTTATGTATTTATTTTATACATTTAGTGACAGTTTGTGTTATGTTGAACATTATCGGACGAACTCTTTTTATAGCCGTTTGGTAGTGGATTTGTATCCATCCGGCTATTTTCTGATCATTGGATTCTATTTATTTGATTATTGGTAGTACATTTTTATCATTTGTCTTAATATTGGTTTACCGGTGTTGAGTGTTCCACCGAAGGGGTCGACGAACCCAGGAAATTCTACGGAGGGTTGCTCCGGGTCTATTTTTTGCAAACTGTCATTTAAAATGCAGGTACAATGCTATAAAGAAAAAGCAATAAGAATCCTTTTTTTTTGTTTTTTTAGAATTTAGCGACGATTAGTGACGCCAGGTTATGTCGCTACCATGTATCATAATGTCGCTAACCTAAAACCAGTACGTCCCTGACCGTCGCTATCCGTCGCTAACCTGTATCGGACATGTCAACATATATGTATCTGAACGTCGCTAAAGACGTCGCTATGTACGTATCAGTACGTCACTAGCCTGTATCGGAAAGCGTCGCTGAATGTCGCAATACGTCACAAAAGAAACTGACGTGGCAAACCAAATTTGGCAGAGTAAACGTCGCTAAGAACGTCGCTACACGTTGTACTATCAGTAACAATCAACAACGACAAGCAACGTCACTAATTAGCAACATGATGTCGGCAAACGTCGCTAGCCAAAGAACAATCTAGCGACGTACGGAGTCGCAAAAATACGTCGCTATAGCGATGAATAGTGACGAAGTTCTTGTTAGCGACCACGTTTTACGCGACATGGTCTTTTCGTCGCTAATTAGAATTAGCAACATTTTTTTGCTGTTTAGCGACGTCCTTTGGCGTCACTAATATGACTTATTCTGGTAGTGCGGTATTGATATTCATTTCAATGATAAAGATTTAGCGACTATCCTACAAATTCCAAATGTAGGTGAGCCGCTTACCGATATCACTGATTTTGAATTTCTCGACAACATGACTTTGACCAATTTAAAGAATCAAATCTGTGCTCCTGATCCCGTCCGTCCCGGCAAGCTTAAAGCCATGAACTTGAGTTTTTACTTCTATGAGTTACATCAGATCATCTTTTCCACCATACTACCCAAGTCCACCTTAAAAGACGACGTAACTAATCTTGAGTTGTCTGGTATCTACCACATTCGTCATGGGATTCCCTTTTCTGTCCCAAAGACTATTATTCGGATGATGGCTAGGTATCGTGAGATGAACAGGAACCTTCTCTATGCAATGATCCTACCAATTATCTTTCAGCATTTTGAGATTGATTTGTTTGCTTGTGCTCGTGACTCTGAGCTCAAACATCTGCAACTTTCATATCATAGTTGCCTATGTCCCTTCTGCTCTTCCTACTATACCACCTCCTTCACCTCAGACCAATCCTATGTCCTTTGAGGGCATCCACAAGCATTTGGATGAGTTGCAGCGTGCTCAACTGGATGAGCATACCTATTTGCGAGCGTATGTGACCGAGATATTAAAGGAATAAGAGTTCTGAGATGCCAATCGATTTCAGGCCCTTGCAAACTCTTTTATGGATCAGCATTTCGCTCAGACTGGTCAGTATGCCAGTTCTATTCCACGAGATCCTACTATTTCTGGTTACCGCTATGAGGATGAGGTGGTTCATCATTTCTTCGACCCAGATAATGCCTATGATTGGTACCGTGTTCCTGGTGCTACTCCACATCCATCTCATGGAGCTGGTACTTCTAGTATTGGACCTTCCGGACATGGTGATGCTGCTGCAGTTCGTGCTGCAGATGATTCTGACTAGATGAGGACTTGATCTAGACGCTACTTTTTGTCTAGATGTTATCTTTTTTTAGACTCTGATTATATCTATGTTTTCTTGGAAATGCTCCTACATTCTAAGATAGTACTTTTACTTATGCACTTTTATGTATGACTTTTTGAGATGTTGAGTTTGTTGTTCCAAACTCTTTTTATTTTATGTATTTTTATTTCAGTATTTATTTATATTTATTGTCCCTTTTGATATGCACTTATGCTTAACATTATCTTTTAACTATTGCTTTAAATCATAAATTGCCTCTGAAATTTATGTTATTTTCTTTATATTATCTCTGTTTTTCTTCATTGTTTGTTTCTTAAGCATAAATTGCGGGAGAACTTATCTCTTTGAAATTATTTTTCTAAGTGACAACTGGGAAGAAAAGGATCTAACATTTTTTTCAGGATAATATCTGCCAAGAGGAAATAGTACCAAACACGTTTTGAGATTTTTTAAATCAAGACCAAGATATTATATCGGTCAAGGTTTGTCAATTATCAAAATAGAGGAGATTATTGGCCCATTGGTCATGGTCGAACAAGATTTTAATAATTGATCTAACCTGCCTCGATATAAGGGCTACTTGGACGAACTGCGATAGCCTGTGCTTGCTACCGTTCAAGACTTAGAGCTGTGTTTGTCGTCGCATCTGTATTTCAATTCTTAATGCACTTTTGCATTTTATTGAGTCTAGGAATATAATGTAAACTGCATCATATTGGCAAATAGGCTACCCAAAAAAATATTTTTAAAATACCCTTTCATTTTGAAAACAAGCCCATCACAAAGTCCAAACTACTTCCTAACTGCTTGAAAAATCGAAAGCCCAAAAACTTAAGTTGCAAACCCAAAAAATTAACCCATTCTGGACTAGCAGAATTCTGTACGAATTTGTCCCGAATTCGGTCTAAATTCGGCTACCCTGAACGTTGGATTTTAAACTCAGTCTTTTCGCAGTTACGGATGCAACGGCTATATGTCGAGATTCTCTCATAGAAGTCTGCCTGACTGTCCGAATTTTGCCTGAATTCTCCCTTTGGAAATCCTATAAATAGAGAAGAAATTCTACCATTTCCATTCACTCATTCACTTTCATATATCTTCTCTCTAAGCTTACTACAATCTTTCAAAGCCCCATTAAGCTTTCAATTTTAAATCCCAAGCCAGTTACAATCATCTAGTCGATTTGCTAGTGCGGTATGGTTTAGAAGTTCAGAGTGATTGTAATCAAGAGGCTT
Organism: Iris pallida; assembly: GCA_029216955.1. Classification (NCBI taxonomy): domain Eukaryota; kingdom Viridiplantae; phylum Streptophyta; class Magnoliopsida; order Asparagales; family Iridaceae; genus Iris; species Iris pallida. The sequence continues at coordinate 2,450,216 of JANAVB010011198.1, read as the reverse complement.
GACAAAAGTAAGATACTTCACAATTGAAGTCGGTCGAGCACTTCGGATCAAAGTTCGTGTTTGTAGAAGTTGGCAAGGACTTCGGATTAAAAGTTATAATTTTTCCATAGTAGATTTCAACTGAGAGCCAGAGTTCTCACGACTGGATTACTCCTTATAAAAGGGATATCAGTATACATCGTCGTCTTTGAGTTTGTTCTTTGTACTTTATTTTTACTTATACTCATAATTGTGATATATTTCTGTGATCTTGCTGCTAACATTTTTAATAGCTAATATTCTGCTGCATACTCTACTTACCCCCTAGATTATATCATTTTACATTTTGTTCCTACAAACTTGTAGAGAATATAGATGTGCATAATATAGAACAAAAATAAGTAAGAAAACGATGGAAACAAAATTTATGGTCACTCAATTGGGCAAGATGTACTTGCCTAGGGTTGGTTCGGGAAAACGAAGAAAGATATAAATGAAGGAAAGTGAATGTGGAGAGAGAATGTGAGGACAAATATATGGTGGAGGGGAATGATCTTGGCCCTTAGATGTGCCATGTGACCAATCCATACCACAAAGGAAAACCAAGGGTCCAATGGTCCAAGAGTGAACCGGGGCATAAGTCCATTCTACATACGGGTCCAAGTACGGGTGTATGGCAATTACCAATGGTTATTCTACAGGTCCAAGGTGGTCTCTCACATGAAATAAATCCGATGCTCAAACTTGAGGCCAGAATTGCGAAATACAATTAAAGCTTGATTTATGAAAAAAATTTAAATATCAAAAATTTCATAAATACGAAATTCGGGACCGAACGTGACAACTCTACCCTCCTTAGAAAAATATCGTCCTCAAAATTTTACCGTCTTGTTGGCAGCATCCGGCCTCCTTTAGGTTTTTATTGTCTTTTTGCGCTGGTCGCTTTTACTTGTATAGACTTCGACATTTTTTGCCTGATACATCAATAAAGTTTCTCCTTCCAAATATATATATATATATATATATATATATATATATATATATATGGAAAAAAAAGGAAACACAATGAGGTATACGAAAGAATATACCCCTGACATAGCTAAATAGGAATCGTCCTTGCTGGCCTACGCTGACTTACAAAGTGGATAAGGGTCAAGTCTCGAGTCAAATCGGTACCAATGACTTGGTCAAGAACATGACTCTTATCCAGGATGTGCCTTCGTAGTCTGGATGCATGATAATTATCACGTATCACGAGTTACGAAGGCGGAAGAACGGGACAAAAAAACTCACCTTCACTCGCAGAATAAGTCGAGCCGACCTTGTACTCAAATCATAAGTAAAATACAAGATTGTCGACAAGGACCCAAGATAAGATAAACTGGAAGAGGATTGGAATCTTACCCAAAATATGACCTTCCTCGGCCATAAGCTACTCCAAAATACCAAACTCTTCAAGTTTCTGCTCGGGGCTGCTGCTATAGCCCCCTGCTGATTCTGTCTAACTTGTTGGACCTGGGCATACTGCATCGGACGCTGATGCTGGAACTGCTGAGACTTTATCGGATGGGACCCTGAGCAAGGGGTCAGACTACCGTTGATGATCCTGGCTTGTTCTTGATCGCTAACTAAGGTGGGGTTGTGGGTTGCCTGAGTGAAGAGGAATCGGGATGCAAGGATAGACAAGAACCAATCATATGGTCAGATATTCCACACATGAGATACTGGCCATTGGCCCTCCTTTACTGAGCCCTAGTGTGCCCTGACTTGCCGTAGTAATCACATCCTGCTTACACCGACTACCTCGAAGACTGCACTGATGCTATCATCAGGGTTGAGGAAACTGGCTGGCGAGGAGCTCGAGGTTCTGGAGTTCTGCCTGTTGAGGCTGGAGCTGATGACTGGATACTAATGCCTCTCATGGAGGTATGGGACCTCTTCTAACCAGTCCTTCCTGCTAATCTCTGCCTGGCAATATTTAGGGACCTGTGTCACAGACTTAGTATTTTAGGCTATACTTCGTCATATGCGGCACACTATCTTCCTTCTCGAAGACTCATGTAAGCCTTTCCGAACTCGCTTAGCTAGAATGCTAAGAAAATTAAGAATAGTGGAGCAAATGGGACTCGTAAGAAATTTATATTACTTGGAGAATGCTTACTAGTTTTGGTGGTAAGAAAAACAAGGCCTCCCCCTTATTTATACTGCCCATAGGGCTTACATGGAAACTTTTGGAATCGACATATTCTAGGGATTATTCTCTACTAGATAAGAACAAAAGAAGCTTCTAGTACATCCAGAAAGATTATGACACATCTAGAAGGGTCTGGAGTCTTCTGGAAGATTCATGGGTCCTCTGGAAGATTCTGGAGCCTCGTGGAAAGTTCTACCATCTTCTAGAACATTCTAGAAGCTTTCCATATAACCTTGGTCCGTGGAAGACTATGCATCTTGGCCTCGGGTGGGGCACAATATTTTGGGCGTTACTTCTCCCCTACCTAAGGCATTGACGTCCTCATCAACCATGCTCGCTGACGAACGCCTGGACCTCGGCCTCGAACTGATGCAACGTATCAGCACACTTCCAGCTAGACTCATCGTACGGCATGCCCTATATTGGATAAGGTACTCCACATACGGGGACACGTCTCGCCGACGGATGGTCCTCTTGTCGAGCACGGCTTCCACTTCCTTGTCAAAGGACGTAGTCATGGTCGTCGTGGGCCTCTTCGGAACTCCTCGCTGGTGATACTCCAAGTCTTCATGGTACAACTTCAGACAACTTGCATAGAAGACTGGATAAATCTTCAGCTTGGCGGGGACCTTGAGCTTGTAGGCCACTTTGCCTACTTTCGTGAGCACAGGGAAGGGACCTTCGTACTTTCGAATCAGCCCTTTGTGCACTTTCCGAAACACTTTGAACTGTTGCAGCTAAAGCTTGACCATCACAATGTCCCCCTCCTTGTACTCAATCGGCCTTCGCTTCACGTCAACCCATTTGTTTATCTTCCTCGTGGCCTTCTCCAAAAATGCTTTGGCAATGTCCACCTTTGCTTTGAAGTCTGAAGTTAACTGGTTAGACGTAGGGATTCTACTCGAGGACCCCGTACTCAGTGTGGGTGCAAACGACTGTCGACCCATCACCAAATCGAATTGGCTGCTATGCGATGACTCGCTTCATTAAAGATTGTATCAGAACTGAGGGACGTTAAGGTGGTGCACCCAATCCCTCTGGTTTGCACTCACAAAATGCCATAAGTACTCCTCGAGTAGAGAATTGACCCGCTCCGTCTGTCCGTCCGTCTGCAGGTGGAAGATGGTCGAGAAGTGCAAGTCTATCCTGAGTACTTTGAACACTTCCGTCCAGAACTTTCATGTGAAGCGCGGATCTCGGTCACTGACTATGTTCTCCAGGATGCTCCAAAACTTCACCACATGACTGATGAATAGTCGTGCGGCCTTTTCTGCTGTGTAGTCCGTCGAAGCAGCAATGAAGGTCGTGTACTTAGAAAATTGGTCCACCACCACGAGAATGGACCCAAGCGCCCCCACTTTCGGCAGGGCAGATATGAAGTCCATCAATATGCTCTTCCATATTAGGCTCGGCACGGGGAGAGGCTCCAGCAGACCCCTGGGTCTCTGATGATCCACCTTGTCTTATTGGCACACAAGACAGGTACGCACAAAGTCCTCTATATCATGGCGCATGCGAGGCCAGTAGTAGGTGACCTCCAGCAATGCCAAGGTCCACTTCTGTCCTGGGTGTCCGACCCACTTCGTATCGTAGCACTCGTTGAGCAGTTGTCTCTGTAAGCCACTCTATTTAGGCACGACCACCCTGTCGTCCTTGGTATAGAGAAGCCCGTCCTTCAGCCAGAACCTTCTCATTTTGCCATCCTGAATGACCTTCACTATGGACTGTGTCAGCGGGTCCTCCATGATACCCACTCGAACACTGTCCAGAATATCCTCCTTGAGCAAGCACACCGTTACAAGCTCGGCCTTCCTGTTGAGTGCATCGGCCACTTGATTCTCCTTGATGGTCTTGTATCGCATCTCCATATCGAACTCGACTAGGAAATCCTGCCATCTCGCTTGCTTCGGGGACAGCTTATGGGACTGGAAGTAGCTCGTGGCAACATTATCCGTCATGACCATGAACTTGGTGCCGAGAAGGTAGTATCGCCATGTCCTCAGGCAGTGCACAACCGCGATCATCTCTTTCTCTTGCATCAGGTAGCGCCGCTCAGTATCATTTAACTTGCAGCTCTAGAATGCGTTAGTGTGTCCTTTCTGTACCAACACCCCCACCGATGGCAAAGTCGGACGCATCCGTGTGCACCTCGAACGCCTTGGAGTAGTCTGGTAGAGACAAGACCGGCTCTTCCGTCACTACCCTCTTCAATGCCTCGAATGCCTCCTCGCCCTTGGGCGTCCAACTCCATACATGTTCCTTCCGCAACAGATCGGTCAGTAGTGCTGCGATAGCAAAATACATGGATGAACCGCTAGTAGTAGTTCGCCAGGCCTGGGAATGATCGCAGCTCCATCGGCCTGGTAGGAGCCTACCACTCCCGAATGGACTAGACCTTCGCGTCGTCCATCCAGATCTTGCCATGCCTATTCTAGTGCCCCGGGAATGCTACCTCTTCCTGTGCAAAGGAGTACTTCTTTCGCTTTACGAAGAGCTAGTTTTCCCTCAACACATGGAAAAATGTCCGCAAATGGTCGATATGCTCGTCCATCGTGTTTGAGTATACCACAATGTCATCGAGATAGACTACGACGAACCGATCCAAGTAGAAAAAAAGAGCTTGCTCATCAAAGTGCAAAAAGTCGTAGAAGCATTTGTTAGACCAAAAGGCATAACAAGAAATTCATATGCGCCATAACTCGTGACGCAAGCCTCTTTGTCTCGTCCCCTTCCGCAATCCGAACTTGATAGTATTCCGAGCGCATATCAAGTTTGGAGAAGTATCATGCGCCTCCTAGCTGGTCGAATAAGTCTGCCACCGACGGGATAGAAGATTTGTTCTTGACGATCATCTTGTTTAGTACACGATAGTCGATGCACAAACGAAGGCTTATGTCCTTTCTTTTCTGGAATAGCACTGGTGCGCCGTACTGGGCCTTCGATAGTCTGATGAATCCTGCGTCGAGTAACTCTTTTACTTGGCTCTTCAACTCGTCGAACTTGGGCGAGGCTATGCAGTATGGACCCGTAGCAGGCGGCTTCGTGCCCGGTTCCTACTCAATGGCATGATCTACCTCTCTTCCCGGATGTAGCCTCTTTGGAAACTCTTTTGGCATGATGTCCCCAAACTCCACAAGGATGTCATCGATCTCAGGTAGAAGATCCCCCTTCATGGGCGCCTCCTCCGTCTTGAGCACCGAGAGATAGGTCATCTCTCCGTGTTACATCCCCTTCTTGAGTTGTATGGCGGAGAGAGCCTTGCCCTTCGTAATATCGCCTCGTGCAACAGTCAACATGCACGAAGAGCTCTCCTCCATGATCCCGATGAATCCTAGATGCGACATTGGGACCGCCTTTTCGATGTGAGGAAGTCCATCACAAGGATCATGTTGAAGTCATCCAGTGGTACGGTCATGAGACTGGTGACACCCGTCCAGGCTTCCACTTGGATTTTGACCCCCTTCACCATCCCCTGCATAGGACGAGCCTCTGAGTTGACCGCCTTCATCCTGCTCGAGTCTTTTTCAAGCACCAAACCCAAGCGTTGGACCTCCACGTCCGAGATAAAGTTGTGGGTCGCCCCCGTATCGACCATCGCCCTCGTGTTGTAGCCGTTGATCTTCATGTCCATATACATCAGCTCTTGACTCGGGGCTTTGGCCACGACCGCCTTGCTCTTCAAAGCATTGAGTACGCGCAGGGCACCAGTGTGAGCCCCCATCCAAGGCTCCACTTCCTTGGCCTCCTCACCTTGGATTGCATTCACCCTCTTGTTCTTGTTCTTGTTCTTGTTCTTGTTGTTGCAGTCACGTGCGAAGTGGTTCTCTCCGCACACGAAGAACTCGATCTTTCGCTCCATCGGAGGCTTCGTAGGCTGCTTGTCCTTCAGTGAGACTCCCTTTCCGTTGTTCTTTTTGTCTCCCCCACCATTGAACTTGGTGGTGGTCTTTGCCTTGGGCTTTAGGGTATCGCTCTGCCGATACTCCATCAGCTTCTCAGCCGCTGCAACGACCATGTTCAGATCTGAGACACGTTGCCTCTCCAACTCTTGTGCCGCCTATGGTTGTATACCGTCTAGGAAGAAGAACATGTGATCTTTATCACCCATATTCGAATAGCAAGCATCAGGCGGGTGAATTCTGCCACATAGTCTTTGATGGACCCGGTATGCTTGAGTTGTCGTAAGCTCCGCCTCGCCATATACTCTACGTTCTCCGGGTAGAACTGGGACTTGATCTCCTTCTTGAGATCTTCCCAAGTTTCGATCAAGTAGAGTTCCTTATCTATCTTGATGCACCTGCGGCGCCACCACAGCATAGCATCATTAAAAAAATAAAGAGACGACGTGTTTACCTTATCGGTCTCATCTTGATGTAAACCACCTTCAGGTACTACTCAATTTTTCAAATAAAGTTATCCACCTCCTTCGTATCTCACACGCCATTGAAGGACTTGGGTTCTGGATACTTCACTTTCTGGGTCGCCTCCCTCGCACCACCAGCAATGGCCTTTTCGAGGATCACCGTCTTGGTTTTTAGCTTCTCGCGTAGTTCGATAATCTCCGCTTTGGTAGCCTTTCGTTCCTCCTCGAACTCAGCTTGCATCTCGCGGAGTTTCTTCCGAAACAACGCTATAACATGGGTGACATCCGTCTCAAACCCATGGGCGAACTCCTCGTGAGCCTTCTGGTTTTGCTCCACTTGAAGCTCGATATTCGTAACGCCTTTCTCCAACATCTCCATACGGGATGCCAACTCACCAAGGGCACGTTCCATCGACGGCTCTTTGCTCCTGCCCTTCCTCGCGGGCTTCGTCTTCTCCTTAGGCGATGCGGGTTGCTTGTCGTGGATAACATCGGACAAAGACATGGGGACGATCGACCTTTGCTCTGATACCACTTATCACAGACTTAGTGTTTTATGCTACACTTTGTCACGTGCAACGCACTATCTTCCTTCTCGAAGACTCATGTAAGCCTTTCCGAAATCGCTTAGCTAGAATGCTAAGAAAATTAAAAAGAGTGGAGCAAATAGGACTCATAAGAAATTTTTTATTACTTGTAGAATGCTTACAAGTTTTGGTGGTGAGAAACAAATGAGGCATCTCCCTTATTTATAGTGCCCATAGGGCTTATATGGAAACTTCTGGAATCGACATATTTCAGGAATTATTGTCTACTAGATCAGAACAAAGGAAAATTCTAGTATATCCAGAAAGATAATGACACATCTAGAAGGGTATGGACTCTTCTGGAAGATTCTCGGGTCCTCTGGAAGATTCTGGGGCCTTCTGGAAAGTTCTACCATCTTCTAGAATATTCTGGAAGCTTTTCGCATAACATTGGTCCGTGGAAGGCTATACAACTTTATCTCGGAAGGAGCGCAACATTTTAGATGTTACACCTGGCTGTCCTGAGCATTAAATCAAAGGTGGTACAGAAATGGCCCACCATAAACTGTTGAAGCTCCAAATGCAAGCCATGTTTGAATCTCCGGGCTCTGTCTTCATCTGAAGCTACTATATAGGGAGCAAATCGACTAAGCCGACAAAACTCTGCTGCATACTGGTCCACTGATCTCGTATGCTGACAGAGGTTGATGAATTGCTGCTGAAGATGGAACTTGGCGGTGGAATAAAAATACTTCACCTGGAAACGCTCCTAAAAAGTCTCATAGGCAATGGGCTTCGGAAGCATCATTACTTGTGTTGCCCACCAATCTCGGGCAACATCTGTCAATTACAGCTTTATGGCTACTACCTTATCATCTACTGGGGTCTTGGCAGCATCTAGGATAGCCTCGATGTCCTAGAGCCAAGAATCGGCTGAAATGGCATCCTCCGTGCCAAGGGACAAGGCTGTCATAGGCGATTGAAGTTGGATGCTACGCTATAGCTGGAGCGCTCACTGTTCTCTAGAGCTAGTCCGACTCTCTGACATAGATTATTGTTGGTCTGGTCTTGGTCCTACTGAAATCGCTGGAAGAGCTAGGTCACCTGTTGTTGCGTCTGAAGTTGTTGTTAATGTTGTTGTTATTGCGTCGCTACCATGGCCCTGGTGTTGTCCCTGATCAACTCCAGCATAACCTGAGGGCCTAACTGCTCTGACTGTACTGGAAAAGCTGGTGGAGCTGGTTGGGCTAGCTGAGCTGTCAAGACTGGTGGAGCTGACTGAGCTGGCAAAATTGGTGGAGGTGGCTGGACGGGAATAAACTGTGATGTTGACCGGTGCCGAGGGGTTACTGGTTTTGGCCTATGACTCGGCGGCAGGTCTAATATTGGCCTACAACATGAACTGTTGGAGGCGACGGAGTAATGGAGACAGCGGATGAAGAAGATGGATGGACGTCCCTAGAGGATAAGGACGCGAGATATCAATAATGGACAGGACTGGAACACAAATATCAAGCATGTTCAAAATCTTAATAAAACGGTAAGAGCAAAAAGTAAGAGGGGATCAACTGAAGATCAACAAATGATTGAGATTCTAACAAGATGAGTACCCCCACAAGTCTGAAAAACAGACCTGCATGGGCCACCACTAAAATCTTGTCACGCCCCGCTCCCAGAATACTAGAAGAAATACGTAGACGGACATGGTCAGCTACTCCGTACAAGATATAAAAACATCGTACGGCGATCACGGCTGTTTAGAAGACATATGGGTGGACTCCAACAGGCAATGACGTCGGTCATAGGGCTGACATATCCTAGTATCTCAATCTAACAACATCAAGTCACAAGAGTAAATCATACATGATAATAAAAAGGCATCCCAAAATACATGTCATACATGATCATGAAGCTAGTGAGTACAAAATGCGACATTAACAAGTATAATATTACATGATCGCTATCAGTCATGGTCTAATATATACAATCATAACTGCTAAAAGTAATGAACAGACAAAAAAAGGGCTAACACGTGCCTTGGCTAAAACCACAAAAGTACAAGGACGAGAATGAGTGGTATGGAGAAGGAACCTACTCACGAGCTACGGTTGTAGTCCTACGGGTGAAAGACATTCCGCAGGAGATACGATAGATCCTTGGCTCCTTTGGTTCCTTTGGTCAAACAAAACTAGTGGGGTCAGAACCCCAAGCACTAAGTTCCACAAAGGAAGCCCAAGGTGAACGACCAAAACTCGTAATCACAATAAATACAAAAATGCGATAAAATAATAAGTGTGGGTCGAGACTTGTGCAATATCAGTGCACGCATCTCAAGAAATAATAAGAAATAACAGAAAGATAGCCACACAAAAATATTAAAGAACAAGATAGGACGGTGAGCAGTCAAAGGGCATCAGAACTACTCTTGAACAGGACTACAACCCGTAAACCAAACAAGGATCGGGATTGCAGACCGTTACTCGAGCAGGACTCAGCATTCCAACCATGCACCAAAAACAAAAGCAAGCGCAATGTAAAGACAAGTCATACAACAGAACACGGCCAAGCATTCTTACAGCTTTCTACTTGTTGACTAACTGGGGTTATCACAAGCCTTAATTACTAGAGATGTAAGTGAGGAACTTCGCTACCACCTGCACTATAGGAACCCGGATTGCGAAGGAGCGCTTGTCAAGCTATGAGCAAACAACGCATCATAAGCAATAATATGAGCATTAGCAAACTTGAGCAATAACTAAAAATTCATAACATGTAAAATAAACATGAAGTGCCGCAGCACACGAGCTTGGTAGGTCATGGGCCCACGGCAATTGGGATTATCCAAGCCTCTTGAACCCTGAGCGATCGAAGTTGCTACTATCCTCCCCTCCCAATACACTATACAAGATTTACTTGTCAATTATCCTATGAGTTTTCTTCTCGATTCTCGAGTCGTAGATGCTAGAGAATCGACCTAGCATGACGAGCCATGAGTACGGGTTATCCACGAGTTATCACTTGCAAACTTATTGTATTCCATGACATGCGATACATAGGACAATTCTCACACTTGATTTCCCTATGCCAAAATGCAGCATGTTAACATAGAAAGACAATCCAGGTGTGGCATAGGGTATGCACTCGTGTCAAGCATATATGTGAAGGATAAATAAATCTAACATCTCACAAAATTTATTACATTACGGTAAGAAAATCAAATAGTTGAAGAACATATCACGAATAGGCGAAACAGGAAAAGTGGCGCATAGCACCAAGAAGGCGCATAGCGAAAACAGGCGCATAACACCAAGAAGGCGCATAGCAAAACAGGCACATAGCACCAAGAAGGCGCATAGCGAAAATAGGCACATAGCACCAAGAAAGCGCATAGCACCCTCAGGCGCATAGCGAGACATTATGCACTTTCAGTCCATGAGCGCACAGTGCGCATGCGGTTAGAGGTATGCGGCAAGTTTCGTGGCCATTTAGCATTTCTGCCGCATGGCCAACTTAACGCGTAGAGGTCGTCTTCTCCAAACAGCAGCAGAAAATCGAAGAAAACTCCAAAAACCCTACAATTTCAAATGATCATAACCCCCTCAAAATAACTCAAAATCTGGATTTTCAAAGGTCAAAATCGCACGAAATTCAATTTCCTACAACATGGCATAACTGGTTTTCCCAAAATCCAAGTTTTAAGAGATCAATCCCACGAAATTCCCAAATTTTGAAATATAGATCTAGGCCGAAATATCCCTCAAATCCGAAAATAGTAAGTAGTAAACTTGTAGAGAATATAGATTGTGCATAATATAGAACAAAAATAAGTAAGAAAATTATGGAAACAAAATTTATGGTCACTCCACTAGGCAAGATGTACTTGTCTATGGTTGGTTGAGGGAAATGAAGAGAGAAATAAATGAAGGAAAGTGAATATGGAGAGAGAATGTGAGGACTAATATATGGTGGAGGGGAATGATCTTGGCCTTTAGATGTGCCATGTAACCAATCTATGCCACAATGGAAAACCAAGGGTCCAATGGTCGAACCGAGGCATGAATCCATTCTACATATGGGTCCTAGTATGGGTCTATGGCAATTGGCAATGGTTATTCTACAGGTCCAAGGTGGTCTCTCATATGAAATAAATCTAATGCTCAAACTTGAAGCCAAAATTACGAAATACAATTAAAGCTTAATTCATGAGAAAATTTTAAATATCAAAAATTCCAGAAATACGAAATCCGGGGACGAACGTAACAGTAATACGCGATCGATCTCATCAGTCAGCCTTAAAGGCCCGGAAGTGGTCCATATGAGATTTGTCGCCTTGATTTGCTCGGTATACGCCAACGACCGAGTCGTATATACAAGACAAATCACATTTTCCATCAAATGCCGCCGTCAGGACCTTCCATAATTTCTTCACGGAATATGTATTCTGAACCATGTCTTCCACCGATGGTTCCATGGAATTTATCAACTGTATAAACAGTCTACTATCATCTGTCTCTCATTGCTCAAATATGGGGTCAGTCTCTGCTGGAGGATTTTCAGTTAGATGTTTGGACAACTGCATTTTCCGAAGCGTCTTCTCGACCTTCTTTTACCATGTCTAGTAGCCCTTTGGTCCGTCCAACCGTCGATCGACAAGTCGAATCGATGAAATCGTCATACTAATGCCCGTTGGTCCCGCCATTGCAATTTTCGACACTAGTGTCTGTAGTACTGCTATTCGCCTTAGTGCCTGTTATTCTTCAGTATTCCCAATTCAACTGTCGGTTTGATCTTTCCAATTTGATAATCACATCAACCCTACCAATGCGCTAGAAACGTGGCTACAACCGACACGCGCATAGGAAGCAGAGATTTGAATGTGGATCACACAAGTCAGTACAGAAAGACAAGCCAGGTTATTCTCTGTTAGATCCTGATGTGAAGATCAAGTAAGAAAATAAACAAAAATTCACGCAAAACAAGCCACTTGTTTGCTCTTTATTAAATTCTTGAACCCGATGTTGAAAGCCAGAGGTTCCAACAAACAAACAATTGTTTACCCTCTAAGAATCCCAACATTTTTTTCTTTTTCTCTAAAGTCAACGTGGAGAGTCAGAGGTTCCAGCAAACAAACCATTGTTTACCCTCTGAGAATTCCAACATCTTCTCTCTTTTTTTTGGAAGTTATGGTTTTTGAAGGTAGGTGACGATTAGGAGTTGGAAAGTGCTAGAGTTCATGAGTAGAATTAGGGTTTTGGGAAAGGGCAGCTGGAGGCAAAAGCGGGGGGCTGCAGGGTGCAGCAGCGACAGCGTGCTGCTGCAGCAGCAAGGTGTTGTAGCAGCAACAACAAAGGCAGAGGTAGGGGGAGGCAGCTGAGGAAAAATATTATGGGGTGGATCTATAGTTATGGCTCTGATACCATGTAAAATAAAAATAAAGGGATAATATTATATATATATATATATATATATATATATATATATATATATATGAAAGGCTAACCCCTCTCACTATTGTTCTATCCAGTGTGGGAATAAAGCCTAATACTACTAATACTAATTGTGTGTGTGAGAGTGATTTCAAAAAAAAAATACTTAACACGTCCCATGGAATTTGGTAAATATCTCCTGTGGGCAAAAGCCAGCTTCCATGAAGCATATTTAGTAGAGCTCTTTCCCAAATGTTTTAAGAACAATTTAAAGCAATCTGCAAGCCTTCCAATAATGTTTGATGTATCCGAGTTCATTTCTTGAACTCCAATACAGTGTAAAAGTGGTCCAAATACATTTCTTTAAAGTTGGGAAATCCGGCTGAAAGACCAATCTGCCGGAATTCCTCTTCTGTACGTTCTTTCCCTTGTGCTCGGTAAATGGTCATCACGAAGATATCAGCTTCTAATAGAGCTCTAGTTCTCTGGCTACTATCAGTTTCTTCTGGCAGAACCTGCTCGCAGGCGATAACCTTGCCCCCTTCTGGCAGTGCATTGTAGCAGTTCTTCAGTATCAACTCGCACTCCTCGTCAGTCCATGTTGTCAGAACCCACTGGAATGAGAGATGGACAAGATAGTTGAATCAATGCAATATTATGAAAGCATTAGTTGAAGAACAAAGTTTAGGTGAATACTGGAACTGCACACCTTCATGAAAATTGCATCCCCTTTAGGAATGGACTTGAACATATCTCCACCGACATGGGAAATCCCTGCACATACAAAAGCATGAACCAAATGCATGTGCGTTAATTTTCTTCAAGTGTTGTATGTTCATCATCATTGTTTATAGTTGTTACTGACTAGTGAAGAAATTATCAGCACTTGATTTCCTTTTGTATGTTTACCTGTTTGCTCAGTTAATTCGATGGCTTTTTTCGTTGCCTTTTGAAATTAAACCCTATTTTTTAATTGTAAGGCCATATATTCAGCAAAACAAATATTAGGTTGTCCATAAGGTTTTTCAATTCTTGTGATAGCAATGTTGAGTCAAGTTCACAGAATGAAACTTTTTCTGTACATTCTAGCCTAAAGAAGGAAAGCAACATAATAACAAAATTCGGAGGGCGAATATAGCTTCCTCTTTTTTGGAACACGATGGATCTTTGATTTAGGGCACAACCAATTTCATATGGTTATCACCCTCGTCCGGGGTACCCAGTTACCCGAAGTCCCAGTCACTCGTATTGGATTTGTTCCATAAGGACTCTGTAGCTCGCAAGAATGCATGATCCGATTCTTGCACAGGTGAGAGCTCATTTGCTTCATTTCTATATCTGAATGTAGCTGAGGGAACTAGTGCTAACCCTAGTGTCACGGTAAGTCTTCATATGCAAAATTGCAAACTAGAGAAAATTTTGAGAATGTTTTAAATACGAGTACTGTCCATGAAGAACACCCAACTTTCTTACCTCGAACATGAAGAAAATCTTAACGATACCATAGTGAAAAGGATTGGGCAGCAGAAAGTATATTCGCATGAGCTTTTGATAGATTCAAGAAAAGAAAATTGGTTGGGTCGTCAAATAGTATTCAAACGCTAGGTATGTAGAAACATATTGGAAATTGAGATGAATCCTTTCATTTTGAATTATTGTGTGCATAGGAGATTTACGATGTAGGTTCAGATCAAGGAAACACTTGTTGTAAGAACGAGTTTGGGTTTTTTTTTTTTTTTTTTTTGCTATATATGTTAGGGATATTTTAGATTGACATCATTTTCTCTCTTTTATCAATTAGGATTTTAAGTTGACTGTTATAAGTTTATTTTGATTTGTATTATATAACTCGATAATGCTATATATGAGTCATGTACTCTTGGTATATGGATGGAAGAAGTTAAGAATGAATTGGGGGAGAAAAATCTACTTTTGAGTTTGTATGGTTGTTTGCCATTAAAAAGTAATAAAAAACTTTTGTATTGAACAAACGAAACAGAGTACAACTTTGATCCTTGACGGGATCTTTCGAGTACAATTTGTTTTTTCTGGGGACGTGTGGCAATGGAGGGTTGGTTCTTTACTCCGTTGACGATCTGACGACGATCAAGAGGCAAACGCAAGTTTTCGGCTGGACGACGATTTGGCACTCCTGAAGTATGCTCGGACTCTCTGAATGTCTGGGCGAAATGTCTCTCTCTCTGTGTCGTGATGAATGAAGGAATGATCCTTCTATTTATAGAGGTTGGAATGATCCATTCATGCGCGCATGGATTTTTGGCACGCAGAAACGCTACGCGCATGACTTTGTTGGGCGCAGGGGCACTGCGTCCGGGAAGCTTGAACTGAATCTGGTGTAACTGCACTATTGGACTGCAGATGAGCTGACACGTGACAGTTGTTGGAATTCGTTTGTTACTGAGATGTTGGGTGGTTGACACCCGTTCATGAGCATGACTAAGCCAATGACACATGACGCCTGTACATTGCTCAAGGATCTCGATCTGTTTGAAAGATAATAGATTTGATATGCGCCTGGGGGATCTGGCGCATGAGGAGACTTGGTGTATGGCTTCTGAGGGCGCATAGCGAGTATGGGCGCATGGCTTTAAGGGTGCATGCGAAGTTTGTTCGGGTCAGCCACGTGGCAGAGCACAGCTGTAATCGACAAACGAGTAATGATTACGCCAACGTGTGCTGACGTAGGTGAACCTTCGTTTTCTGTGAAAAACTGTCGTCTGTACTGTCTTCGAGACGTGTACTGCTGGCATCTGACACTTATTAAATGCTTGATGAGCGAGAAGCCTATGTAGGCGCATCATTTGCGGGGCACATGCACCATGGAGCGCATCAGCTGCGGGGCACATCAACTGTGGGGCGCATCACTTTTCGGTCAACCTCGTTGAGCATTTTTGGGGCTCGAAAATAATGACTTTGATTTGGTAAAAATCGAGATGGCAGATTCATCGCCATTAATGATAGGTTCATCGCATTAATCTCGGGAAGGCTGCCACTTGGCGCATGGGCTTGACCATACTTTAGCCTATAAATAGATGTGATTGCAGAGAAGAGAGTTTGCTTATTCTCATTCCACACGAGTTCATGTCGAGAATGAACTCAACTGATCCTCCTCCTTGGCGATTCAGTCAGCAGTGGGTTGTAGATCTCCTCGTTCAAAGAAACTATGATTTTGAGAAAGGACTCCATCAGAGAACTGAGATGCGCCGAGTTAGCTATGGTCAGAGCAGTTCGTGCTCGTGTAATTGGTAGTATTCTGCTCTGAGACAACATCGAGTGCCAAAATGTTGATTACAGGATTTGGATTGGTTGTCAACCCACGTTCTGCTCAATAACTGCTTCATTTAGAAGGGATGCGCCTGTGCTGAGACGAGAAAGTGATGCGCTCCTGACGAGGAAGTGATTTGTTCGTGACGAGGAAGTGATTTCACTCGTTACGAGGAAGTGATGCGCCTGTGCTGAAACATAAAAGTGATGCGTCTATCCGTAGAGTTTAGAGTAAGTTGCAGTAGATTTTCTATGTAATGAAGAGTCATTTTTATGTAACAGACTTTCCATATAATAAAAAATCTTCTTTTTATACATTTTGTCTTTGTTGTTCTTTGATGATGCGCCAACTATGTTTTGTGTCTCTGGCGCATGTCTTTTGCAGCGCATACGAATGCGCCTTCTTTGGACTAGGTTTCTAGGCGCATGAATTTTCATGTTTCAACAAGACCCCCTTCAAAGTTTTCGAAACTTTAAATAAGTTTTGAAATGCTTTGAACAAAAAGCATAGGTAGTAGAATTTTAGGGCATGGCTCTTGGTTGTTTTTCTGGCGCATGCTCTGCCAGGCGCATTTGTCGATTTGATGATAACGCTTCGGTTCTCGAGTCAGATTAATAATAATCTTTTTGAAGATTGATGTTGCCTCTTCACGAACTACGAAGTGTCGGCTGCTTACGTCACCCTTTATCGGGTTACGCGCCTCCCCAAGCCTATAAATAGGCTCTTTGGTGGAGAGAGTTTTCTACTTTCTTCCCCAAGTTTTCATTTCCTTAGAGCTTCTCCTCTCTCGAAAACCCTAGTTTTTCTTTTCTTCTTCTTTTCGCAATGGCCCCCAAAGCTCCTCGTGCTACCGCTGCTAACAAGGGCAAGGGCAAGGGCAAGAAGCCCGTTGAAGTTGCCGTATCGGCAAGCTGTGTGCCGATGCTTAGCTTTTTTATTGTATTTTGCTTTTTTCTTATTTTGAAATGTAGTCCATTTTTTATGAGAAAAAGAAATACAGAGCTTTTGTTTGTTCATTATTGTCATGAACTTGTGTAAGATTTTGTAGACTTAGCATCTTTAACGCACCTTGATTTTAGGTACAGACGATAAGTTGAGATGATGATAATTGGCAAGCATGTTTACTCAGAAGTAATGCGGACGTGGTAAACATGAGATTTGTGGTAGAGTTTTCTTGCTCAGAGGTTATACGAACATGGTAAGAATAAACTTTTTGGGGACACAGGGAACAACTCAGAGGTGATAGGGACGTGGATGTTCTATGTGTGGGACCAAATGAGAATGTTTACTCAAAGGTAATGTGGACATGGTAAACTTTTATTCATAGTCGCCTTACTTAGAGGTAGGATAGAACTCTGCGGGGATATAGAAAACAATTCAGAGGTGATATGGACTTGGATGTTTTCTATTGGAAAAATGACGGGAGAATGTCTTAGAGCAGCTGGGCTCCGGAGACATGATGGTCAAGAGATGTGAACCCGATTGCCGGTTTCATAGATATTTGCTGGGGATATTGTTAATGTAAAAATACATTATGATAGGCTTCAAACGTAGTACTTCTTTAGGAACTTGACATTGATTGGCATCATAAACAAGTCTCCGTTGGATTTTGCGAGTCGATACGCACCATTAGAGTACATCGTCTTTACGATGAAGGGACCTTCCCATTTGGGTTCGAACTTCCCGGGTGTTTTGTGGGTCATCAACATTGGCCTTCTGACTGATAGGACAAGGTCACCCACTTGGACCGTTCTTTGTTTCACTTTCTTGTTGAAAGCTCCAGAAATGCGAGCCAGATAGAGCTCAATGCATTGTTGAGCCAGGAGACGTTTTTCGTCAAGCACCTCTAGCTCCTGTAGTCGGCGATGTTGATTATCCTCATCCGTCAGCTGATTTGTGATAGACACCCGTAGCGAGAGAATCTGAATTTCGAGAGGAAGAACTGCTTCGCTCCCATACACCAGAGAAAATGGAGTATTACCCATTGGAGTCCAGACCGTTGTACGGTAGGCCCAAAGGCATTCGTCTAACTTCTCGTCCCAATCGCGTTTATTAGATGACACGACTTTCTTGAGGAGTTTAACGATCGTCTTGTTGAAAGCTTCAGCCAATCCGTTCGCCGCTGGGTTGTAGGCGGTAGACGCCACATTTTTGGATGTGATTCTTATCATAGAACATGTTGAACGCATGGCTTATGAATTGCGAACCGTTGTCGTGGATGATCCTCCGGGGTACCTAAAAACGGTAGATAACATGATGCTTGATGAAGCTAATCACCTTTGAGCTCTTTATCTCTGACAGAGGTACTGCTTCCGCCGACTTAGAGAAGTAATCGATGATTGCCAGAATGAAACGATGCCCTCTCGATGACGAAGGAGTAATCGGTCCGACTATGTCTATTCCCCAGGCTTCAAATGGCCAAGAGGCGACCGTAGGGTGTAGGAACTTCGAAGGTCGATGAATGAAGTCAACGTGCAATTGGCACGCTCGGCATTTCTTGGCGTATTCGACAGCGTCTGCCATCATGGTAGGCCAGGAATAACCCATACGTCGGAGTCGGTCTTGAAGCTTAGGACGGGTTAATGAGCTCCACAGGTACCGTCATGGGCTTCCCGGAGAGCTTCGATCGCCTCCTCATTTGATAAACATCGGAGGAGAAACACATCGTATGAACGGCGATACAATATTTTGGTAGTTGTATCATAGTAGAATCAGAAAGAACGACTTTTGACAGACACGGCTTCCATCGGTCGTCCGGGAGGATTACGTAGACTGCATAGTCAATAAACGAAAATCGCCAGTCCCTGACGTTGACATTAGTGTCGGTTTGCATAGCGTGGTTCACACACATGCATAAATTGTTCTTAGGGCATACAAGTTCTCGACCAATCACTGTGATGAAGTGTTGGGACCAGACAGGAGCCGCCAGGGAGGCAGCGAGGCCAGCTAAAGCGTCTGTCTCGAGATTTTGTAGCCGAGGCACATGTTCTATGAAGAACCTGGTAAAAGTGAAGATGATGTCCACGGCTGCCTTATGGTAGGAAAGTAGGTCTTCGTGGCGGATCTCGTATTGCCCTCGAACCTGATTGACGATGAGTTTTGAATCGCCATAGGACTCGAAATATTCGACCCCCAGTTGTCTTGCTACTGAAGCCCGATGATAAGATCATTGTACTCAGTCACGTTGTTGGAGCACGGCTCTGTGAGGAAATATGCACACTGAATGACGAGGTTGTCTGGTGAAACTAAGACTACCCCCACTCCCGCGACGATCTGACCCTTAGGGCCTGTTCTTGAAGCACCGTCGAAGAACATCCGCCAGACGGAATTCTCTTCGGCGATATTAGACTCCAACACCTCGTCCGGAATGTCCTCATAGATTTTGGATGTTTCGGTATCGGATATGCGGCCAGGAAGTCGGCCAACGCTTGGCCCTTTACAGCTTTTTGTGGGACGAATATCATATCATATGGCGATAACAGTATTGCCCATGTAACTAATCGAGAGTTTAGTGCTCCCGGCTTCGTCATAAGGACCCTGAGTGGATTGATTCGGGATATGACATAGATCGTCTGACCTATCACATAGTGGCGAGCCTTTTGTATAGCGAAGACCAAAGCTAGACACTCTTTCTCGACAAGGTTGTACCGGTGTTCGGCCCCAATCATCGTTCTGCTTAGGTAGTAGATAGCTTGTTCATGGCCTGCATCGTTATTCTGAGCCAGCAAGGTACCGAGAGAATGGTCCATTGCGCAGACATAGAGCAGGAATGGTTTACCCACCACTGGAAGTACTAGGACCGGAGGGTTCGTGAGGTAAGCCTTGATGTCGTCGAATGCCTTTTGACATTCTTCGATCCAGACATAGCCCTTCTTCATAAGTTTGGTGAATGGCTGGCATCATCCCGAAAGATTTGCTATAAATCTTCTGATATATGCGAGACGTCCCTGTAGGCCTCGAAGTTCTCTTAAATTTTTCGGAAGCGCAAGTCTAGGATAGCCTTGGTCTTTTCCGAGTCAATGTGGATACCCTTTGCGGTGATAACGAAACCCAAGAACTTGCTGCTAGAAATCCCAAGGATTTAGCTGAGTTCATCTTGAGTTGATGTGCCCGCATGAGATCAAAGACTGTCCTCATATCCTACAGGTGATCGCCCAGAGAGCGACTTTTAACAGCGATGTCATCAACATAACATTCGACTGATTTGCGAAGATGTTTGCGAAAGATGGTACTCATAGCTCGCTGGTATGTTACACCTGCATTCTTTAATCCGAAGGGCATCATTGTATAACAGTAGATCCTTTCGGAGTTCGGAACGACGTGTGCGTCTCATCGTCCGGGAACATCTTAAACTGATTGTAGCCTGAATATCCATCCATGAAGGACATGCGTTCAAAGCCACATGTGTTGTCGATGATCACATCGGTGATCGGAAGGGAAAACTCATCCTTCGGACAAGCAGAATTGAGGTCCCGGAAGTCTATGCAGATCTGAATTTTTTCGTTCTTTTTGGTAACAGGAACGATGTTTGGCTACCCAATCTGGATGTTGCTCCTCGCGGATGAACCCACTTATTATGAGTTTGTCCACTTCCTTCTCAATGGCGTCCATAACATTGGGGCGGAAGCATCGTTGTTGTTGTTTAACAGACTTAGCATTAGGTAGAATGTTAAGTCTATGCATTGCGACTTGTGGGTCCAACCCCGGCATGTCTTCATAACTCCAGGCGAAGACGTCGATGTATTCCTTGATAAGTTGTACCAAGGATTTCCGATCTTCTCCTGCATGCTTTTGCTAACAAAGATGGGCTTGGGTAAGGATTCATCCCCTAAGTCGATTTGTTCGACTTCATCTTCAGTGGGAGGCTCGTGTTGTTCAAAACGTGATTCCCATTGAGATTCTAGGCGTTGAGCCCATGGTTCTTCTTCGAAGAATTCTAACATCTGGTCTTCTTCTTTTTCTGGAGGATGAGCGGACGTCATGTTAGCTGACAACACCTTCCTGAAGATTGGGCCGATGCTGGTGTCGGAGTCCCAAGTGGAAGCTTCAGATGAATGAGAATAGATCTCAGCCTTAATTTTCGAACTTTTTGGGGTTGTCGGAGGCGTAACATAGCCCACCCCCCGGCGTGCGGTGGTAGTAGTCTTGAGGCTTCCCCTTTGGAACAGGAAGCCGTAAGGGAAGGCGTCGACCTTTGCCGTAGTTCAAGCCTTTACCGCTATTCAAGTCGTACCCCATCTTTTGGATGAGATATTTCACTTGAAGGGTATAACGATATATTTGCATTTTGCCGTTATCGGGCTCCGATTCAACTAGAGGAAGGTCTTGATGACGTTCGACCTTGCCGAAGATAATAGATTTTTCATCCTTTTTCCTGGGCGGAACCACATAACAAACTCTCCGGTATGGGACGACCCGATTTACATTATTGACAATCGTTACTTGCGTTTGTAACGCTCCTAAGGCATTATCTAGAACATACATAGCATTCCAATGCAGAAGATTAGAGTAGTTCAAAGGTAGCCTTTTATTGATAAAATAAAGGATCTTGTCCCGAGGGATTACATCATCAAGTGAATGTGCCTCAGTGTGGGTAGATATATAATCCTTCCTCTAGCTCTTCATCTGTCAAGACCGGGACAGCCGCCGGTGGAGGTGCGGGGCCCTTTCGCCGTATTTTGGCCACCAGTGGCGCTGACGTCCTAGCAGGAGTTTCCGGCGACCTTTTCGGTAATCTGACTCTGATAGGCTCTTGGACCCTACCTGAGAGTTTGACGACCAGGGGAGCTGGAGCCTTCCCATGCAGCTTAGCTACGAGAGGTGCTGACACCTGGGGAGGTTTTCCCTTGAGTCGTACTCTCAATGGCTCTTTGTTCACTGCCTCGACTTCCACTTCAGCTTCTGCTTCATCATCAGCATCATTGTCATTATCGTCCAGGTGGACTGATTTGTACAGATCGGAGTCGGTATAGTATGTCCTCATCTTCGAATGAGGAATTGTTGTGGATGATCGGGGTCTGGCTACCCCCGGTCCGCACTACCGATGCGGTCTTCACTTTTGATCAGGTATTCTGGAATACCCCGGCAGCAGAAATTATTGCTTTATTTCCTCGAGGTCGGCTCTTTGATGCACTAGCCGAGGCCGGAGGGTTATTGATTTTAACATTTCTCCTGGGAGCAGGAGAATTGGAAATGACATGGCACGATACCAAGAGTTCTTCCTCTTCTTCAATTGGCACCCTCTTTCCGAGACGATGTTGGACGGGTGTAGCAGGTTGCAGTTGCTGGAACACGGACTGCCTTAGTGGTGGGACCACTGTTTTGCAACAGTAGCAGTTGATAGTGACCGCAGCACAAGTATGTCCCACGAGAGGTGCGTTGTGCGTAGTAGTCATCTCTTCCGTTCTACGTTTGTGAGTAATCACGCTACGTAGATCGTGTGAGGAGAGGTCCACATTTACACCCACTTCAGGCGCATGGCTAGGCCAAGCGCTTGGGTGTGTATGTGAGTGATGCGCCCCCTGATCCAGTTCTAGCGCATGAGATGCGTCCAGATCGTTAGTGGGGGAACAACACGTATTGTGAGTCAAACCCACTTCACGCGCACAGCCCACCTAGGCGCATGGGTTCGACACCACAAGATTTGCCCCCTGACTTGGTTCCAGCGCATGAGATGCGCCAAAGTAGGAGGACTTTGAGAATTGACCAATTCCGGACGCAAGAGCGTCTAAGTCAACTCTGTACAGCTTACCATCAGTCGCGCGCATGACTTTCAGCGCACGTTTCCGACTTGTTGTTGGCATAGCACATTGCGTGCGTCCAATTTTTCCAAAATCCCTAAATTCTTGATTTTTATACTAATATTTTTCCTAGGTCTTTGTCCTGCGTGAGCTTTGGATTGTATCTCGTTTCCGGTTGAGCCCTAAAAGGGATAACAATGGAGTTGGTAATTTAGTCCCACATCGGGTAGGAGATAGAATCATGAGGGTGTAGATAATTGGGATCGGCTCGGGACATAAATGAAAATTTTCTTTTAAGGCATATAGGCCGAGTCCAATATCGCATCTTATGGACCAGCTCCGGTTCGGGTCACATCATGTTCCCAACAAGTGGTATCAGAACCCTTGCTATAATCAAATACAAACTCTCTTCTCAAGATGGAGTTAGGAGCATCCTCCATAAGGTAGTCTGGGTGTCAAAAAATTCGCAATCAAACAGACCTAATGTTGGAGGCAACTACACAGATTGACTTCAATGATGGGTCCGATATGTCCAAGGTGGAGCAAGACGTTGTGGTTGGCACACAATTGTGGTGCGAATGGACGTGTCGGTTTTTTTTTGGTCGAACAGATTTGGATTTCCTAGGTGTTCGGCTGGCGGTAACGAGCAAGGTGCTCGGCTAGAAGGAACGAGCAAGGGTGCTCGGCTAGCAAGAACAAGCAAAGGTACTCGGGGTGTGCTTAGTTGCTTGCTCAGAAGAAATGAGTATGGTGGAGATTGTTGGATTGTATCTCGTTTCCGGTTGAGCCCTTAAAGGGAGTGAAAATAGAGTTGGTAATTTAGTCCTACATCGGATAGGAGGTGGGATCATGCGGTGTAGATAATTGGAATTAGTTTAGGCCTTATATGGGAATTACCTTTTAATGCATATGGGCCCAGTCCAATATCATACCTCATGGGCCAACTCTAGTTTAGGTCACACCGTGTCCCAACAGTCACTTGTTGGCTTGGTTTCCTTCTTATATGGAGAAAGATTCTGGTCCTAATTAGGACTAATTAGATTTTTGATGGACTTCCATATTAAGCAATCATAATCTAATAATTAGTTGGAATTTTAGACACATGCTGTTATTCCCGGGACGCAATTTTCGATAGAAAAATAAGAAAATGAAACGATTGTAAAAACAACGTTTCTAGCAACAATCCAAAGAAGGTGCTTGATAGAGATCCTTGGAGGATTCTGGATTACGAAAATCTAAGAAGATTTCGTAACAGCAGCAAAGGATTATGGTACTTCTAAAAAGAAATTACAAATCAAGTTGCTAGCAGCAGCAGCAAAGTGGATGACAGGCGATAGATGGAAGAACAGCCTACTGGGTGAATTATCACCGTTGATCAAAGCTTAATTCGTCCCACACGAACAGCTTCCAGGAACCAGCAAGTTCGACGGAGAACTTTGGAACACTCCGCTCTTCCGACTCCTTGGAAGGCGCACGGACTTCGGCGCTAAGTGGCGTTGGTGCTAATCTTCTCCTCTCTATCACTATGTGGAATTGTGTTAACACTTGTCTATTCTGTCTATTTTTTTTGAGAGAGAGAGCAGAGAAGTTTATATAGGCCGCACTGCAACTGCCCAGTTAGCAAAATGTTCGGAACGTGGTAAGAAACCGCCCCGAACATTCTGCAACTGCTCAAATCGTGCACAGACACGATTTGAACCAACTGGCGCACAGTGCGCGCCACCTGCGCCATACGCGAACCGCGCGCACAGCGCCACCAGCGCAACGTGCGCATCGCGTACCTGCGCCACATACGCATCGCGCCACCTGCGCAACCAGCGCAACCTACGCCATCTACGCACCGCGCGCACCTGCGCCAACCGCTGCGCATACTACAGCGCCAACTGCTACACCATCTGGCTGCGCCAACTGGTGCGCCAGCTGGCCGCGCAAAGGGGCAACGCGAACTGGTGCGCGAACGGCTGAGCAAGAGGCTCGCGCAACGAGCGCAACTTAAGCGTACTATGCGCCTAGCGACGATGCTGTCGTGCTAAGTGCAAAGTGCGCCAACAAAATGCCACATTACGCATCATGAGCCCATGAGCTCGAATCCGAGTCCAAGTCACTAAGCCCCTACGGGACTTAGCTCTATTGGAAATTAATTCCCAAGAGCAAAAAGCATTAATGCTTCATCGTTGATTTGGCCTTTTTTTTCCATTAGAAAAATACCCCCACATGGCACACCCATGTGCACCTCCACACCACTTATGCATCTCTAAATAAGCATAGCTTATATATAGAGATACATTTCTTTTGGCCTAGCCGATGTGGGACTAAAATTTCCAATGCAAAGGCCAAAATCCCAACAATCTCCACATATCTTTATATATGGGTTTGAGTGTTCCCCACAGTAACTGTCCATCATGCATTAGGAGAGATGTCGCTGACGACTTGAATCTTCCCGCATGGGTCAAACAACATACTATAATACAAGAATGGACTAAGCCTTGAATTCTGCACCATAGCTGAAATTTTTTCCACTCACATAATATAGTTACATGTGCTTCTGGCTGCACATTAAAGGCACTGTGCCAGCCTGGTTTCAGTGTATAATTTTGAGCATCTACAAGTTTACCGTCAAGAGACGGCCTGCTATCTTTGTCCATACACTATAGGTGAGTTCTTTATTAAAGAGACATGGCATGAAGCGCTTTGCGCTTCTCTTGCGGTGCTACGCCGCTATGACATGGCCTAAAGCCGAGGCATTATCCCTACCGGGAACCTCATCGTAGTGTCATACTATTGTAGCATGAGGTCACCACCTCTTTGTAGTGCCATACTACCCAGCATGAAGCCTTAGGCTCTCTTGCGGTGTTACGCCGCAACGACATGGCTTGCAAGGCCGAGGCTTTATCCCTATCCGGGTACATCATCGTAGTGTCGTGCCATTGTAACATAAGAAATACCTCCCCTTTGTAGCTATGTTGTACTGGGCGCTAGGCAAGACGAGGCGACATGCAACCCGCCTCGCCTAGGCGTCCGCCTAAAATATGCTGCTCTTGAATAAAATTTTTATGCATTTATGTATACAACAAATATGTAGTATAACTAATAAGTAATATACATTAACCAATAAGCATAAAAGTAATATAAGAAGCCAAAAAGATGAAATAATCAATGTTCAACATCAAGAAAAGATAGTAAGTATAAGTGGGCAGTCCTAGGCGACCCTAGGTGGGTCATTTTTTCCCCTGGACGACCCTAGGCGGGTGCCTAGGCGAGCATCGTCTCACCCAGGAAAAAATTTCTCAGGTCGAGACGAGTCCTCTCCAACCTGCGCGCCTTGGCCGCCTGGGCGTGCCTAGGCGTCGCCTGTGACAACATAGCTTTCTAGTGCTGACTACCCCTCCTTAATTTCATCATAGAGCATTAGGCTACATACCTATTTGCGGTGCTACGCCGCTGTGACTCGGCTCGCAAAGCCGAGACATTATCCCTTTCGGGAACCTCATGGTGGAGTCACCTCACTATAGCATGGAGTTTCACTCCTTGTAGTACTGCGCTACCGTGCTTCCTGTAAAGCATACCAGGCATTTACTCTGTCTGAGAACTCATTAAGGCGTTTAGGCCAACCTTCCTACAGGAACCGTATTCTGCAGAAAACAACAGTAGACAACAGTGGTTGTAGGTCCGTAACCTCTCCATGCCCTATAGGACATGTACCCACCGTTCCTGATATTCTTCCGGTTAATGGTCCTTCCTTGAACCAAAAGCTAGATGCCTAGTAGATTTCTCTTTGAACTAATAGCATAAAACTTTATGGTAGGAATACAATAACACAATATCAGAATGCCTTCAAGTCTATTTTACTTGCTGTGTCATCGACCAGCTGGTGCTTGAAGCCCTTGGTGAACGGATCCGCAAGGTTTTTTTGACTCCGAACATCAATCACTGCAATAACACCTCTTGATGATATCGTGTACTTTTCTGTACTTCAACCGCACAGTCGTCTTCTTTCCGTTGAAGAGGTCATTTGATGCCACTGCCACAGTCGTCTGGTTATCGCAGTATATCGGTATTACCGGTATTTGCGTCCCAACCACTGGAAGATCATACATGAGCTCCCGAAGTCATTCTCCTTCCTTCGCTGCGGTATCAAGTGCAAAGAACTCAGATTCCATAGATGACCGCGAGAGCATAGTCTGCTTTTTCGACTTCCACGATATAGCAGCTCCACCAATTGTAAAAATGAATCCACCTGTGGACCTCTCGCTCTCCACCTCTGAGCACCAGCTGGCATCACTGAAGCCTTCCACTACCTGCGGATCTCCGTTGTAGTGCAGTGCATATGTCTGAGTCTTCTTGAGATATCTCATAACCCGTTTCACAGCTTTCCAGTGCTCAATGCCTGCGTTGCTCGTGAAACGACTCAGTATTCCCATGACGAAAGCTATGTCAGGCCTTGTGGTAGTAGCAGCATATATTAAACTCCCGATAACGCTTGCGTACTACAGCTGCCTGACGCTTCAGCTTCAGATCACACCTGTAAGGCGTATCGATCCCTGGAAAATCCTGATACCCGTAGTGTGTGATCATTTTCTCAATATAACGAGACTGACAGCGCTAGTCCAGTGTCTGTCCGGATGATCTTGATCCCTAAGATTATATCAGCTTCCCCCAAGTCCTTCATACTGAACTTGCTCGAGATGAACTTCTTTGTCTCCATGACACAGCCCATATCCGTACCTAGGATTAGCATGTCGTCCACGTACAGACAAACTATCACACCTCTTCCATCAGCGAACTTTGTGTAAACACACTTGTCCGTCTCGCTGACCATGTAGCCATTTGACCTTATAACCTTGTCAAATTTCTCATGCCACACCTTGGGAGCCTGTTTAAGACCGTACAAGGATTTCACCAACTTGCAGACTTTGTCTTCAAGACCCTTGACGACAATTCCCTCTGGTTGTTGCATGTAAATCTCTTCGGTCAGCTCGCCATTTAGAAAAGCCGTTTTCACATCCATCTGATGTATCACCATCTTATGTATTGCTGCGAGAGCAATCAACATTCTGATGGTGGTCATCCGGGCTACTGGAGCATACGTGTCAAAGTAGTCGATCCCCTGCTTCTGAGAAAACCCCTTGGCTACCAGCCTAGCCTTGAACTTGTCAATAGTTCCGTCTGCTTTCATCTTCTTGAAGATCCATTTGCATCCGATGGATTTCGCTCCTTCAGGAAGATCAACCAACACCCAAGTGTTATTTGAGATGGTGGAATCAATTTCATTGTCAATCGCCTCCTTCCAGAAAACCGTGTCTCTGGTCTTCATCGCATCATCACAGGTAAGCGGATCTGCTTCCACATGATAGGTGACAGTCATTTCCGAAGTCCTTCGGCCTCCTCACACGCTTTGCTGACGGCTCAGCGAGTTCTGCTTCAACCGTTGTTTCAACTTCTTCTTGGACTACATCCTCATTGAAAACTTCAGTTTTCTGCGCACCCTCATTGTTCTCAGGAATATCCGCAAGAACAATGTTCTTGTGCCTTACAAATTTGTTTTCAAAATATTCTGCATCGCGAGATTCAATGATATGATTTGACTCAATATCGAGAAATCTCCGAACAACACTCTTTTCGGCATAACCCAAGAAGATCGTCTTTGTAGTCCTTATCCCAAGCTTCTGGATCTTCAGATCTGGAAGCTTCACATATGCCAGACACCCACACACTCGAATGACATTCAAGTTAGGTCTGACTTTGAACCAGAGTTCATGAGGAGTAACGTCTGAAGTTGCATGAGACACTCTATTCAGAATAAAAGTGGTCGTCAATGCAGCTTCTCTCCAGTAGCACTTTGGAAGACCCGCAGTCAACAGCATTGAGTTAATCATTTCTGTCAACGTTCTGTTCTTCCACTCTGCTACTCCGTTTGATTGAGGAGAGTACAGAGCCGTAGTCTCGTTGACAATTCCATGTTCTTTGCAGAACGATACGAATTCATGAGACCGGTACTCTCCACATCGTTCACTTCTTATTCTTTTTAGTTGTTGTCCAGTCTGCCGCTCAGCTTCAGCCCTGAACTCCTTGAACTTCTCGAATGCTTCGTCTTTAGCTT
The DNA here is from genome assembly GCA_029216955.1 of Iris pallida. NCBI lineage: Eukaryota > Viridiplantae > Streptophyta > Magnoliopsida > Asparagales > Iridaceae > Iris > Iris pallida. The sequence goes on along the minus strand of JANAVB010011198.1, from coordinate 2,421,601 downwards.
TCAGCAAATAGACGAACGCATACTTTGGGAAGTTATCGATGAAGGTTATGAAATACCTCATCCCGGCCTTTGTAGACAACTGTTTGAAGTCACAGATATCGGAGTGTACCAACTCAAGAAGATCTGTACTTCATAAACCCGAGAAAAGGGTTTCCTTGTGATCTTCGTTTGAGCACAAACTTCACATTTCTCTATCTTACCCCCACACTTGGAGATAAGTCCTAGACTACACATTTTGTTTATTCGTTTACAATGAACATGTCCTAGCCTATTATGCCACAACTCAAAAGTATAAGCAGAAGGAGTGATTGCATTAATTATATTGGACTGATTTACAAGCTGAATTTTGAACATTCCTTCGGTACAAAAAGCTTTTCTGAAATATATTCCTTTAATAGACATCACCATCTGGCCAGCATTGATGTCCATCCTGAGGCCTGCGTTGCAGAGTAGGCCTCCCGAGATCAGGTTCTTTGCGATAGCAGGTATATGCTTCACACCTAGAAGCATCAGAGACTTCCCCGAAGTCGACTTTAAAACCACCAGCCCGATCCCGAGCACTTCAGCTTGTGCCTGGTTTGCCACCATAACCACTTCAGAAGTTGGTGTATAGGTGATAAACCACTCCTTGCTGGAGCAGACATGGTAGGTGGCTCCAGTGTCTACCCACCAGTCAGAGTCAGCCCACACCGCATCGACCTGCGCAATCATTGCAACAACGTCAGTGATCATAGAAACCTTGCTAGGCCCTCCTTGCTCTGATTGCTTGGTCTTTGCTTTGCATTCACTCTTGAAGTGGCCCTTCTTGCCACACTTAAAACAAGGCATCTGAGACTTTACCTTCTTTTGCTTGAAAGAAGTCCCCTTTACGTTCAGATTGTTAGGGTCCTTCTTCTTGCTGTGGGAAGCCGCATGCTTTCCCCTTGGTTTCTTGGTATGAACCAAATTGGCGTTAGCCAATTGCTTGGACAGTGCGTCCACCTTCAGTTGAGCCCGCATCTGGTCCTCAACATAGACTTCCTGCAGGAGATCTTCCAGACTGATCTCCAACTTCTTCCTATGCATGTTTGCATAGAACTTGCTCCATCCAGCGGGGAGCTTAGAAACGATCCCTCTAACAACAAACTTGTCGGGGAGGGACATCACCTCATCTTCCAACTTCTGTCGCAGCTTCAGGAACTCCTTCACCTGCGGCAGCATTGACTTCTCGTCTTCAAAAAACCACTTATGATATTTTTTAACTAAAAATATCTTGCTACGGTTCTTATCATCTTCGTACAATTTCTCCAGAGACTCCCAAATCTCTCTGGCAACAGTCTTCTTTGAATATGATTCTGCAAGAAAATCTTCCATAGCATTTAGGATCTTAAGCCAACAAATGCTATTGTCCCTTCTCCACTTGGCCTGGTTCTTAGTAGCCGCAGAAATTGCGGCTGCAGATCCGGTTTCTGGAACAGTAGGTTCCTCCTCATACAACACGTGATCAACATCAGAGAACTGAATATTGAGAAAAACCTTTCTTTTCCAGATTTGATAGTGCTCACCATCAAATTGCTCTAACTTTGAAAAAGGATTGACTAGCGAAGCACGAAAGTTTTCCATCTTTTAATTAAGTTTTGAGATTGTTATTCCCGGGGCGCAATTTTCGATGGAAAACTGAAAAAATTAAACGATTGTAAAAACAATGTTTCTAGCAACACTCCAAAGAAGGTGCATGACAGAGATCCTTGGAGAATTCTGGATTACGAAAATCTAAGAAAATTTTGTAACAGCAGCAAAGGATTATAGTACTTCTAAAAAGAAAGTACAAATCAAGTTGCTAGCAGCAGCAGCGAAGTGGATGACAGGCGATAGATGGAAGAACAGCCTGTTGGGGTGAATTATCACCGTTGCTTAAAGCTTAATTCGCCCCCACACGAACAGCATCCAGGAATCAGCAAGTTCGACGGAGAACTTTGGAACACTCTGCTCTTCTGACTCCTCGGAAGGCGTACGGACTCGTGCGCTAAGTGACGTTGGTGCTAATCTTCTCTTCTCTCTGTCACTCTGTAGAATTGTGTTAAGTAACACTGGTCTATTCTGTGTATTTTTTTTGAGAGAGAGAGCAGAGAAGCATATATAGGCCGTACTGCAACTGCCCAGTTAGCAAAATGTTCGGAACGTGAAAAAAAAATCGCCCCGAACATTCTGCAACTGCTCAAATCGTGCATACACGACCAACTGGCGCACAGTGCGCGCCACCTGCGCCATACGCGCACCGCGCGCATAACGCCACCAGCGCCGCCAACGCAACGTGCACACCGCGCGCACCTGTGCTACATGCGCAACGTGCAACCAGCGCAACCTGCGCCACCTGCGCAACCAGCGCAACCTGCGCCACTAACGCACCACGCGCACCCTGCGCCAACCGTTACGCATACTGCAGCGCCAACTGCTGCACCATCTGGCTGTGCCAACTGGCGCACCATCTGGCCGCGCAAACGGGCAGCGCGAACGGCTGCGCAAGAGGCTCGTGCAACGAGCGCAACTTAAGCGCACTATGCACCTAGCGACGATGTTGTCATGCTAAGTGCAAAGTGCGCCAACAAAACGCCACATTACGCCTCATGAGCCCATGAGCCCGAGTCCGAATCCGAATCCGAGTCCGAGTCCGAGTCGCTAAGTCCCTACAGGGTTAGCTCCATTGGAAATTAATTCCCAAGAGCAAAAAGCATTAATGCTTCATTGTTGATTTGGCTTTTTTCCATTAGAAAAATACCCCCACATGGCACACTCGTGTGTACCTCCACACCCCTTATGCATCTCTAAACAAGCATAGCTTATATATAGAGATACATTTCTTTTGACCTAGCCGATGTGGGACTAAAATTTCCAATACAAAGGCCAAAATTCCAACATATGCAACCCTAACCTAATTAGGAGCTTTCTACAACTATAAGAGGGTGATCTCATCAAAGTTGAAAAGGAACAATTTTGTAACTTTAGAGAAAGAGAAGATATGTAATAGAGATCCAAGGGGAGTTTGGAGAAGATCGTTCGTGGAGATTTTTGTAGTCGGCTTTAACGAAGTGAAGGGTTCAACGTTGTCTTTTTCTTTGATCACCACGTATTTATTCGTTGTCGAATCATTGAGAGAAAATTAGATGGGGTTGTTTTCTCTAATTCAATAGTGGAAGTTCTTCGAGGTCGGACTTCATTCGTCCTATGGTTTTCTTCCGATTTGGGTTTTGACATAAAAATACTATGTGCTTGTGTTGTTTGTGTATCACCGAGTTCGCACCTTATAGTACTTATTCGTCAGGCTGAACAGATTCTTTTACTGAGACCGTTATGTTCCCAACAATAGTCTCTCTCTCTCTCTCTCTCTCTCTCTCTCTCTCTCTCTCTCTCTTACCCCTACCATGTATAAGCGGGAGCTCATGGAACTGAGACGCCCTTTATAGGAGATGGTTAAAAAATGCACGGAATAAATAGAAAAAAGTTCAGAGAGAAGCATCAAAAGCATAGTACCAATGGGAGGACTATAATATGTATAAAAGTGTCGTGGGAACTTACAAAAAATTCTCATTATCTTAAATGTCTAAACAACATGCAAGCTTTTACTAATTATGTTTGTGTACAAAATATTTCATACATGAGGATTGATGGCCATAACTTGTGGCCTAAGAAGGAATGTTTTATTGAAGTACACACGTACACACCAAATATAGAGGTTCCGAATGTAAAGGGTCATAATAACGTATAATTTTATAGCATTTTACTATATTTTAACACACCTTCAAAATGATGGTGGAACAAAAATTGGGAGTTTGGAAAGAAAAACTGAAACTGTCATCTAGTATGAGCCTTGGTAAACAAATCAACTACTTGCTCTCTGGAAGATATGTAAGGAAGAGAAATTTGATGAGCTTCGTGTTCTCATGTCACATGACAGCCTATTTCAACATGCTTCGTGTGTCCTCGGGAAAGATTGAATTTTTTGGCAATGTGGATAATGCTTTGGTTACCACGAGAGAGAGGAGTGTCAGAAGGTGCAATCATACTCATATCTCGTAGCAGACTGTGCAAATCATTTCAGTTTAGCAGCAGTATTTTGCCTTGGTGCAGGAGCAAGACACCATGTCTTGAAGCTTACTACACTGCACAAAGCATTTCAGTTTAGCAGCAGTATTTTGCCTTGGTGCAGGAGCAAGACACCATGTCTTGACGCTTACTACATTAAGAGATACGAGTAGAACCTAAAAAAGATACAAAAACCTATTGTCGAGCAACTTGTGTCTAGGTCATCAGCCCAACCAACAAGTGGGTAAGCTCGAAGAGAGTGAGAGAGAGATGAGTTGAGGAAAATAATAAAAACCGTGTCATAGTGCCACGAGATAACATAGAAGTTGCAGAAGAACGACATAACATGTGGATAAAGGTTCACAAAATGACTCAAAATATGTATTGCGTGAGCTATATATAGACAAGTGATGGAGAAATAGATGAGAACATCTACAAGTTATCTGCAACGCGTAAGTTGAGGCAAAGGATCTCTATCATCTCGACGAAGTCTCATATTCGACTTCATTGATAGAAATATGAGCAGAAGTAAATAAACATTTAGGTCTCTGACTATAGCTGGCTGAAAAATATAAGAAAGCCAAAATCCTTCATCTAAAATTAATTTTGCAAATTCACTTAAAGAAGGACATAACAGATGTGTCATCCCCTATATTTATCATATTATCAACATAGAGTACTAAGATGACACAACCTCATGATGAATTGTAACATGACATTATCAACAAAACTATCTGTAAAGTCAATTGCAAGAAGAGACTAATGAAAGTGCTCAAACCAAACCCAAAGGGCCTGCTTGAGTCCATAAATAACACGTCGACAAACATGAGTCAGAGGAGAAGAAACACCCTAAGGTGTTGACTGTTGAATATGAACCACTTCGAAATATCACCATTAAGAAAAGCATTCTTAACGTCCATTTGATATAAGGGTCATTTGCGAGTAGCTGTAAGAGAAACAAGGGTGCTAATAGATGACTTAGTGTCCATTAGATATAAAGGCCATTTGCGAGCAGTCGCAACAACAATAAGGGTAAGAACAAATGTGCATCTTAGCAACCGGAGGAAACGCCTCTTTGTAGTCTTGGGAGAAGCCTTGGGCAACAGAACGAGTTTTGGAATGCTCAACAGATCCTCCAAACTTGATCTTGATTTTATATATCCCTTTACGGTGGACCAGTTTGACCCCATAAAGTAAGGAAACCAGATCCCTAATATGAATGTAGTGAAATACCTCTTGCATAGACTGGTGCCATTCTGGATATCATATTGTCTCATGATATGACTTAGGTTTCTCTATAGAATGAACAGCAGTGAGAAAGGTGCAAATGAGGTAAATAAGATTTGGTCAAAGAATAACTATAATGTATAGGGGTTGTCGATCTTGCACAGGATTGCAACAAGAGGAGAAGAATCAGAAGAAGATGCAGAGAAACTGTTAATCATTAGTGAATCGAGGCAAAGGCAGGGTATGAAGGCGGAGGACACCAAATGTACGACCAACTAAGTAAAATGGTAGTAGTAGTAGAGAAAGGAATATTGGGATTTGAAGGTGTAGTAGAAGGAGGATATTAAAGGTTGATTTTGTGTGATTTTAATAAAGGAGAGTTCAGAGTGTGAGGACATGATGAAATATGGCAAAGATAACATGTTTGACTATAAGAAGATGACAAATAGTGGATTCATAGCAGCGGTAGTCTTTATGAATAGAATTGTACCCATGAAAGATGCATTTCATTGAAGGAGAACAGTGATTATGTTGTTCATAAGATGGCAGAGCAGACAAAACACAACTAAATATACAAACAAGCAAAAGTGCAGATAAGTTTCTAATAGTACTTAGGATGGGGTGATGTTGACTAATAGGACAACAGTCATAAAAGCTACAGACCAATATGAATGAGGGCATGATGCGAAAATGAGAAGTACTTGGTTTCAAGAATGCATTGATGCTTGTAGCCTTGTACTTAACAACGCCTCTTGTTCACGAATAGGAGGACCAGATTGTTGAGGATAGTGACATAAGATTTGTGAATTTTTTGCATGGTGAGAAAATATATTCACATGCGTTATCAAATCTACACACTTTTATATGTTTACGAAATTCAGTGTAAATCATATTTGTAAATTATATATAAATGTAAACAATATCTGACCTAGCAGCGACTGCTGATTCAAAACCAGGAAGGGGGAGGGGCTGCGAGATTGGCTGTTGATATTGCTAAAGGAGGTAATGCGCACATGGTGTTTGCTAAAGGTTCTCAACCAAAATCCTGGATGAGTGTGTGAGGCGAGCAACCCGGAAGAAGATGTGGCACTCAAATATCATTCATCACGTGCAGAGGAAACGAGGAGGGCGACATATATCTCTAACAAGGATGTACATGAGATGGCAGTAGCATGGGATAACATGATAACGGCGTGTGTGATGGGTTCGAGACCATTTTACCAACACATTAAGACGTTGACTGCAATTATGGATATCAACCCACACACGTGGTGTACTCAAGGGACAGGGGATGCTTCTTTTTTAAATTTGATGCGAAGGAAGAGTGTGGGAGGATATTTAACTAGTCTATGGATATTTGATGGGCGTCTACCCACGGAGATGGAATCCGGACATGGGACTAGATGATGACCTCTTTACCAAAGTGCCAGTATGGATATGCCTAAAAATCTGCATTTCAAACTATGGAGTCGGCATATACTCTAGAAAATTGTGAGCATTATTGGATGTCCTATGAAGATGGATAATCTTAGGGCAAAGTTCTATAAATTATGATATGCAAGAGTTTGGTAGAATTGCAGCGAAGGAAAAAAAAAACTCCCAAAAGAGATTGTTATTTAGCTCAAGATGGAACGATAATCATTATATCAGGTGGAGTATGAATGAGTGCGTTCGTCCTGCTCCAAATGTACATGTTTTGGGTACTTACCTTCACAATGTATTATTGCAGTGGTTTGGCAAGAGAACGATAAGTTGTACATGAGAGGGAGGAGCCCATGTCATGTGATGGGACGCAAGGTTGTCAAAGACGCAAGGCGTACTCAAGGCGCAAAGGGTCCATGTCGCCCTAAGCGCAAGGCGCACTTAAGGCGCGCTGTGCGAGCCCCCGAGTGATGCGAGGCGCATATATATATATATATATATATATATATATATATATATATATATATATATATATATATATATATAGCGAATGACCTCTAGCCTAGTGGTTAAGAGAGATGCATGCGGCCCAAGTGGTCAGGAGTTCGAGCCCCAGAGGAGGCGAGTTCGCCACAATTACCCATTGCTTCAATATATATATATATATATATATATATATATATATATATATATATATATATTTGGAAAAAGGGTAAATTTTATTCCATCATCTCAATAAGGTTACAACATAGAGATACAATTCCGGCTCAGGGGGACATTACTAGTACATCCGACTCAATGTTATGAAGTATGCCCACCAGTGGGGTGGATAGTCCCTCATAGATGCGCCGGTTCCTCTCCCGCCAGACATGCCAAACTGATGCAGCAAGTCTCAATCTAGCACGCCTAGCCCAGCTCTGCTCCTTGCCTCTGCAATCACCAATCCACTTAAGGATTTCTCTGAAGTCACGCTCCCTTCCAACCCCTCCCAAGTGTCTCCGGCTCTGCTCTGCCCAGATGCTCCACGCCACATGGCACTGAAAGAACAGGTGCCCAATGGATTCAGTCTCTGTCTCACATAAAACACACTTAGGGTCAGGGACAGAAACCCCGAACCGAAGCAATCTGTCCCGAGTAAGTAACCGGCCCAGCACCAGTTTGTATGCAGACAATTGCATTTTCCTGGCAAGCCCTTTCCCCCAGACAAAGTCGTACTCCTCAATATCATCGAAGTGAGTGCGGACAAGGTCGTAGCAGCTGCTAAATCGGAACTCCCATGCACCCTCCGAGCGGCCGGGAGGGGCCCAAATTCAGACATCAGACAGTGCCGTCGGAGTGATCTGCACTTGTCTGATCTCCTCCCCTAACGGAGCAGTGAAACGATACGCCTCTGGCCTCCAGACCCCACCACGGATGATGTGCCTACAAGTCAGACCTCTGTATGCCACGCCGTCCCTCTGGGGACCCAGAATCTCCAGGAGAGACTGGCCTGAGATCTACGGATCGAGCCATAGATCCATCTCCCCTCCCTCCCTCATCCTCCTCCGCATAGCCGTCCGAAGAACAGGTCGGTTCCTCAGGATATGCTTGAAAGACACAGAGAAGTTGTTGTCAATTTCACATACCCAGAAGTTCCTGCCCCGGAGATACCGACTAGTCATCCAGGCCGACCATAGAGAATCACCCTGAAGGAACCTCCATGCCAGCTTGATCCCCGCCGCCTCCCGGACAGAAACAAGTGAGCGCAGACCCACACCTCCCTCTTTCCTGGGCCGACAGAGCTGCTCCCAAGAGATGGCATGGATCCCCCCATGCCAAATGAACTTGGCACATATCCCTCTATCTTTCTGATAGTAGCCAAAGGAACCATAATCGATTGGAGCCAGAACAGAGCAATAGCAGAGATAACTGAGCGCACCAGCTCAATACGCCCTCCAAACGATAGGCCAGCCGCCTGCCAACCCTCAACCCTCCTCTGTGCAAAATCCACCAGACTCTGACAATCACGATCCTTCGCGTAGTTGACGGAAAGGGGCACCCCCAGATATTTCACCGGTAGGTCCCCCTTTTCCACCCCAAGCTCCAAGGCCCGCTCCTCCTTCAAAGTGCAAGAGCTGCTGAAGTAGACTTTGCTCTTGTCCCTGTTTAACCGAAGGCCCGATAGCTGTCCGAACTCCTCCATCACTGCCGCAAGCTCCCTCATCCCTCGCATGGAAGGCCTCAACAGGACCAAAAGGTCATCAGCATAAATGAGATGAGAGACCACCGGAGAGACCCTACTGTATATCGGTACAATCCTCTCCCGATGTACCGCGATGTCCATCAAACATGTGAAATACTCCATCACAAGGGTGAATAGGTAGGGGGAAAGCGGGTCCCCCTGCCGAAGCCCCCTGCTGCTACCAAAGAACCCGTAAGGGATACCCTGGATGAGGACCGAGAAAGTAGGAGAGGTGATGCACTCTCTGACTCTATCCACCCAAGTCTCGGAGAAGCCCATCGCAGCCATCAAATGACAGAGGAAGTCCATGTTGACGGTGTCGTAGGCTTTCCTCAGGTCGAGCTTCACACATGCCTTCATCCCTCCAGGCTTGTGGAACTCCCGAATCAGCGCATGAGCCAGCAGGCTATGCTCCGCAATAGACCGCCCCTTAATGAAGGCCGCCTGATTCCGAGATACCAGACCCTGCATAGCATCCTCCATCCTCCTGCACATAAGATGAGTAATTATTTTATACAAATAATTACAGCAAGCAATCGGTCGAAAGTCAGCAAGAGATGTCGCCCCCTCCTTCTTGGGCACAAGCGTCAGGAAGGTGTGGTTCAGCTCCTTCAGGAGCTTGCCCGTATCAAAGAACTCCTGAACAGCCGCAAGGACCGGGACCTTGAGGATATTCCAATGGCGCTTGTAGAAACCACTGGAGAACCCATCCGGCCCAGGAGCCTTGGAAGCATCAGCCTGCATCACAATCGCCTCCACCTCCGCCATCCGGATAGGGGCCATAAGAAGACTATTGCCGTACTCCGTAATCAGCGTCTTCGTAATCAGCTGCGGGAAAACCGAGGGATAGTCCGTCTGATGATAGAGCTCAGAGTAGAACCGGACAGCCTCCTCCTGGATAGCAACCTGGTCAGTCACAAGGCGCCCGTCCCTGCCAATCAGTCTCTGGATACGGTTCCGGTGCTGACGCGCCCGGATGACATCATAGAAGAATTTGGTGCAACGATCCCCATCCTTGAGCCAGGAGCATTTGGCCCGTTGGGCCGCACTAATCTCCTGCTGAAGCCTCAAGGTGTTGACCTCTGCAGCCAACCTCTTCTCTCTAGCCGCCATCTCCCCACTCATCATGTCGCCCTGAAGCTCTGACTGCAGGTCTCTCAACTCCGCCTCCTTCTCCTGTAAGGAGGTCCGGGGAAGTGCCCTCACCCAGTCTCTGATGGCGCGTTTGGCTTTCTTCAGCCTGTGAACCATACAAAACTGGGCAGTGCCGACCGCCTCCTGGCCAAGTCCTCCCGCCACAGTCTCCTCAAAGCCAGCCGATAGGAACCAACTGTTGTCATACCGAAACGGACGGGCTCTCCATCTGGGACTCTCCACGAAGCGCACCAGGATCGGCGAGTGGTCACTGGTCCCCGCAGGGAGCCCCTCAGCCACAGAGGAGGGGAATAGGCGGAACCAATCACTGTTCCCCAAAACCCGATCCAGCTGGCATGCCACCCTGCTCACCTCCGCCTTGTTGTGCCAAGTCCATATGTGCCCAATCCTCTCCAGGTCCCTGAGCCCTGACTGGAGTAGGCAAGACTGAAAATCTGAGAGGATCTGGTCCGGCACCGGCCGCCCCCCCAGCTTCTCTCCCCGGTATAGCGTAGCATTGAAGTCTCCCATAATAAGAAGAGGGAGATGTCGATGCCTCGCTAAAGAACTCAGCCTGATGATGTCCTGCCACAAGGTCTCCCGACGCCTCCTGTCATTGTGCCCGTAGACGGCTCCCAGTAAGAAGTGGAACCCCCCCTTGTTGGTGAAGGAGATAGCCACCAGCTGGTCAGACATGAAAACCTCCTCACCCTCCCAACTAGCTCCATTCCACCTAACCCAGATCCTCGCCATATCACAGAGACCAAGGTTGTGAAGCTGGACCCAGTCCGTAGGAGTTCTACGGGACAGAGTTTTCGCCCCCCTGATCTTAGTCTCTAGTAATATCGAGATTTCACACTGCTCCTTCCTCAGCACCTCACTAATCTCCCTCCATCTCCCCAGAGAACACCCCCCCCCGGACATTCCAGGCAAGGGCCGACATCTAAACTGCGGGTGGAGTCCCCTGAACATCCTCTGAAGGGGCACCCGGGGAGAGTGCAACCTCCATATCTCTGGTATCCTCAGCTCTATCCCCCTGTAGAAGGAGGGGCAGAGCAGGGGCCGCGGCCCCGTATGGGTCCCCCTGTGGGGGAGGCTGTGCTAGTACCGCCACCCATTTAGGATTGACCTTCCACACTCTCTGTCCCACCCTGTCCGCTGTCCTCACTATGTGCCTCCGTAGCCTGGCGCTTCCGACTGTACACCTGAAGTGCTAGCGCGTCTATATCTCCCTGTCTCCTGTCCTCCTGCCCCATACTCCTAGTGGTCATGGTCCTCGTCCCCACATACTCAACCATCGCTCCAGTAAGAACCTCCGTCGGAGACCCCTTATCTTCACCCGAGATGGGGGAAGAGTCTGCCTCCATATCATCCTCCATCAAGCCCACCTGGTCCACAACGGGGGAGACATCAGCACCACCTGCCTCCTGCACTACCTCCTCCGGCACCACCTCAGAAGCTCCCCCACATCTACACGCACTCGGGAGATGCCCGAAGCAGGCACATGCCGGACATCTGGGGGGGACCCACTCATACTCCACCTTCTGCATAACGAACTGGCCAGAAGGTGTCCTGTACTTCAACTGCTCAGGCAGGTCCAACCTGGCGTCAATCTCCACAAATACCCGGGCATACATCAGCCTAGACCTGAAAGCGGTGGCATCATCCGCCTTAATCGGCTTGCCAATGAGGCTGGCAAGTCTCATAAGAAGTGGGACACTACAGAAGCGTACCGGGAACTCAGGAAAACGAACCCACACTGGCACAGCATTAAGCACCTCCTTCTCACACCTCAAGTCAGGGGTCCATTGCTTCAGAATAATGAGGCGGCCGTCAAACGTCCATGGCCCTCCCTGGAGTATCCGAGTCACATCTTCCGCCAACCCAAATTTAACGAAGTAGAAGCCGTTCTCCTTGGAGAAGAACTCCATGCTCCCCTTCGGCCGCCAGACTCTGTCCGCATATCCTCTGATCTGCCCGTAGAAGGGCTTGCTCCCCAACACATACAGCACTAACGTGTTCTCCCAGAATGCCGTCACCTTCGCCACTTCGTCGGCTGGGAAGTCGGCGCAGAGCTCACCCCCAATCGCCATAGGTGCAACGTACTCCATCGATGCCGGCGTCTTGGCGACCCCCACCTTGCATGCATCCGCCCAAGATACAGGCCGCGGGCCCGAACTCCGAGGAGGAGTCGTCGGAGGTGGCCTGGCACTCATGTTCGCAGCAGTAACTCTCCCTCCGATAACTGGGACAGCCGTCCCCGTCACCCCTTTCGCACGGGGCCGCCACGCAATCCTGGCGTGTCCCTCCCGTTCCCCCGAGTGTGCCTGTCCCCCCGATGGACCCGCTCTCCTGGCTATCCCCGCCCTCCTGTCCGATCCCTGCGAATAAGTTGTGCCTCTCCTAGCCTCAGGGATCTGCGATCTTTGCCCTCCTCCTCGCCGAGCCCTCCGATTCTGGACCGTAGTCCAAGCCCCCTCCTCATCCTCCAATCCCGACGATATTCTTTGGGCGGTGAACACCATCGGGGAGCCCCCGGAGGCCACCGCCGTCGAACACCCTGTCGAATCCGTGCCCGGGAGGGAAGTCACCGCCCGTAGCCCGCCCCGGCCACCCCCCCTCCTGGGGAGGGTCGTCGGCCGCCGCCCGCCCCCGGGGGAGGGTCGCCGGACCTCCCCGGTCAACCTGCTGCGCTCCAGCGCCCGCGCGGACGCGTGCAACGGCTGCCGCGCCCTTCGCCGGCGGCCCGCCGCCGCCGACCGCCACATGCCGGTCGCCACCGACCGCCCCCGCCACCCCCTTGCCTTTCCCCCGGTCCGGGGGGCGGTTGGCCGCCTCCACGTCGCGATTAGGCGATGCCCTAGCAGAGCTAGGGTTTCCGATGTCTCCTGTAGCCGCCGCCATTGCATGATATATATATATATATATATATATATATATATATATATAATGAAGGGAGGAAACCCGAACGGACCCCCGAGCGGACCTAGGGCATCAGCCCTGCTGATGTTGACGCCCCCCCCCCCCCACCCCGCGCAGCCCCCAGACCCGCTCGCCGGGAGGGACGGAAGCCAGGGAAGAAAGGGGGGGTCGGGCGGCCCCCCTAGGCGGCGGCGGCGGCCCTCCTGGCGGGAGGGCGCTGGGAGAGACGACTGGGGGGTCGGGCGGACCCCCCCCAGGTGACGGCGGCGCCCCCCCCCCCCCAGGCGAGGGGTGGCTGGGGACGAGGAAGGGGGGGTCGGACGAACCCCCACATAGGGAGGCAGCGGGCCGGATAGCTACGGCGGTGGCTACTGCTGCTGTTCCGATGGCGGGAGTCCAGGCAGCGAGGTCGGGTGCTGAACGGGGAGGGTCGGGCGGACCCTCCCAAGACGGTGGTCCGGCGGCCATCCTCTCGAATATTCCCAATGCTCCGATTTACGAATTCGGGTCTGGATCTGGGACTCGGGATGGCCATGGCGATGATGATGGTTGGACGACGGTAGTGAGATGTCGCCCAGGAGGGAGAAGAGGGGCCCAGACACAATTAATGGGTCAGACGGGACCAGGTAGTAACGGGAATAGGCCGCCTACCGGCCAAGGAGGACCCAGACGAACGGGGGGTGGATCGGACCACACCGAGTCTGGATGGCGACCCAAGGTGACGGCGGCATAGAAAGGTAAAGGTATTGCTGGGGAAATCGGGAATCAGGGTCCGGTGCCTCCTTGTGCTAACTCCCGCACAATCACACAGATGGGCCGAGCCCCAAATCTTGGAAGGACGTTTGCATGCCGGTGAGGAACAAGAACTCGACGTCGATGGAGTATGTGCCACCGATGAAGGTGGGAGGAGGTCTCCGGGCGTATTTTCCAGCTGAGCAGATTGCTGAGGTGACGGACTTCTGGAAGAATACGCTGGTGATGTATGTGTTGGGGAGTAAACCATTCTATGGTCAGCTACGGGGGTATGCAGAGCGGATATGGCGTCCCAAGGGGAGCATGGAGATCTTTTCCAGAGAAAATGGGTTCTACTTTGTGAAGTTCGGCTTGGCGGAGGACGTAACCAGGATTACACAGGGAGGGCCCTGGTCCTTTGACGGAAGACTCATTATTCTGAAGGAGTGGACACCTGAGTTGAGCTGTGAGAAGGAGCTTCTAAATGCGATACTTGTTTGGATTCGCTTTCCTGAGTTCCCAGTGAAATACTGGAGCATCCCACTGCTCATGAGATTGGCTAGTTTGTTTGGCAAGCCGATTAAGGCGGATGAGGCTACGGCTTTCCGTACTAGACTGATGTACGCTAGGATATTTGGGAGATAAAGGCGGGGATGGAACTCCCGAGTATCCTTGAGTACCAAGTGGCGTCCAGAGAGGTCCTGACACAGGTTGTGGAGTATGATTGGGTTCCCCCAATGTGTTCTCATTGTGAGTGCTTTGGCCACTTACTTAGTGCATGCTCATATGGAGGGCGGGAGGGAGCCAGATTCCAGGAGGCACGGGGGGAGACTAGCCCCGACACCGCAGCGGCGACTGAAGACAGTCTAGCGGGAGAGGATTACTCTGATGGCCGTTGCAGGGAGACCGGAGTCAGACCCCCAGCCGCTACAGGAGGCTTCGCAGGTGGCGATGGTAGAGTTCACGGGCCAGAGGAGTATAGTGACCAGGGGTATGCTGACCTTAGCTAGTAGTCAAACTGGAGGTTCTGTCCCTGCTGTGGCATAGGTGTATTGTAGGAAGAGGAACGCCCCGTCTCCTCCGGATGACGTGTTTTCTGCGAGGGAGCCTGAAGATCAGACTGTGGCCAACCCAAATTGGGCCTTGACTCTCTCCAGGATTCAGGCACACCTCACCCCGTCTTTTGATATGGTGGAGGATCTAGCCGAAACGGATAAGACACTTCCCTCGGGTGTCAGTCCAGGTGACATTCAGGGGGACCCTCACATTAATTAATTAATGTCGGTCCTCTCCTGGAATGTCCGTGGAGGGTGCTCTTTAGGGAGATGGAAGGAGATTTGTGGAGTTCTGAAGCGGGAGAAGTGCGACATCTCAATCCTGTTGGAGTCGAAGATTAAGGGAGTGACGGTGCTTGCTTGCAGGATCCCTACAAACTGGGAGCAAATCCATAACTTGGACCTATGTGACATGGCTAGGATCTGGGTGAGGTGGAACTGCAATAGTTGGGAGGGAGAACATGTTTTGAAGTCTGAACAGCTTATTGCCATCTCCTTTGTGAATAAAGGAGGGTTCCGATTCATCCTGGGAGCGGTATATGGACACAATGATAGGAGGCTCCGGGAATCCTTGTGGGGAGACATTGCTCGTGTAAGTCGCATAGCGGACCATCTGCACCTCCCACTGCTTCTGATGGGGGACTTCAACGCCCTGCTACATCGGCGGAAGAAGGTGGGGGGGCGTCCGGTATCTGACCAAATCCTCTTCGATTTCCAGCGGGTCTCCTCCAGTTCGGGCTGATAAGGTTGGAGAGGACGGGACACATATGGACTTGGCACAACAAGTCGATCGGCAACAGGATAGCGTGTCAGCTTGACAGGACTTTGGGAAATAGCGAATGGTTTAGCTGCTTTCCGAACTCTGTGGCTGAGGGGCTTGCTGCTGGTACTAGTGATCACTCCCCGATCCGGGTAGGCCTATATGAGAGACCCACTTGGAAAGGCCGTCCATTCCGGTACAACAATAGCTGGTATCTCTCTGCGGGTTATGAGGAAGCGGTGATGGGGGGCTGCAGCACACTCAGGAGGGCACGGCACAGTACCGCATGGTACACAAACTGAAAAAGATCAAAGAGAGCTATTCGGACTTGGGTGAAATCGCTGCCACGAACTTCCCTGGAGACTAAGGAGGCTGCTCTTCGAGAGGTCCAGGAAGCTTTACAGGCAGATATGATGAGTGGTGAGTTGGCGGCCAAAGAGAAGGATCTGATTGGGGAGGTGAACATTCTGCGGCTTCAGCAAGAAATTAGCGCGGCCCAACGGGCCAAGTGTTCCTGGCTGAAGGATGGAGACAGATGTACCAGGTTCTTCTATGATGTGATCCGTATCAGACAGCACAGAAACAGCATTCCCAGACTCCTCAATGGTGAGGGCAGGCTTATCGGAGATCCGGTAGAGATTCAGGAGGAGGCAGTCAGGTACTACTCGGACCTGTGTCATCAGTCAGACTATCTCTCCACATTCCAGAATTTTGTCCCAAAGAGGCTGGTGACGCCCTTTGGGAATAGTCTACTGTTGGCCCCTGTGACTATGGAAGAGGTGGAAGCTATTGTGATGCAGGCCGATCCCAATAGGGCCCCGGGGCCGGATGGCTTCTCTAGTGGGTTCTATAAGCGACACTGGGGCTTGCTTAAGTTTCCAGTCCTGGAGGCGGTGCAGGAGTTCTTCTTGGAAGGAAAGTTGCTGAAGGAGCTGAACCACACTTTTCTGACCTTGGTTCCAAAGAAGGAGGGCGCGACATCCCTTGCCGACTTCAGACCTATTGTGTATTGCAATTATCTGTATAAGATAATTACACACCTTATGTGCCGGCGCATGGAAGGGATTATGCAGGGGCTGGTTTCACGAAATCAGGCGGCTTTCATCAAGGGTCGTTCGATAGCCGAACACAGTCTACTGGCCCACGAGATGGTGAGAGGTTTCAACAAACCAGGGGGGATGAAGGCATGTGTGAAGCTTGATCTAAGGAAAGCCTATGATACTGTAAATCGGGACTTTCTCTGTCACCTTATGCTTGCCATGGGTTTTGATGAGGTGTGGGTAGCGAGGGTGAGGGAGTGCATCTGCTCTCCCACATTTTCGGTACTCATTCAGGGTACTCCATACGGATTCTTCAGGAGCAACAGGGGCCTTCGGCAGGGAGATCCTCTATCCCCGTACCTGTTCACACTTGTGATAGAGTACTTCACTTGTTTGATGGATCTGGCAGTACATAGCAGGAAGATTGTCCCTCTCTTCAGGTTGATACAGCCAGTGGTGTCTCACTTGATATATGCTGATGATCTATTGGTTCTCTTACAACCATCTATGAGAGGGATGCGTGCGGTGTCAGAGATTATAGAGGAGTTTGGACGGATGTCTGGACTTCAGCTGAATAGGGATAAGAGCAGAGTCTATTTTAGTGCTCGGTGTTCTTTGAAGGAGGAACGGGCCCTGGCCCTGGGAGTGGAGAAATGTGACCTTCCGGTCAAATACTTGGGGGTAACGCTGCCTGTTAATTACGCTCGGGATCTAGATTGTCATAGTCTGGTGGAGTTTGCGCAGAGGAGGGTCGAAGGTTGGCAGGCGGCTGGGCTTTCCTTTGGCGGTCGTATTGAGCTAGTGCGGTCTGTCATCTCTGGCATTGCTATATTCTGATTGCAATCGATTCAGATTCCGGTAGCCACCATCCGGAAGGTGGAGAGCATATGTGCTAATTTTATCTGCCGTGGAGGCATGCAGGCGATCTCCTGGGAGCAACTGTGCCGACCTAGGGAGGAAGGGGGGGGTGGGGTTGAGACCACTGATATCGGTTCGGGAGGCCTCTGGGTTGAAGATAGCGTAGCAGTTCATCAAGGGCTGCTCTCTCTGGGCAGAGTGGATGGCCAATAGATATCTGCGGCAGAGAAATTTCTGGGGTTGTGGGTTAGATAACAACTTTTCGGTCCCCTTCAAGGCGATCCTTAGAAGTAGATCGGTTCTTCAGTCTACTATCTGTCGGGTCATGCGGGATGGGGCGAACACCGATCTTTGGCTTGATCCTTGGATGGACAAAAAATTCTTGCTGGAGTCCTTCGGTGAGCATATGGGCAGAGAAGCTGCCAGAGGGCTGAAATGCAAACGTATCCTCAGAGATAGGACCTGGAGGCCAGAGGACTACCAGTACACAGCACATCTTGGAGAGGAGATCCGCCAGGTGCCTATTGATCCTCACCAGCCTGGAAATTTTTGAAGATGGGACCCGTCGGATGCTGATGGGGGTACAGGAGGTTTCCGCTTCAAAAGCTGTTACGATCTGGTCCGGACTCTCCACGACAGGATTGCGGACTGCGACTTCATCTGGAAAAAGGGGTAGCCCGCAAGATGCAGCTCTGTTACTACAAACTGTTGTTAGACCGGTTGCTGACGAAGGACAGACTTCTTAGATTTGGGGTGCAGGTCTCTGACCCGAAGTGTGTCCTATGTGGCGTAGAGAACGAATCCATGGGACACCTCTTCTTTGAGTGTCATGTGGCTTGGCAGATTTGGGCTGAGCAGTGTGGGAGGTCGCTAGGATAAGGAGGAAATGATAGAGATATCCGAGGGATCATCTCCTGGATCAGGGATCGTCGAGGTATGGAACAGGGTTGGGCCAAGACGGCCAGAGTCCGCCTTGCAGCATCGGTCTGGCATGTTTGGCGAGAACGTAACAGGCGGATATTCGAGGGCCTTAAAACCCCCATGTAGAAATTCTACATAATTTAGAATTCGATATATCTGTAATGGCCCCTTAACCGGGGTGGAAGAGTTGTGAGAATAGTGTATTGTAAAACCTCTACTGAGATTTGCGATGGAATAAAATTTATTCTTATTCCAAATATATATATATATATATATATATATATATATATATATATATATATATATATATATTACATTGATAAACCTGTGTCACCTCTCTAGTCTCTCTCTATATAATTCACAATTCACATTGACTCATTTATTTTGTATCCATCAATTTTGCAGGTGCAAAGCTGGTTGAGGTGGGGACTTTGGGTAGTATACTATATTTTAAGCAAAAGCTTGTGTGTGTGGATCTATACTTCTATAGTGAGTCAGCCAAAATTTTGCAGGAACAAAAAAAGGAACGGATTTTGCAGGAACAATAACAAAACAGCATGAACAAAAAATGAACGAATTTTTTCCAGTCATCAGTATGCACTAAAAAAAATAAAAAAAGACACTACTTTAGTGATCTTCGGTAAACAATAAAAAATAGACGAGAGATCAAGAGAGAGAGAAAGGAAAAGTGAAAAAGAAAAGCAAAAAAGGAGAAAAAACGCATGAGAGAGATCGAGAGAGATGAGAGAGAGAGAGAGAGAGGGGGGGGAACGACTCACCTGAAGCTGCCTCCGTCGCCAGCCGCTGCCGCGCCAGGTAAGTAGGGTTCTCGACTGTGTTTTTTTATCTTCTCTCTCTTTCCTTATGTTTTTTTTCTCAGTTTTTTTCAGTTTTCTACAACTGGAGCGGGCTGAATTTTTTTTCTTGCGGGCCTGTTGTGGGCTATTTTTTTCATGCACATGTATACAAGTAAAATCAGCAAAATTATCGAGGCGCGCCTTAACCACATCCTGCACCTGATGAACTGCGCCTCGCCTGGACCCTGTTAAGGCGCTGCCCCTGCACCTAGGTCCAAGGCGCGCCTGGGACACGCCTTTGACAACACTGATGGGACGCCGAGTACGAACAACCAAGTTGTGATGAATGAGACATGAAAGTGTTTAGAGAGGTTGGTATGAACAAGGAGGTTGAAGATAAGACAAACGGTGTCACACAAGTGGGGGCACAGAAGACATCGATGTCACGAGCACATGAGGCCCCAATTAATGATAGATCAACCTTCTAGACTGCGTAGGATACATCAACGACATGACAGGACGGTGAGAGGATGAGAGGTGGGTGGAAGGGGGAGCCAGATTGGAATGTGAGCAAGTACGTTTGGAGGACGGAGAGGAGTCCACTTCCATTCAAGATGTGGTTAGCAAGGATTTCAATAGAGTTTCTTGGAGTTATCTTCCAATAAAGTCACAGGTAGCACCGACAAAGAAGCATGTTTGGGCCAGGACAAGGAGGATACCAAAAATAGTAGATGGCATCCAATCAGCTCGGATGAAAGTGGGGGAACCAAGAGGAAGATACTATCCATACAGACATAAAAGAAACTTCATAACAGGACGACCAACCCAACATGTGGACATAAAGGGACTAACATGTAAGAACCAGATTGGAAACAAGTGGCAACCTACATGATAGAAAAGAAAGAAACAAAAATGAGTAGCAATTAGATTGCATAGGAGCCGACGAGAGGTTCATGCAAAAGCAATCACAATCCCAGTGAATATCTTCATATGCAGTGGCGTAGCCAGGATTTGGGTGCAGCGGGGCCAAAATCGAATAGAAAATTTTTAATTCAAAAATTATAAAAATGTAGAGGAAAAAATTGCATAAATTAGTCACAAATCCTATTTTCTATACCTAACATTCATTGTCTATTCTAGTTTTTCCTATTGTAGCTGTTCATTTTTTTCATTCATTTCAAAATACGATTGGCATTGAAGTGTACATTAATTATAACCCAATATAAGTAGAACCATACATTTCAATTGCATTATAGTCAGGTCATACAAGACATTTTTGATCAATTTTGACCATCTGATTGAGGAGATTCAGTGTATCTTAAAAGTCATACTTGGATCCTACCATTTTAGTCATGGACCTTGCCATCCTAGGGTCTTATGAAAATTAAATATTGTTTTTCTCTCAAGAAAAAATAAGATTAAAAAAATTTCATTTACAACCACTAATTTACTTTGACTTCATATCTTTTAATGAAAGAATGTTATACTAGAAAATAATTTCATTCCATCTAAAAACAAATTAAATCTTGCATCTAAGAACAATTAAGGACAAAATTTATGGCATGAATCGGCTACTTGCAACTATAAGTAAAACGAGTAAAAAATCAAATTGTTACTCGTTCGTAATATAAGTAGCCAGGAGTAAAACAATTATATATATATATATATATATATATAATAAAAATTGAGTGGGGTCACATGACCCCAGTGGGCTATGCTGGCTCCGCCATTGTTCATATGGAATATAAGGGGCTGAACTCTATAGTGAGATGTAATCCAGAGCATATTCATATGCACCGGCTCTCTATTATCGGATTGTTGAAAATAAAAGTGAAGCTAAACAAGAAGCGGAATATGTTACAGAAGATCCATCCTAATTGGAAGTCTACATCGAACCATGATCAATTGTTGTTTGAGTGTATATGGTGTTTCTGGGATAGCAATGCATGAGATGCAACGCTCAATCAGTTTATAAGTCTTGAATTATCTAATAAGGCCTACTTTTATTGAAATGTTTTTTGTGTTTATGATGCCAATTTAAATGCCGAGAGGGAGGAATTATGGAATCAGTTGAAAATACCAAGGTTCGCAGTATTGGTATCGGAATCGATATCGGACCCTTTCTATGAGTATCAGATCGGTGGTATTGGTAGTATCGATGGTTTTTTATCGGAGTATCGGATTTTCTGGTATCACAAAGCAAATAATTATTAATAAATATTAAAATTTTAGAGGAAAAAGAATTTACACATTTAGGCATAATTTTAAGTATTTTCTATGTTGTCTCTTAGTAGTTTTGAAATTTAATGAAATAATAGCCTCCCTTGTTGATTGATTTACCAGCAATAAATAAATTTAAGGAAATAATAGAACTCACCTGGAAACTCGGGCGCTCCGGCGACGACCTCCGGCAGATCAAAGTTGATCCCCTTCTTGACCCCGTGGAGCCTCCTCATGATCATGCTCAAGCACGCCCCGGAGCTCCCTCCCACGTCCACCAGCTCCTCCACCCCGTCGAAACCCCCTCCCCCCTCCCCCCCGTACCCGTCGAGGAACGCCTCCATGAACGGCACCGACACCCCCCACATCGCCTTCCTCATCAGCTCGTTCGCCGCCTCCTCGCGCCCGTAGAACTCGTACGCCCTCACCCCGCCGTTGGCCCTGGCGAAGGGGTCGGGCCCCGCGGGGTCCAGCACGGCGTGGTGGACGTTGGTCCAGGCGCCGACGAGAGCGTCCTGGTGGTGCTGCAGCACGTAGGGCGAGTAGGAGTTGCCGTCGGCGTCGGGGACGAGGGTGCGTCCGACGTCGGTGAGGGCGTAGAGACGGCGGCCGGTGTCGGCATCGGTTTCTTCGGAGAAGACGCCGTGGCTGGAGAGGAGGCGGAGGAGGCGCTGGAGGTTGATGGGGGAGGAGGAGGGAGGGGGGCAGAGGAGGGGGAGGATCTCGGCGGCGGAGAGGGGGCGAGGGGAGAGAGAAAGGGCCTCGGCGACGCCGAGTTTGACGACGGCGTGGAGAGCCATGGGCACGGAGATCATGTTGGAGAGCTCCATCATCGCAAGCCGAGCCTCGGAGGAGGGCTTGGCTCGGCTGTTTGGGTCCCTTTGGGAGGATGCCATTGGAGGGAGGATGAGCAGCAGTGGACGGCACAGGAGGAACAAACGAGTGAGCGCGTGTGTGGACGGCACAGTTGAATAGTACTGGTCTTTTATATATATATATATATATATATATATATATATATATATATATATATATATATATATATATGGGTAAAATGGCCCTAAGGTCGACCTCAGACCGCTGTTCCTGCGCTCGCGCGTTCTCGTCCGTCTAATCTGATCGTGCGGTTGTGTTTTGAATCGGAAAGTTGGTCAAAATTACCGATCCTGCCACAGAAAAGTAACGCAGACGGTTAGTTCGAAAAAATAACGCCCGCAGCCATCAGCATCTTTCTCCCTCGCTCGCATCGTTCTCTCCCTCCCAACGATCGAGAGGGCCCCGACCCAACTGCGCTCGCGCCGCCTCCCTCGCCGGCGATCCCTCACTCCCATACTGGCCCTCACTCTCTCGCCGGCGATCAACATAAGTTAGGGCTTCTCATACGCTCCAGCGCTCTCATCTCGCTAACATCCTGGGCCCTCTCATATGCCCTCTCTCTCGACGTTAGGACTTCGCTCTGAGGCTTCTGTCTCTGGCGCCCACCCTCGCATGAGAGGAGGAACAAGGTCAACCGCACAGCCTCCTCTCAGACCGTCGAGGCAAGATCGGTGAGCCCTACATTTCAGATCCTCAAAATTTTAATTTTTTAGGGTTTGATGTTGAAAATTTTCAGATCGCTCTCAGCCTTAGTGTTTGATGTTGACAATTTGCAGCTGATCTCAAACCAAATTTCTGCTGTCGCAATTTTATCGGGGCCCGTCCTCAAGCCATCGAGGCAAGCAGGGTAAGCCGCAATAGATTCTAAAAGCAGGGTAATTCTAGTGATTGGCTTTAACAGTGATCCTATTGATTCTCAAGGGAGTGAACATTTTGGGATCAAAAAAAATTTTGTTCCATGCTATGCATTTACTTACACAATCATTATAATTTTGTGACCTTGGAAGAGGAAATTGATATTGGTTGAACTGAAACTAGCATGTTATTTCTCAAAGTATGCATATTCATCATATTATTTCCATCTTGCTTAGCAATAGGACTCTGTTGATTAAAAAATATGATGACCACCAGTATCACCTTTTGTAGGTTTTTATACAAGCAAGAACATTTTGTACATCATGAGTTTCAATGTGTATGAACATTTATATCACCCAAGGATGAAGCATGTTTGCATATGGTTCTATCAACAGTTGAGGTTTCTTTTGTTTAACATTGTCTATCAGCAAGCCACTATTAGTAGTTAAATCTCTCAAAATAACTCTGTGCTGAAGCCATCCATGAAAAACTGGTAGCTACAGTCCATCCTATGTTTAGAACGACCACCAGTATCACCTTCTATAATGGTTATATGGCATATGCTTTTATATTGGTTGTTTGCTGAAACCGAAATGTATTACTATGCTTGTAAATGTTTCAAATAGATAGGTGAAATATATGTATAT
This sequence comes from Iris pallida, assembly GCA_029216955.1. Classification (NCBI taxonomy): domain Eukaryota; kingdom Viridiplantae; phylum Streptophyta; class Magnoliopsida; order Asparagales; family Iridaceae; genus Iris; species Iris pallida. The sequence goes on along the minus strand of JANAVB010011198.1, from coordinate 2,397,852 downwards.
ATGCTTTATGTTGGCTATTTGTGGTAGCTGCTATGGGTTTATGCTTTTATCATCAAGTGGGTTTTCAAATGTTTTGTAAATATCATTGATTTTTTATTTGTTTCTATTTTAGAAGATGGAAGAGAGCGAACCATTTATGCATGATCACGCGATACCAAATGAGAATGAAGAACAAGATAGTGCAACTAACGTAGATGGAGTGGATAGTCATAGTGTTTTTGAAATTGAAAAGGGCATACCACATGTTGGAATGCAATTTCCTACAGCAGAAGAGGCGTGGGACTTTTATAATGTATACGCAGAAAGGGAAAGTTTTTCTATTCTAAGGTCATCCAATGCAAAGGGAAAAGATGCTAATATCACGAGGAGGCTTTATGTTTGCAACAAAGAAGGGTTCAAAAGCTTAACTGATAAGAGAGAGGTAGGGAGAGAAGTAAACCGACGGAAAAATGAGAGAGAAGGTTGTATGGCTCGAATGAAAGTTCATAGAATCCCCAATGGAGTGTGGGGCATCAAATCCTTTCATGATGTTCATAATCATGAGTTGATTAAAACCCCTTCGAAGATCCATTTGTTGCGGTCACACAAAAGATCGCACATGGATGTATCTTGTAGGAATTTAGTTGATCAGTTTCGTGGATGTGGGGTTGGACCTTCAAAGATTGCAAGGATTTTAAATGCCACGAGTAGTAGTAATGTCAATATTACTACACAACAGTGCATCGATCATTTGAGAGTAAAAAGAAAGAACAATATCGGGAAGGAGTGCACTAGAGTAATTCAACAATTTCTTACAAGGCAAGCTACAGACTCTCAGTTTTATTATGCTATGGAGCATGATGAGGAAAATGTTTGTAGAAGTATATTTTGGGCAGATGGAAGAGCGAGGACATCATATCTCCAGTTTGGAGATGTTGTTGTGTTTGATGTCACTAATAAGACAAACCATTTATTGTTACCTTTTGCACCGTTTACTGGTGTAAATCATCATAAACAGTCTATCTTATTTGGATGTGCTCTTCTTGCTGACGAGAAGGAGGATACCTTTGTTTGGTTATTTGAAAATTGGTTGACATATATGTGGGGTAAAGCACCAGGAGCTATCATCACTGATCAAGACCCAGCAATATGCAATGCAATCAAAAGAGTTTTTCCAAATACAAGGCACAGGTATTGCATATGGCATATTAGTCTTCATGAAAATGAGCATCTCCGTTCTTTACGTTCGGCTTATAATCCTGAATTTGATGACGACTATGTAAATTGGTCTAAGAAAAGTCAAAGTGTTGAAGAGGCTGAGCGTTGTTGGGTGATCTTAAAGGAGAAGTACCAAAAAGAATTTTCAGAACCAATGACAGACAAACAAAAAAATGAAGTGAAAGCTTGGAAGTGGTTGCATACGATGCATGAGAAAGCACGTCATTGGATTAAGGCGTACCTAAAGGATACTTTCTTTGCAGGTATGAAAATTTTGATATGATGGTCATAGTTTTAAAATTATATTTATTTGAACTCAAACTAATCATATGGTGTTCATTGCTTTTTGTGTGTAGGCATGGCGTCCAGCCAAAGGAGTGAAAGCATGAACTCGTTTTTTGATGGTTACGTAAACTCCATGACTCCACTATACGAGTTCATTGATCAATATGATAAAGCCGTACATTTTCAAAGAAACAAAGAGGAGAAAGAAGACACTTTTTGTATGAGAAACAAACCAGAATTTCGTGGCATGCATGAGTTAGAGGTTCATGCTGCGAAGGTTTATACCAGGAATGTATTCTCTATCTTTCAGACTCGGTTCAAAGATACATTATACTGTCGGCATGAAAGAGTGTGCATTGAAGGAGATACGACCACATATAATGTCCAAATGAGGATTGACGGAAAGAGTTACTTGCATTCTGTTCGATACAATGTATCTATGGGAGAATTTACGTGTACATGTGCAAGGTTTGAGACTGAAGGGCTACTCTGCACACAAATTTTATATATCATGAAGCAAAAGTTTGATATGCAAGCCATCCCCGAGAGATATATTTTGCCAAGGTGGACAATCAATGCAAGATATAGCATCATGAGTATGGGATCCTCTTCGTCTAGCGCAGTCAATGCAGTGCGTCCCAATCAAGAAAAAGAACTTGTAGTATTTGTGAAGAAAAGGGCCATGACATGAGAACTTGTCGTATGAACATGGGCACCAATGGTAGAAATAAGGTATAGTTGCTCAATTCTACATATTTTTTATACTAGTATAATTTATTTTAACATCATTGCTCTTTATTTTCTGTAGGAGCTAGAAGCAACAGATGCCATTGAAGTATCTTTACCCTCAGAATCATGCCTTTTGCACAACCAACAGAAAGAAAGGATGAGGGAATTATAACTCCATGTCCAACAATTATTGACCCAGTTGTCCGGCAACTCTTGACCCACTTGTGTGGCAAGATCATTCAATAGAGACACCGTAATAGTTTTGTTTCTACATTTGATAAGCATATTCTAAGTACAAATAACTGAACCCTCTGTGATTTTATGCAATCCCTCTTGTGATTCAAAATAAAACTAATGAAATGTTATTCTTGTTTGTAGTAGTGGCGGAGGCTGAGGATGACAGAATTGAACTACTCTTGTCGGAAATCAAAGGTAAGGACATAACAGAGCTCATTGCTTCAGGGAGGGAGAAATTTGCCTAGGTTCCATCTGGTGGTGGTGCAGCTATTGTTGTGTCAGCACTTGCGGCTGGGGGTGGTGCTGCACCTGCTTGTTCTTTTGCTTTGTTGCAGGATATGGGATTCAGTCTGTTTGACTAAGTGGTCCTTCCCAGAGTCACGTTGGTATTGTTTTGGAGTAGCAATATGGATGGATAGTAGGGAGTTAAATGGTCCATAGTGAATTATGGAACTTTTGTGCAATTTATGTCTTTTTCATATTGATGTTTCCCCCCATACTCTAGTCACTATGTGTCACGACCCGCACCCCAGAGTTAGGGCACGAGAGCGTAACAACGCCCAGCCTACGCCGCAGTGTCGGCGGTAGAACGCTGTCCTAGGTCACAACATCTAGCAATATAAAGCTAAGCAGTTTATACTCCCCGAATGGGGGTGACATGGCAGATACTAATTCAATCACATCTAAGGTAGAGCATGATAAGGATAGATAAAACATGAGATCCAAAATAAATACAGGAGATAGAAGTCTAAGTGTCTAAGATACATGAACCCAGAAGTACATCTCAAAACTCAAATAAAGATACAGTAATCCACAAAGTAAATACAACTCCAGACAAAATGAAAACTACCTAAACAAACCCTACTGTGTCTCCTCTAGGCTAGCAGGCACCTCCAGGCTATCTGTAAAATTTATCAACAGGTCCAGTCAGGACGGGAACGAGCACATATCTCTCAACAGTTCATATCAGGTTAGGAGTATGAATCATTGCAATAGAGTAAAATACAGGAAATGCTGAATGGAAGTACAAGTAAAACAGGAGATATTTTGTAACTGGAAATAGATACATGATAGTAAAGACTGTAAGTGACTACGTGATTTAGAGCATAATGGTTATGTAAACGGCTTGGGGGCACATGAATACAAATAAGGAGGCACATTTATACAGCTACTGGGGATAGTGTTCACATAACCAATTCTACTCACCCCGCCCCAACCAGTACACAAGGATCCGTTCAAGTTATGTCATAAGCACATGAATACAACTAAAATACGTGAACTCATGTAATGAGTAGTACATGAGGCACGTGAAAGCACATGAGAACATGTAAAAACATGAACTAGTACGAGTACAAGGAGTACCTGATGCACATGATAAAGTACATGAACATGAAATACCCGATGCACCCGTAGAGGGATAACATCTCAGGAAGGGATCCATATAGTACTAATCCGTGAAGATACGTGTCAGCATCATGTAGAGTAATCTAGAGCATGAATATATCCAGACAGGTATGAAAAGATCAGAGAATGTACTCGCCTCGATAACCTGAACAGCTGATAAGTATAGGAGGTCCCACTGAAGCCACAGAGTCCTATTTAAAGCAACACAGGTTACAAGGGGTTCAAGTTGTAATAAATGAATCTCTATAATCAATCTACATTATTCTAGGTTCTTCTAAGTCAAAACAACTCTAGGTCGACTTCGGTCAAAAATCTAGTCAAACTAGGTCAAGTGTTGACTTATAGTTGACTTTGGGTCAACTGGTCAACTCTGGTCAAACATGGTCAATTCTAGTCTAATATAAAGTGTGCTTCGTTATTTGTACGTCGAAACTTACGGCACGCAAATCGAGATAAGAAGATTATCGGTAAGGTTGATAATCTTATTATAGTGATCCACGTATCCAACTCGTCAATTTCAGCGATGTGAGATCACTGGAATTAACTGATCTCAGTTTCGTTGTACTAATCCCGAAATACGAACATTATATGAATTAATTATTAATTAATTATAAAAAGGTTAAACTCAGAGAAATTATCAACAAACATTGTCGGACGATGAAATGAACATCGCCAACGTGTCCAGAATGGTCAAATTAGCTAGGATAGCCTACCCAACGGTCCAATTTGGACACAAGGGCAAAAAGGTAATTTCGGGTCAAAACGGTGTCCGTGTCGGAGCCGTTTTGCACCAAAAAAAACGTGCAAGAAAACAAGTCTATAAAATATAACAAACTATATGTCCACACAACCAGAATGTCGATACGAACCCAAGGTATCTCCAGAATTGGATTCCGTTGACCCGATCTCATTTTGGCCCGTTGACCAGAACTTGGAATTCCGAATTGCACGAAAATGCGTGCCGGAGCCAAAGTTCTCAAAACTTAGCAAACTACCTGTCAACGAGTTCAGAATGATGATACGAACTCAACGGTATCTCCGGAATTGGATTCCGATGAGCCGATCTCAAAATGATCCGTTGACCCGGATATTGGTATCCGACTTGCACCGAAATGCGTACCAGACCCAATGTCCACCAAAACCTAGCAAATTATATGTCAACGAGTCCAGAATGACGATACAAACTCAACGATATCTCCAGAATTGGATTCCGATGAGCCGGCGTCAAAAAGTCCCGTTGACCCAGAATGTGGGACCCGCTTTGCACCGAAAAACGTGTCCGGGCCCACGTTCTCCAAATCTAACAAATTTTATATGAAAACATGCCAGAACGACGCCACAAGTCTAATGGTGGTGTCAAAAATGAAATCTGGAGTCCCGTGTTCAAAAATGGAATTTTACAAGTTGGAAATTACGAATTCGGACGACCAACTTTGGCGTCGAATTCAACCAATCAAACAAGCTCAAACTGAAATGAAATCTAAAGGGGGCAGGAAGAGGGTTATACCAGCTTCGCACCGGAACTGGTAGCACGCCAAACAGAGCTGCGGTGGAGGAGATACAAGCTGACGAAGTTGGCCCCGCGAAACTGTCCAAATTTAATACAATTTAAACGGTCAACTTGGTGGCCGGTTTTCATGTATCAAACGATAAAATTAACGGACGAAAATTGACATGAGCGAAGGTGGATATACCGAGATTGCGACGGAGCGAAGAAATCGCCGATCCAACGGTCGGATCTCCCAGAAAACTCGCACGAAGTCGCTGCGACGGAGCGCCAAAATGAACGTGATTTCGCGCGCGTCACGACGGGACGTCGTGCAAAACGCACGAATCGCCTATACGTCGCGCTGGAAGAGAAGAGGGCGGACCCAGGGGGGTCGTCGGTGATCGCCCACAGTGGGGGGGGCATGGCCACGACGGCCTCGACGCCGGCGGCGGCGCGGCAGCGCTGCCAGCGCGCGCGCGCGCAGCCTGGCTTGCGCCGCTGCTGCTCCCGGTCGTGCTGCTGCTGCAGCAACGCGCAGGTGGCTGCGCGGCCTTGCCTCGCCGGCGAGGGCACGGGGGCGCGCAGCCTCGACGACGGTCGGGCGGCCAACCTTGGAGGAGCTGGTGGCGGAAATAGAATGGAGGTGGTGGCTGCGGTTTGTGAGGTGGGGAGGAGGAGAAGACCATGGAGTTGGAGGAGGAGAGGAGGAGAAAGGTGGTGGTGTCGTGGCCGGAGCCAAGGGAGGAGGGTGGCCGGAGTTGCATGGCCAGGGAGGAGGATGGTGGCGGTCGGCATGGAGGGGGGTCGGGTTTGTAGCATGCTGCTGCCATTATTATGGTTGTGTGAGTTTTGTGTAGGAATAGTTTAATAAGGAATAGAGAGAGAGAGGATAATAATGAGAGAGAGAGAGATGAGTTGGCTCTCCCTAGAAACTAGGGCCGGCCAATATTGGCTGAGTGTGGGAATTCCATGTGGGGGGAAAATCAATGGAGGGGATTAGTTTGTAGGATCTAAAGGCTAGGAATAATTTGGAGAAATAGGGTATTCCAAGAGAAATAAATCAATGGGAAATTTTCCATTAAATATTTAAAAATAGATAAAATAAGCACTTGATATTTTTGGGCAGAAAATATGAGGGTGTCATGATGGAGGGCAACATGGAGCTGGACTGGACTCAGTGGAGCCGGATTGGATCAAAATCGGACATCGAGCAAAAATCGATTTAAAATTAGACGTTGATGATCATGTGTAAATAAGTAACACATGGGGATTCCAATAAATGGGACACAAGTGGCAGACGGATAGTAGGCTCAAAGTGGGCCATGTCCATAGTTGGGGCGGACAGGTTTTGCCCGACAGGGGACCCACAAATCAAGTTGGAAAATGAATGTGACGCCGTGGCGTGAAATAAAATCGGGTCACGCGTCGGGAAAGTTGTGCGAATCAAATGGAGCCCAAAATGACATGAATGAGTGGAAAACGAAGGTCATGGGTGACGAGCGTCTCGAGTAGATCATCAATGAGGAGTTGGTTTCAAGGAAATGACTGGTCTGGCGCTCCCAATTTAAATGTCATGGTAACGCGCTGAAAATGATCAAGAAAAAGAGTGGGAAAATAATTAACAATCAATTGGTCTAAACCGACCCAAAGTTCAGCGAAGCAGAAAGAGCACAAGGGAACAAGTTTGGGTGGGACACCATATACCGTCATGAAGGTAATCGTGTCCACTCCAAAACTCGTGAAGAAGATTTCCAGAATTGAACATCCCTGATACTCCAAATATCAATGGCATAAAAAAGTACACTAACAGATAAATAAATAGAATGAATTATTTAATGTAACCAAACAATCAAAAAAATAAATAAAATGAAAAAAAAATCAACCCGAATTTCAGGGTGCTAACATCCTACCCACCTTATAAAAATTTCGTCCTCGAAATTAAAATATCCCTACTCCCTCTAGGTCAAACCCCCAAAAATCAAAGTCCCAGAACTTAAATAAACATACCATCAAAAAAGAACGGCATACAGGGTCATGGTATACGGTGACAGTGAAGTCTCATCTAGGTTTACTAGTCATGCTAACTAACGGTCATAGGGTATCAAACACACAAGCAATCCAGGGTGCTAAAATAGGAAGATACAGAAATAACAACCATCAAACTATAAGGTTGTCTACCACCCCATATGAAAACTGGTACTCATAAAATAAAAATAAAGGAAGGTAACTACCAATTATTTGAAAAAAATACTATCCCAAGAAAATCAAAATCACAAGTTAAAGAATCGAAAGTCACTTGCATTGAAATCCAATCACAATATATATACAGAGAGAGCGTTAGAGAGGGAAAACTAGCATCATGTGTATGGGGGCATGTTCATACAGTTAGATAGTAGACGTGTGTGTGTGTCCTTGTATAGGGTTATAGCTTAGTATTAAAAGGTTAAATCCAGTTTTAGTTCAGCATTTACATACAAAATCTAAAACAAGCTAGCATTCCAACCATGGAAAATATGAACATAATGCGGGCTCAGATTTTTGGGTTTGGAATATCACAACAAATCTCAACGCTCCCAATATCCTAACACATCCTAACATGATAGAAAGAAATCCTAACATACTATCAATATATTTACCTACGCATACAGTTTAATATTACATGTTAAATCTGAAATTAACTAAACATGGAAATCGATATAAAAATGTTAACATGTATTCAGTTTTAAGGATTTTGGAGAAATTACACATCAAAACCAACTCAATGTTTATCACAACCTATCATGTAAGAATATGAAACCTGAATTTATATCCCTACCTACCACAATGTATCTAGCTCAAACATTACATTTAAGAAAATAAAACAGCAATTTGAACTAAACATTTGGGAACTAAGCATTAAAGGTTAATATGTACACAGCTCTAATATTATATAAAAGAAAAACAATTAAAACAACAACTGAACTAACATTTGGAATCCGTATTAAGGGTTAACATGCACACAGGCTTAGATTTGACAAATTAATCACACAAACTCAACAAAATTTTTGAATTGAACTATAAGTATAGCATACATGTGCAGTGATGTAAACCTAAATAATAACATGAAATTTATATTTAAATTACGAATTTAAACATGGAAAAGTAGAGGACCAGAAATATTAGGGTTTTGACAATCTAACATCAACGACATATTAATATGTATCTAGATATGTGAGAAATCAAGTGTAGCATGCATACGTGTTAGGCAAGGTGTCTGCTATATATATTCATATACATATTCTCATGTCCCAATAAAAATTAATTTTACGTTAAGACTAACATTTAGATTTCTATCAAGATTGCAAAATAGGTGATTGACGTAATCAAGACAGTTTTATTATCATTATTATTTAATACAAGAATAATAGCAAGAAAGAAATAACGATAAAATCTGTTCTGCTTATCTGTTTAAAGAAGGAACCGTTTTGAAATCAGAGCTAAATTATCAAATCCAAGGTAAAGTCTAGCAAAATCGTAAATTCATTGTATTAAGGAGAAATTCATAGGAGAAGTTACACAAGGTTTATGAAAATAGCTAAAGTTACTCCTAAGCGAAATAATGAGAGGCAAACAACAAAACAATTAAATATTTTTTTTGAAGGACTGAAACAATGTAGAGTAAACATGTTCGAAATATTTAAAGTACAATCTGATAATCATATGCGTCTATCCAAAATCATGGTACTCTAAATCATCGTCATACTAGTAAGCAAGGCTACGATAATCATAGAGTTCTCGACTTTGGCACATACCTCTAGAATCATGGTATTTAACATTTTCGCGATGCCGCTAGCTTGGCTGCGAAAACCTTAAATTCCCACACCCAAGAAATATATCCAAGTCAACTATATGTCCTCACCATGCTGGCTAATATGACTGTAGAAGACTAGATTCCATAACATAGATGACATATCCCATATAATTTCATCTTGCCAAAATTAAATTAAACCAATAATGAATACTCAAAAATCAATCAAATTTATTAAGGAACATCAAAATTCAAAAATGAACAAAATCCATCGAAATACAAACTCGAATGCAACAACTATCATCAAAATTCAAAATTCGACAATCTTCCATCAAAACTAATAAATACAAACTCAAATTCAACAATGATCCATTAAAATCAAATTCAATCAATAGAAAAAAAAATAAAACAAATCAAGGGAAAAAGAGTTTTCAAATCGAAGTTAAATAAGATTCTCCAGGGTCGTCCCGGGAATCTCTCAAGGGTTCCTATCTGTGATTGAGTACCTTCAAAATATATCCAAATCCTACTGCAGGCTGTAGTGGTACTCTAGTTCGAATACCACTACACTTTAGTCTCGACCTGCATGGGCCACCACTAAAAACGTGTCACGACCCGCACCCCAGAGTTAGGGCACGAGAGCGTAACAACGCCCAGCCTACGCCGCAGTGTCGGCGGTAGAACGCTGTCCTAGGTCACAACATCTAGCAATATAAAGCTAAGCAGTTTATACTCCCCGAATGGGGGTGACATGGCAGATACTAATTCAATCACATCTAAGGTAGAGCATGATAAGGATAGATAAAACATGAGATCCAAAATAAATACATGAGATAGAAGTCTAAGTGTCTAAGATACATGAACCCAGAAGTACATCCCAAAACTCAAATAAAGATACAGTAATCCACAAAGTAAATACAACTTCAGACAAAATGAAAACTACCTAAACAAACCCTACTGTGTCTCCTCTAGGCTAGCAGGCACCTCCAGGCTATCTGTAAAATTTATCAACAGGTCCAGTCAGGACGGGAACGAGCACATATCTCTCAACAGTTCATATCAGGTTAGGAGTATGAATCATTGCAATAGAGTAAAATACAGGAAATGCTGAATGGAAGTACAAGTAAAACAGGAGATATTTTGTAACTGGAAATAGATACATGATAGTAAAGACTGTAAGTGACTACGTGATTTAGAGCATAATGGTTATGTAAACGGCTTGGGGGCACATGAATACAAATAAGGAGGCACATTTATACAGCTACTGGGGATAGTGTTCACATAACCAATTCTACTCACCCCGCCCCAACCAGTACACAAGGATCCGTTCAAGTTATGTCATAAGCACATGAATACAACTAAAATACGTGAACTCATGTAATGAGTAGTATATGAGGCACGTGAAAGCACATGAGAACATGTAAAAACATGAACTAGTACGAGTACAAGGAGTACCTGATGCACATGATAAAGTACATGAACATGAAATACCCGATGCACCCGTAGAGGGATAACATCTCAGGAAGGGATCCATATAGTACTAATCCGTGAAGATGCGTGTCAGCATCATGTAGAGTAATCTAGAGCATGAATATATCCAGACAGGTATGAAAAGATCAGAGAATGTACTCGCCTCGATAACCTGAACAGCTGATAAGTATAGGAGGTCCCACTGAAGCCACAGAGTCCTATTTAAAGCAACACAGGTTACAAGGGGTTCAAGTTGTAATAAATGAATCTCTATAATCAATCTACATTATTCTAGGTTCTTCTAAGTCAAAACAACTCTAGGTCGACTTCGGTCAAAAATCTAGTCAAACTAGGTCAAGTGTTGACTTATAGTTGACTTTGGGTCAACTGGTCAACTCTGGTCAAACATGGTCAATTCTAGTCTAATATAAAGTGTGCTTCGTTATTTGTACGTCGAAACTTACGGCACGCAAATCGAGATAAGAAGATTATCGGTAAGGTTGATAATCTTATTATAGTGATCCACGTATCCAACTCGTCAATTTCAGCGATGTGAGATCACTGGAATTGACTGATCTCAGTTTCGTTGTACTAATCCCGAAATACGAACATTATATGAATTAATTATTAATTAATTATAAAAAGGTTAAACTCAGAGAAATTATCAACAAACATTGTCGGACGATGAAATGAACATCGCCAACGTGTCCAGAATGGTCAAATTAGCTAGGATAGCCTACCCAACGGTCCAATTTGGACACAAGGGCAAAAAGGTAATTTCGGGTCAAAACGGTGTCCGTGTCGGAGCCGTTTTGCACCAAAAAAAACGTGCAAGAAAATAAGTCTATAAAATATAACAAACTATATGTCCACACAACCAGAATGTCGATACGAACCCAACGGTATCTCCAGAATTGGATTCCGTTGACCCGATCTCATTTTGGCCCGTTGACCAGAACTTGGAATTCCGAATTGCACGGAAATGCGTGTCGGAGCCAAAGTTCTCAAAACTTAGCAAACTACCTGTCAACGAGTTCAGAATGATGATACGAACTCAACGGTATCTCCGGAATTGGATTCCGATGAGCCGATCTCAAAATGATCCGTTGACCCGGATATTGGTATCCGACTTGCACCGAAATGCGTGCCAGACCCAATGTCCACCAAAACCTAGCAAATTATATGTCAACGAGTCCAGAATGACGATACAAACTCAACGATATCTCCAGAATTGGATTCCGATGAGCCGGCGTCAAAAAGTCCCGTTGACCCAGAATGTGGGACCCGCTTTGCACCGAAAAACGTGTCCGGGCCCACGTTCTCCAAATCTAACAAATTTTATATGAAAACATGCCAGAACGACGCCACAAGTCTAATGGTGGTGTCAAAAATGAAATCTGGAGTCCCGTGTTCAAAAATGGAATTTTACAAGTTGGAAATTACGAATTCGGACGACCAACTTTGGCGTCGAATTCAACCAATCAAACAAGCTCAAACTGAAATGAAATCTAAAGGGGGCAGGAAGAGGGTTATACCAGCTTCGCACCGGAACTGGTAGCACGCCAAACAGAGCTGCGGTGGAGGAGATACAAGCTGACGAAGTTGGCCCCGCGAAACTGTCCAAATTTAATACAATTTAAACGGTCAACTTGGTGGCCGGTTTTCATGTATCAAACGATAAAATTAACGGACGAAAATTGACATGAGCGAAGGTGGATATACCGAGATTGCGACGGAGCGAAGAAATCGCCGATCCAACGGTCGGATCTCCCAGAAAACTCGCACGAAGTCGCTGCGACGGAGCGCCAAAATGAACGTGATTTCGCGTGCGTCACGACGGGACGTCGTGCAAAACGCACGAATCGCCTATACGTCGCGCTGGAAGAGAAGAGGGCGGACCCAGGGGGGTCGCCGGTGATCGCCCACAGCGGGGGGGGCATGGCCACGACGGCCTCGACGCCGGCGGCGGCGCGGCAGCGCTGCCAGCGCGCGCGCGCGCAGCCTGGCTTGCGCCGCTGCTGCTCCCGGTCGTGCTGCTGCTGCAGCAACGCGCAGGTGGCTGCGCGGCCTTGCCTCGCCGGCGAGGGCACGGGGGCGCGCAGCCTCGACGACGGTCGGGCGGCCAACCTTGGAGGAGCTGGTGGCGGAAATAGAATGGAGGTGGTGGCTGCGGTTTGTGAGGTGGGGAGGAGGAGAAGACCATGGAGTTGGAGGAGGAGAGGAGGAGAAAGGTGGTGGTGTCGTGGCCGGAGCCAAGGGAGGAGGGTGGCCGGAGTTGCATGGCCAGGGAGGAGGATGGTGGTGGTCGGCATGGAGGGGGGTCGGGTTTGTAGCATGCTGCTGCCATTATTATGGTTGTGTGAGTTTTGTGTAGGAATAGTTTAATAAGGAATAGAGAGAGAGAGGATAATAATGAGAGAGAGAGAGATGAGTTGGCTCTCCCTAGAAACTAGGGCCGGCCAATATTGGCTGAGTGTGGGAATTCCATGTGGGGGGAAAATCAATGGAGGGGATTAGTTTGTAGGATCTAAAGGCTAGGAATAATTTGGAGAAATAGGGTATTCCAAGAGAAATAAATCAATGGGAAATTTTCCATTAAATATTTAAAAATAGATAAAATAAGCACTTGATATTTTTGGGCAGAAAATATGAGGGTGTCATGATGGAGGGCAACATGGAGCTGGACTGGACTCAGTGGAGCCGGATTGGATCAAAATCGGACATCGAGCAAAAATCGATTTAAAATTAGACGTTGATGATCATGTGTAAATAAGTAACACATGGGGATTCCAATAAATGGGACACAAGTGGCAGACGGATAGTAGGCTCAAAGTGGGCCATGTCCATAGTTGGGGCGGACAGGTTTTGCCCGACAGGGGACCCACAAATCAAGTTGGAAAATGAATGTGACGCCGTGGCGTGAAATAAAATCGGGTCACGCGTCGGGAAAGTTGTGCGAATCAAATGGAGCCCAAAATGACATGAATGAGTGGAAAACGAAGGTCATGGGTGACGAGCGTCTCGAGTAGATCATCAATGAGGAGTTGGTTTCAAGGAAATGACTGGTCTGGCGCTCCCAATTTAAATGTCATGGTAACGCGCTGAAAATGATCAAGAAAAAGAGTGGGAAAATAATTAACAATCAATTGGTCTAAACCGACCCAAAGTTCAGCGAAGCAGAAAGAGCACAAGGGAACAAGTTTGGGTGGGACACCATATACCGTCATGAAGGTAATCGTGTCCACTCCAAAACTCGTGAAGAAAATTTCCAGAATTGAACATCCCTGATACTCCAAATATCAATGGCATAAAAAAGTACACTAACAGATAAATAAATAGAATGAATTATTTAATGTAACCAAACAATCAAAAAAATAAATAAAATGAAAAAAAAATCAACCCGAATTTCAGGGTGCTAACACTATGTGTCTGTGGGTTACCATTTTGCACTGCTTCTGTTTGATCATGCTCTATGGGTATGTTTTGTTACATATAAATTGTGATATGCCGCATGATGTTCGCTATGTTTGATTGTGTAACTCCGCTTTTCCGGAATTATTAATTTTGGTATTTTTTGGAATATTTTTTTTAAAAAAATAATTATTTCAGTTTATTTGGTGGTTAGTTCTTTTTAATTTTTGAAAGAATTTAATTAGTTAATAATTTTTAAGGTTTATTTCTTCTTATTATTAAGCTAATGTTCTAACAAAACATTATTTGAAATTCAAATTCTTTCTCCCACATGGGAGAACAGCAAATTTTAGTTCCCTAAATTTTCCCTCCATTTCTTTTCCCTTCCTCCAAGTTTCTAACAACTTGGTAACTCACTCCAACAATTTTCTAACAATTTTTCTAACTAAATTCTTGCAGTTGTAATAAAGTAATTTTTGGAGGACTTTTTGGTAAAAATGGAAATTTCACTTATTTAAGTAAAGCCTTTTCTCTTTCTCTCTCAGTCTTCACAAATTTTTTCTCTGATAAAAAAAATTGGAGAACAGAGCTTCCCCGATTTTTCCTCAATCCACCCAGCCCTAACCCTAGTTTCCCTCACCGGCGGATCTTGACAGCGGCGAAGGCGACCGACCTTCTTTGTTCTCCAGCGGCATCCACGGCGGGCGGATGATTTCAGCGGCGACGCCGAGAAGCCTCCGACGACTTGGCAGTTCCTTCTTTGAGTGGTGGCTGAGCCACAGCGGCGGGGGCGCACCGTTCCTCCTCCGGCAGCGACGAGACGAGTTCGTCGACGGCCTCGATCTGCTCATCTGCGACGAGCGCCGACGAGCGGATCTTTTCCTCAACTTTCCGACGACGAGCAGCGGTGACTGAGACCCGATCTCTTCTCCGATGACGATTAGGTCGACCTCCGACGATGCTCGACTGTGTGCGACTTCTTTCTTTCCAGCGATGACAACGATGGTGATGGCTGGAACCCTCTCCTCAGCAACAACGGCGGGTTCCTCGTCATCGGCGACGGGATTTCGATCTCTACGACGAGTAGCGGCGTTTAGCCACCTCTACTAACAGTGTTTGAATCTTCTTGAAGTGTAAGTACTGGATCTTTGGCTCTTCTTCTTGATTGTTGTTCCTGAGGATTTTTAATGAATTTGGTCGAGACGATCGAATTCTCTTGTAAGATCCTTTGAAGAGTGCTCTACAAATTTCTTTGTGATCAATTCTGAATCAAGTTATTTGTTGTGGCGTTTGGAATGTCAGATCTGATCGAATTAGAGGGGGCCCTGTTCGAATCAAGAACACAGCAATTCTTGACTCCTGGGGGACATCTGGACACAGAGGGAGCGTGTCCGATCACCTAACTGAGACTGCAACCTTTCTCAGGTTTTGTACTGCTCTCATCAAGTTTTGATTTGAGTTATTTATAGTTAGAATTATTGGGGTTGAACGGGGTTATGATCGGGTTGCAGGAAGGTTGGGGTCGTATCTGATCCCTTGTTCGTGTCTGTTGGGGATGTATCCAGTATTAGTGGTGTCGGACCCTACTGTTGTTGGTGTCAGTCATGGGGAAGGCTAGATGCAACTTGTATTTAAATTTGTTGCTAAATTGTAATTCCTGATGATTATTCTGTGTTTATTTTCCTTCTCTAAACATTTGAATTGGAGGGAACTATGGTGAATTAGCTCATTTGCTCACAAGAGCATATGCCGAGCTAGTGTTGGTTTGATTAATTCAGGTCAGGTCAGTGCAGTATAGGAGCTAAGAAGGAAGTGGGTTATTTCAATTAAATGTTCACCCTTTCTTTTCAGTCTGAGTATATGCAGTTAAAACTCAACTGTTGTACTGGGCTGGGTTATTGTAGCAGTAAGTTAATTTGGTTGTGTTTGGTTCTTTGTACAGGTTAAGGAGAAGTAGGTTGTTTAGTTGGTGTACCATTTATTAAGTCTCTGTTGAATAACTATCCTATTATTTGTATTTTTTTGATGGGGCTTGAGTTGGTTACATATTTGAGTTATTTATTGAAGTTGGTGTATTCAAATAAGGGGGGAGGCTGCCAGTGTATTGTGTTTTTCTTTGAGCGAATTGCAGTAGAAGTTTTAAGCTCGAGATGAGTGAGCTGAATGTTGGGAATGTATTTGAACGGCCAGGTTAGACTGTGGGCATTAAGTGGAAGATTGGAATAACATTGGTAACAATGTTGATTGAGCAGGGTTTGGGAGCTGGATTAGTAAGCTTGGTCTACCAATCTATAAATTAATGATATAGTCCAAGCAACATATTTATTTAATTAAATTTAGTAATGTTATTATTTTTCTTTAAGTAATTTTGTAGTAAATTTTATATAGTAATAATATTGCTAGTATATTCTTACCAATAAATGCATTTGTGATTAAAACTATTTTCTAGAATTACTATATTCTAAACTTGTACTTGCTACATGTATAGATAAATGTAGTTAGCTAAGGAAATATTAGTTAGTTAGTAAATGGATATGGTTAGCAATAATTTAGTTAGCTAATGGTTTATTGTAGAAACCTAACAAATTTGTACCTTAAATCTAGGTGAACCTACAGACTTATGTTCTTCTATTCTCGGACTCCCAGAGTAAGGCAAGTACACCGGCTCGAACTCTTTACTCTGTATTTTCTGTCTTGCTTCATGTTCTCATGTTGACACACGATTGTTCATTGTTCACTGTTCATCGTTCATCGTTCATAGTTCATCGTTCATAGTTCATTGTTCTTACTTGTACATTGGGGTGGGAAAATACTACAGATATGTGACCAATCCTATTTTAGCTAGGCATTGACTAATAGCTTAGGTCTCACACCGTGCACGTGAGACTCTAAGCCGTACCATTTTTTATTGTTTACTGTTTACTGTTCACTGTTTACTGTTTACCCAGCCGGTCACATACTCTGATAGTTATTTATATTCCTGTCTTGTACCATGGTTCATATTGTGATTCTTTTTCATGCATTTTAGTTTACATTGTTTAGAGTTTCTTGTCGGGGTTGTACTTTGCTCTTTTCCTGATAGGATCGTTGCAGGTGAGTGGGAGATTACATAGAGCTGGTGATTGCTTGGATATTGCAGCTTTTATTTCATTTATTTTTCTGGAGATAGTATCTTAGAGATTCATTATTGTATATTATTTCATTTGACCGGATTTGTCTCCGGCTGAGTTTGTATTTAAAATACTTGATGGATATTGGTGATTTCTGGGAACGTTATAAAAGCTGTGTTTTGGTTTACATTACATTGTGACTTTGAGTTTTTCTTAGTATTGTACAGCTTACTTCGTCGTGTCCAACGACGAAGGCTGGGCGTGTCCGACTCGTATCCGATTATTCGGGAGCGGGACGTGACAGATTGAGGCGTATTAGCGACATGAACTTTCAGGTGCTTTGTAGTTGCATGTTGACGTCTTACGGCTATTAGTTTAGTTTTCTTTGCTGGCCCTTTATCTATTCTGTCAAAGGAGGATGTTTTACTGTGGTTAGATCAATGGATGTGTTGATACTGAGCATGGATATGCAAACGTCTGGTGCTTAATCCCCAACTGCGGATAAAACGATCCAACATGTGGCTTCCTTCTGTAGGCTCTTTTTTTCCACAACCCCCATCCACATAGGCAACAAATAAAACCAATTGATTGTATTGTTTTTGTAATCATTGATGTTGAGTTGGAATCATAGAGATCACCATGGCCCAGACTTGAAATTTTCTTGTACAAACCGGAGCATACAACTGCTTCCCTTTTTCCATAAGGAGTATACTTCTGAAAATAGCACACAGCATATAGCCCCCATGCAAAGGGAAGCTCAGAACATGCATTTCAAACAACATAAGAGTATATAACAACATTTGCTCCATAATTTTCCAATACATTGAAAAGATTCAAACACAATGGCTGCAAGATTTTCAAATATATAAACTGGAGCCAAGTCTACTTGTATCCAACACAAAATACATTTTACATTGATAAGTTTGAAATTGATATTACATAGCACATATTACTTTAAGATAAGATAAGCCAAGACAACTAAAGTAAAAAGTATCCCCTCCACAACAATGGTCACCGCAACACCTGTTACACATCCATAAACGAAAGATGTGTTCAACAATTCAGGCCGCCTTTCTACATTTGTATGCCCTACAATATCCCGTTCACTGATATCCTCTCTAACATCATGTCTCGTCGCACCTTGATTTGACGACTCTCCTACATGAACCGATGCACCCAATCTTTGACGTTGACCCACGCCTGCGAACATGTCTCGACCCCCCCGATCTAGACGAATTGGATTGGATTGCCCGTTCCAACACTCCATAGCCTCTTCATACGTATTGAAGCCGTGATACACCGCATTACGATATCCATAAACCTGTGCATTGCATTCTTTCCATGTCAAATAAATGCCGCATTGCCTACCACTCTTCACAACATAATAATTTTTTCCCATTTCAAACTACAAAATATCATCCAAAAATTATGATAAGCTGAAAATTCCGTCACATATTTATTGAACTTGAAAATCTATACATTGACAACATAAACACAAACACTACTTGAGAGAATGTTAGTTCTGAAGAATGAAAGATATTAGTTACGCTGGAAATAATGTTGGTCAACATTTTAGGAATTTTGAATTAAAAAACATTGACCTGTGTGTACAACAATGATTTACAACAGACAAAACAGGTCAAAAACAACACCGACATCATCACCTGGTGAATTTAAACCCTGTAATTTTTAATTCGAAAAATGTTTCAATATATTGTTAATGCAGATACTCATACAAATAACCATTGAAGATGGAAGTACATGTAGAGCTACTTGAGTTAAGCTGATAGCAAAAGAATGATGTTAATGAAAATGAATGATATTTGAGAAAATACTTCCACATGTCCATTGAAATGCATGTTTCTATGCTTCTCTTTTAAAGATCGTGTTCTATTTGCTCTCTTTATATGTTTATAATAGTTAAAGATAGTAAATTCTCAATTGGAAATGCATTTACCCTTCAAGCCATAAAATCAAGAACTAACTACTAATATATGTCTACGTTTTTTGGAAAGGGATTTTGAGTGTTCTCTTAGCTTTTTTCATTGGTTATGTAGCTCAACTGGGTACTCGTTTAGGCTGGGCATTCGTCAGGATCAGTGGATATTTGACACAAACTACAGGACATATGACAAACAAAGCTACATAAACAGCCATGTTAAACCACAAAAATCAAACTACTCAATCCTGAATCAATGTGCTCAATACTGAATCAATGTGCTCAGTCCTCATAACATATTCAGAGGCAATTGCTCAATCCTGAATCAATGTGTATTGAGACAGTACAGTCCCCAATGGTACCAACTCATAGTGCCGTACCCACAAAACCCTAAAGCAACCCAAAATTAAAATGAGTTTGACAATGAACAATGACTGAGGATTGAGAAATTTCGAAAAAAATTTATTGAAAAAGCCTATTAGTAGGCTGTCAACTTGAACAACTTCCAATTAAGTACTGCAAAATTCCAGTGAAGACAAATATTTCCATCAAAGAAACCTACACAAATAAATCATGAAGATCTTCAGATCTTACCCTACAGTGAATAAGCCGATATCAAATTAGGGCTTCTCTCTCGATCAACTCGCTTGGGTAAGATCTGAAGCGATCCCCTCTTCTCCCAGATCTGCGAAATTCCTGCATAAGAGGAGATCTTTGCAAGAGGGCGAACTTGCCGAGATGCGCCCCTGCCTTCCTGCGCTCGGCCTCAGAGATGGCAAGGTCTCGTGCGATGGAGTTCGCTTCAGCTTGGGGATTCTGTCGTGGGATTTTACCCTAGCCGCTAGGGCAGGAGCGATCGGAGAGCGAGAGAGGAGTTGGATGGCATGGGATGTAATTTTTTACACGAACCGTTCTCAAGTTGCGATGGCAGGGAGTGGTAAATATATGGAACTTTTCGATTTTTTTTTGAGCCGCACGATCAGATCAGACGGACGAGAGCTCGCGAGCGCAGGAAAAACAGCCTGAGGCCGACCTCAGGCCCATTTTACCATATATATATATATATATATATATATATATATATATATATATATATATATATATATATATATATATATATATATACACTTAAAAAATTGATTCGGAGAGTCCAATTTTTTTCTTCTATTTATTTACAAGTTTATCATTCAACTTTTTTTTTGCTTTAAGGCAGCCCAATTTTTTTTGCTTTAGGACTGCCAACAAAGTTAATAATCCTACCATAATGTAGTTGTTGGTCCATTGGTCATAGTTACAACTGATTTTGATAATCAACGTAAACTTTGGTCGATGCACAAATAATACGCAGGTACAGGAACAAACGCAGAACATCTACTTCCACACTGCTACCATTCATCGTTGTAAGTCCCTTGATTTATTGATAATATTTTTGATTATTTTTTATGGATATTTAATATTAAATTGTATTTTAAAGTCAATAATGTATATAGTAGTACTTTATCGTAGCTTTGATTTTTGAAACACAATTATCAGTTTCTCAAATCTAATTCCATGTTCAAATTCTAGACGAGTCCACATTCACCTAGGCATATCACGTTCCACTCAAACATGTTTCCTTGCACTAATATTTCTTGCAAAACTTTTCGGTCAAAACAGTCATTTTACCTTTCGCCGTAAATTTGATGTATTTTTTAATTTCGATTTGAGGTCCAAACTCGATCCAATTTATGGTTTTGACCTATTTTGAGCCTACTACACACATGCCAATGATGTGCCACTCAATTGAGTTCACATGTGCTATTTATTTTCAAATGGCACACAAGACCCAATATTAGACTTAATGGACTTAAATCAATCCAAATAATTCCACCAACCCAACACTAGTCCAAGTAGGGTTCATAGAGCCTATTCTAAGATACCCTAACCTATTAGACATATTTTATACTAATTTTTATGAATTAGTGGCAGCCATATTGATTTAAATCTATTTTTTTAAATCAACTCCATAACTACTTTCCTAATTTGGACCCAATCAAATCTTTTTGAGATACACCTTTAATTTAAATCATCAAATCTCCTTCAAATCTCACAAAACCAAATTAAAATCTTTCAAAAAAAATCTCTCATTTAAACCAGTCCCCCTCCCTTTTTGTAGGGATTTTATATATATACATCCTAAAAACCGAGCGGCATCCTATATTTCTCATGCGCACATAGTTCTTCCCCATCCGAATAAAACCCTTTTCACCTGACAAATTTTAACCCTTCCACCAACTCTCAAGCCTCCTCAAGATCTTGCCCTAATGTCCTAGCAAGCCCCTGAGGAGCCACGGCAACTTGGTGAGAAGTTGCAAGCTTTAGAAGTCACCTGAAGTTGGATATGAAGTCTGAATTTGTTCCAGCAGGTACATTGTTTTGCACCTAAAAGTTTCGGATACTTCTCAACCTCTACTTTTATTAAAACTAAAACCAATGGGAATATCTCTGTGTCTATTTTTATGTCGACTTAGCCACCCATACAGTTCCAAACGGTTTGGCCAGGGCGTCCGTTCTATGAACATGTGTCCAAAACAGACCAGATCTGTTGCGAGCCAATATTCATCTACTTTCGGGCCACTTAAACCATCCGTATATTTTTGATAAAAAACTAGACTTCCTAAGCTTTCCAGTGCTTATACTTTTGCAGCATTTTGGTTTCGTTTGTTATTTATTAAAATTTTGGACATTTCACCGTAATATCAAAATACCGAAATCCATGAGTTCTACATGTCCAATTGATTTTGAAACTTCGTATACCATTACCAAATTAATTGTTGTGCATGTTTTCATGATAAATATATAATTTTACCAATTTTTGTGATTTTCCCAAAATTAATAATTTTTAAATATTTATTGTTTCGGGACTTATATCGTATACCTAGTCTAGGAACATTGTTGTAAAATCAACCTAGGAATTGTGTATTTAATTTTCTACCAATAAAATATAATAAATAATGATATAAAATATTTATAAATATTTTTCCAAATTTAAATTAATATTTTATGTTGGTAATAAAATACTTTTACAGGAAGATTTGATACTATATATGTTATATTGTGTAGTATAGACGTTATGACTAGTTTGATGTATAGATCTTATTATGGATCATATATGGGAAGTCCATATATGGTAATTCGTTAGAGAGAGTTATTAATAATAGAATATTTATTATAGGTGGATTTGGCAGAAGTAGCGAGGACTTTGGAGTTGATCAGACGCATACTCAAACAGAGTTTACAAGCAAGTGTACCTTGCCTTGGTTACGGATTATTTCCTTTATTTATTTATTTTTGTTAGCACTAATATGACGTAGGATTGTTGATACTTAGTGTCCGTTTTGAAGACGGGTGATGATGTTATAGAATTGACATCGAGTATCGACACTAGACATTACGTGTACTTTATTGGTGTTTCATTGACACGATTGACCACAAGACACCGACACGTTCATGATGCGAGCTTTACATGAGTATTCATGGTATTGACTTCATAATAGATTAATATATTTATTATTATTTTTGTTTTTAGATACTTTACTTGACTTGCTAGTTCTAGACATGGGGTGGGGAGAACATTACCGATATATATATATATATATATATATATATATATATATATACACTTGAATATCCTTGTTTCCATGTAGGGTCTTGGATGGTATTCTAATCTTATACCTTCATCTCCATAGCAGAGCTAGGGTGGTTATATGCTTTATCTACTCGTATGCCCTTGGCCCCACTGTAGAAACGAAATAGTAAAGCGTAATACTCTAGAGGGGGGGTGAATAGAGTTGGCAGCGGAATAATGCTAATTAAAAATATTAGCAGCACAATCACAAAATATTAATCACAACTGAAATAAAGTAAAGACAGAGTTAAGAGAGCAAACGCAAAGACATCGATGTATACTGGTATCCCTCTGTTGAGGACTAATCCAGTCGGTAGAACTCTTGCTACCAGTTGAATCCACTATTGGAAAAACCGTAAGTTTTCTTACGAAGTCCTTGCAACTTCTACAACGCGAGCTTTGATACGAAGAACTCGTCCAACTTCAAATGTGAAGAGGTATTCTTCAATCAAGCCTTCTGATTACAATTTCTCAGAAACTTCTAGACCGTACCGCACTGGCAAATCGACTAGAGGATTGTAATTGGCTTGGGATCTGAAATTGAAAGCTCTAGAAAACTCTTTGAAAGACTGAAAGCTTTAGATAGAGAGAAGATTGAAAGTGAATGAGTGAGTTGAAATGATTGAAATCCTTCTCTATTTATAGGAATTTCAAAGGCAGACTTCTGACAGAATTCGGGCAGAACTCTATGAGCAAATCTCGGTCAAATTCGCAACTGCAGGAGGACCAAGTTCCAAGGATTCAAAATCACAACGGCCACTAACCGAACTCTGGCCGAACTCGGTCCGAGTTCTATCAGGGTTTAGTCAGGGTTTAGTTAGGGTTTTGAAAAAAGCTTTTTGGTGATTTTTGAAAACCTTTTTGAAAACCTTTTTGTAAACCTTTTTGAGAAGTTATTTTAAAAACATTTTGAACTCATTTGAGGGTAGCCTATTTGCCAGTACGACTCGGTGTACAATATATTCCTAGACTCAAATAAAAATGAAAATATATTGCATAAGGAATTACAGACTCGAGTAGGCAAACAAATCTTCGGTCTTGAATTCAGTGGATAGCCATTCTTGATCATGTTCAAGAGTCCGAGATGTCCCGACTAGCTTTGTATATCCAGACAGAGTTTATTCAATTATTAAAATCAGGTTTGACCATATGACCAAATGGGCCAACAATCTCCTCCATTTTGATAATTGATAAACTATGAATGATATAACATTAAGCTTGTTCAAAATATCAAAAAGTAGAAATTGTTCATATCCTGTATTATCTCAAAAAAATGTTAGATCTTTAAATTTTCTCCCCCTTTGTCACTTAGCAAAATAATTGCAAAAGATAAAGCTCTTCCGCAATCAAATGCATAAGTAACAAATAGTGAGCAAAACATATATAAAAGAAATAAAAAGAGAATTATCACTGGCATGTATTAAAAAATAAAATCATCACAGGCATGTAATTTCACAGGCAGTTTATAAAGAATGAAACAATATAAGAAATAGTGCTAGCATAAACTGAAACTAAAACATTGTGCTTAAATAAACTGAATGCCATAAACTAAGGCATAATAAACATGTCTATGAAAGAAAAGAGTACTGAAGCATACTAAAAAGTGCTAATAAAAAGTACTGATAATAACTTGGAATGTCGGAGCATTTCCAAGTGTACAATAAAATATCACTCAAAATCATATAGTCACATCTCCTCATCATCATCTTCATCATCATCATCAGCAGCTCGACCAGCATGTCCTGAAGTACCAGCTCCAGAGGTACCAGCGCCAGAAGGATGTGGAGGGGCGCCAGCATAGAACTCACCAACATAATTACGATGCTGAGCACGGTCAGGACGGTACCAATCATAGGCATTACCGGGCTGAAAGTAGGCATGAACAGCCTCATCCTCACAGCGGTAACCGGAGAAAGCTGGATCTCTAGGAATGGAACCGGCTGAATGACCAGTCTAGGCGAAACGAAGATCAGCTAAGGATTTTGCAAGCGCCTGATAGCGGGTGACGTCGCGGAACTCACGCTCGCGAGCCATGTCCGTCATCGAGACGTGCAAAGTAGATAAATGCTGATGTATGCCCTCAAATGTCATAGCATACTGATGAGGTGGTGAAGGAGGTACAGTAGGAGGAGCAGGAGGTGGAGCTGAAGCAGTCATGCTACGACGAGATAACTGAAGAAACTTGGGCTCAGGGTCCTGAGTACAAGTCGACAGATCGATATCGAAGCGCTGAAAGATACGTGGAAGAATCATCGCGTAAGAGAGATTTCTATCTCTTGCACGACAACGACCCATCATCTGAATCATGGTCTTAGGGGCAGAAAATGGAATCCCCTTAAGAATGTGGTACATGGCGGACAGCTCAAGAGAAGTCACATCATCCTTTGAAGTAGATTTTGGAAGGATAGTGGAATAGATGATGTGATACAATTCATAGTTAAACAAGTTCAGGTTGTTAGCCTTGAACTTTCCAGAGCGTACTCTATCAGGTGCACAGAGTTCCGCTTTGAAACTGGCGAGTGTCGTGCCTTCAGGAAAATCAAATTCAGTGATGTCAACTAGTGGTTCACCTTCATTAGGGATACCAAGGATCTCCGCTAAGAGGTCATCATTGAAATTGATATTAATACCTCCAACACGAGTGCTCACATCAAAAGTGTTTAATATGAGATTGCAATAAAATAATCTAATGGCAATAGTTGCTATAGGGAAGCAGATTTTAACAAAAAGATGTAACCCTAATGCCTCAAATAAATGACGATGATCAGGAAATACAGTCCATTTGACTGGAGCGCCTGTGCATATGGATCTCATGGAGAAGTCTCCATACCACAGTAGGGCTTGGTCTAGGGTTTGAAAGAAAAACCCGTCGAACGCACCGTCGCTCGTTTGGACCGGCGAGAAGAGGGAATCCGTATATGGATGCGAAGATGACCCTTCCTCACTAGGGTTAGTCTTCTTCCTCTTTGATGGATTGAATTTGGGTGCCATTTGTGCAAATTGAAATAAAAATGCACTAATTGAAAAGTGGAGAAAGATGGGGTTATAACTCCCGAAATAAAAGTATGTCGAAGAGAACGACGAACTCCGCACGAATCCAACTTTTGGATTGATTTCACCACTTGGATTGGAAGAATGAGGGTGGTGAAAAGCTAGGGTTCGGGGCTCCTTCGCGGCTGCTGCTGCTGTTGTGAATAGTTTGGAAGCAATGAAGAAGAGGGCTGCTCGGGTTCTGTATATATAACCTGACACCCTCAACCGAACTCGGGCCGAATTCGGTCAGAGCTCTGGCCGAATTCGCCTAGGGTTCTTTAAAGTTGATTTTAGCCATTCTTTTTTATTGTCTTATTTCAAATATTTAATTCAAAGATTAGTCATTTCAACTTCAATTAACATAATTAATATTATTTTATAGATTAAATGTCGTTACACAGCGACTGTTTCAGATTAGCTGTAGGAGTACTGTCCCAGCTGGCGGAGATTCATCGGGGAACTCTTAAGTACCGCTTTGCTTCAACCGTAGTTGTGGTGACAGACAGACTCTTTATTGGCTTATCTCTAACACAGTTTTTGCGTAATGATATATAATCATAAAACAAAATTAATTAATATTATTGACGTCCAAAATTCCTAATTCTCGACGTAAATAATTGAAACGATCTTCCGCTAGAGGTTTAGTGAAGATGTCAGCTAGTTGATTTTCAGTATCTATGTACACAAGGTTTATATCTCCATTTTGATGATGATCTCTAAGAAAGTGATGTCGAATCTCGATATGTTTAGTACGAGAGTGACATACAGGATTCTTAGTCAAATTATTAGTGCTCGTGTTATCACAGAAAATGGAAATATGTGTGTAAAATAAATCATAGTCTTCTAGGGTTTATTTCATCTACAAAATCTGAGCACAACAACGTCCTGCGGCGATGTACTCAGCCTCTGTTGTTGATAGGGCTACAGAATTTTGCTTTTTACTAAACCATGAGACTAAAGCCTTGCATAAGAAATGACATGTGCTACTGGTACTTTTTCTATCAACTTTGCATCCAGCAAAATCTGCATCCGAATAACCAATAAGGTCAAAGGACTTAGTTTTGGGATACCACAAGCCAACAGAAGAAGTGCCCTTAAGGTATCGAAAGATACGCTTAACTGCGGACAGATGTGATTCCTTTGGGTTAGCTTAAAAACGTGCACACAGGCAAACACTAAACATTATATCTGCACGACTAGCAGTTAAATAAAGTAAGCTACCAATCATACCTCAATACTTACGTGTGTCGACTGGCTTGCCTTGTTCATCTGAATCAAGCTTTGTTGAAATTGCCATTGGAGTGCCAATAGGTTTGACATTGTCCAGATCAAACTTCTTTAGCAGGTCTTTTGTATACTTGGCTTGATTTAAAAATGTTCCATTATCAGTTTGTTTGATTTGCAATCCGAGAAAGAATTTCAGCTCTCCCATCATGCTCATCTCAAACTCATTCTGCATACACTTAGAAAATTCTTGACACAGAGATTCATCAGTAGATCTAAATATACTATCATCAACATAGATTTGAATTAAAAGAAGTTTGCCATTAAAAGACTTAATAAACAGTATAGTGTCAACCTTGCCTTTTGAAAAATCGTTGTCAAGTAGAAAAGAGCTTAAACGATCATACCAAGCACGAGGGGCTTGTTTTAAACCGTATAAGGCTTTCTTCAACTTGAAAACATGATCTGGGTTTTTGAAATCCGTGAAACCTGGAGGTTGTGCTACAAAAACTTCTTCTTTTATAAAACTATTTAAAAAATCACTCTTAACATCCATTTGAAATAGTTTGAAATCATGAAAACATGCAAATGTACATAACATGCGAATGGATTCTAATCTCGCAACTGGGGCATAAGTCTCATCGTAGTAGATACCTTCTTCTTGATTGTATCCTTGAGTTACGAGTCGAGCCTTATTACGAGTCACTAAACCATTCTCATTTAGTTTATTTCGGAATACCCAACGGGTGCCAATGACCGGATGATCAATAGGCCTGGAAACAAGTTCCCAAACTTGATTCCGTTCAAATTAGTTTAATTCCTCTTGCATAACATCTATCCAAAAGCTATCACTACATGCTTCATCAATAGTTTTGGGTTCTAGTTATGAAATAAATGCAACACTAGAAACAATCTCTCTACAGGATGTACGAGTACTTACTCCTTTGGTAATATCACCAATTACCAAATCTTTTGGATGATCAGCTGTAAATTTCAACCTTTTTGGAAGATTCTGAAGATAGCTGGTTCCTGGATCTTCTCTAGGAGGTTCAGCTAGTGCAGAGCTTGGTTGAGTATCAGCTGATGTTGAGCTTGGTACAGTTGGATCTTCGTCATTGTCATCGATCGTCATCTGATTTAGTTCATCAAAGGTGACGTTGATTGACTCTTCGATGATCATGGTTCTTTTGTTGAAGACTCTGTGCTCTTGGCCGCATAACCTAAAAATATACCTTCATCGGCCTTTTCATCAAATTTTTCCAAAGTGTCTTTTGTATTAAGAATAAAACATTTACAACCAAAAATTCTAAAGTATGAAACAGATGGAATTCTATCAAACCATAACTCAAATGGAGTCTTCTTCGATTTGGGTCGAATTAGAACTCTATTGAGTACAAAACAAGCTGTATTGACAGCTTCAGCCCAGAAATATTTGGGTAGGCTAAACTGGTTTAACATCACTCTGGCCATTTCGGTTAGAGTTCTGTTCTTACGTTCCATAACTCCATTTTGTTGTGGAGTCCTAGGGCAGGAGAACTCGTGTAAAAAACCGTGTGTGTCACAAAATTGCTCAAAATCAGCATTCTCGAATTCGCCTCCATGATCACTTCTTATGCGAGTGATCATGTAACCTTTTTCATTCTGTACTTTCTTGCAAAAGGCGACAAATTCGGATAATGCATTATTTTTGTGTGTCAAGAAATATACCCACGTGTATCTAGAGAAATCATCTACAATTACGAAAGCATAAAGTTTACCTCCGAGGCTAGCAACTCTGCTAGGACCGAATAAGTCCATATGAAGCAATTGTAGAGGTCTAGTAGTACATACTGCATTTACTGACTTGAAAGTGGATCTGGTAGCTTTGTTCTTTTCACATTGGCTGCATACCGAGTCCTTCTTGAATGTAATATCCGGTAAACCGCGTACTAGCTTCTTTGTGGATAATCTTGAGATCATATCCATATTAGCGTGACCGAGTCTCATATGCCACAGATGACTCTCATCACTCTTGGCCATTAAGCATCTACCTGAAATGTTAGTTTCTTCCAACAAATAGAAAACATATATATTGTCTTCCCTGATTCCTTCAAAGATAGTACTACCAGTTGAGCTATCAACTATAGTACATTTGTCTTTGCCAAAGTTGATGCCATAACCATGATCAGCTAGATGACTTATGCTGAGTAGATTATGTTTCAACTCGGTAACCAGACAGACATCCTTAATCATAGGATAGGGAGACTTACCAACATCACCGATACCAATAATATACCCTTTCAAGTTATTACCGAAGGAGACATAGCCTTCCTTCTTTTTCTTCGACAGTGTTGCAAATAGGGTAGCGTCACCGGTCATATGCCGTGAGCAACCGCTGTCGAGGATCCATTTGCTTCTAATATGTGAAGGGTGTTCCACCTACAAAACAGTTTGCAGATAAAACTTTTGGTACCCATTTCTTGTAGGGTCCTGTATTGTTAGCTTTAGGTATCCAAGCATAAACATTTAAATCAACAAGCTTTCTCATTCTACATGCAGATAAAATATGACCAATGAGGCCACAATAATGACATTGTGCATGTCGAGTGTTGAAAGCTGAGTGGTGTGCATGGTTGGTAGGTTTAGGTTTTCTAGTATAGAAGAAAGCATACCTATAATCTTGTTTGGGCTTAACCTTTTAGGGTAAAGGTTTTATAGGGTTAGGTCTGACAGTGTTTGGCTTGGGAATGTTTCGATTTTTCGGTAAGTGACACGTGTTAGGGAAGGAAGCAGCAGGCTCAGGCTGTTTTCCTAACCTAATTTCCAATCTTTTGGAAGTGTCATACATCTTAGTATAATCAGAAGTGAGTGATTCTATTCTGATTTGTGCACATTGAAGACTTTTTTTCTCTATAGAAAGTTCTTTCTTGAGTTGGTCAATAATCTTGTCTTTCTCTTCAGATGACTTGGTAGTCTCGTGTAATAAGTGCTTTGTTGAAGAAAGCTCACCAGACTCACTAACATTATTTCTAACCTCAGCTAGTAGGTCGGTAAGTCTACCTATTTCACCTTTGTACTCTTTGAGTACCTTCTTAGAGGTCTGATACTTACTACGCAGTTTCCTGCAATCAGTCATCAGGTCACTGAAGGCATCTCCTAATTGCTCAAAGGTGAAGTCATCATAAGTATCAACTACAGGTTCAGTAGGTACCTGATCGGATGCCATAAAGCATATGTTTGCAGCGTCTTTTGATTGTTCGTCTTCTGAGTCGCTGGCTTCACTTTCATGCCATATGCTGGTATTGGCATATCTTCTAGATGTTGATTTCTTCAGGTTCCCTTTTTTATACCTGTTGCTCTTCTTGCTTGATGATGAGTTTGTGGGACAATCCTTCTTCATGTGTCCCTTCTTCTTGCAACCATAGCAAACAGCATCTTCTTGATACCAGTTGTTGCTGTTGTTCTCTTTGACTCTCTTCTCATGTCTCATGAATCTTTTGAACTTCCTTGCTAGGAGTGCTTGATCTTTAGCGTCAGATCCACTGCTGTCTGAGTCACCTTCAGCAGCTTTTCTGTGCTGAGCCTTGAGAGCGATCGTCTTCTCCTTTGGTGCAGGCTCTTCAAAATCTTGTAGCTCCAGTTCATGAGTGAGTAGTTTACCCATAAGTACTTCGAGGGACATAGTTATGAGGTCGTTCCCTTCAATGATTGCAGTAGCCTTCGGAATCCAGTTCTTGGTAAGTGCTCGCAGGAGTTTGCGAATCTTTTCATGGTTACTGTAATCTTTGTCTAAGGAGGACAAAGGATTTATAATATCCAGGAATCTCTCGAACATTTGTGTAACTGTTTCGTTGGGCTTCATCTTGAACGCCTCGTACTCTTGAGTAAGTCTGCTGACCTTAGATTCTTTGACTTAAGTCGTGCCTTCATGTGTAACTTCAAGTAGCTTCCACACTTCATTAGCCGTTGTGCAGATAGACACCCTGTTAATTCAGTTCTGTCTAAAGCACAAAAGAGAGCATTAATGGCACGTGCATCAAGACTGGCCCTTTTCTTTTCTTCTTCTGTATATTTGCTGTGGGGTTTTTCAACTAAAACTCCATCAACATTTATACGAGGTGGCTTTTGATAGCCATCAAGAACAATGGACCATAAATCAAAGTCAAGTGATTTCAAGAAGAAACTCATCCGTGTTTTCCAATAGGTATCGTTTGTACCATCAAATAGTGGAGGTCTGTTTGTGGCCTGGCCTTCACTTGTGAATTTCACAGTTGCCATGTGTTGTGCTGTGATCTATATAACAGTTAATTAAAAAGAATAAATAATTGCACTGTTACCTTTGCTTTACCTGTAATACCTGCTCTGATACCAATTGTAGGAACGAAATAGTAAAGCGTAATACTCTAGAAGGAGGGTGAATAGAGTTGGCAGCAGAATAATGCTAATTAAAAAATGTTAGCAGCACAATCACAAAATATTAATCACAACTGAAATAAAGTATAGACAGAGTTAGGAGAGGAAACGCAAAGACAGCGATGTATACTGGTATCCCTCTATTGAGGACTAATCCAGTCGGTAGAACTCTTACTACCAGTTGAATCCACTATTGGAAAAATCGCAAGTTTTCTTACGAAGTCCTTGCAACTTCTACAACACGAGCTTTGATACGAAGAACTCGTCCAACTTCAAATGTGAAGAGGTATTCTTCAATCAAGCCTTCTGATTACAATCTGTCAGAAACTTCTAGACCGTACCGTACTGGCAAATCGACTAGAGGATTGTAATTGGCTTGGGATCTAAAATTGAAAGCTCTAGAAAACTCTTTGAAAGACTGAAAGCTTTAGATAGAGAGAAGATTGAAAGTGAATGAGTGAGTTGAAATGATCGAAATCCTTCTCTATTTATAGGAATTTCAAAGTCAGACTTCTGACAGAATTCGGGCAGAATTCGGGCAGAACTCTATGAGCAAATCTCGGTCAAATCCGTAACTGCAGGAGGACCAAGTTCCAAGGATTCAAAATCACAACGGCCACTAACTGAACTCTGGCCGAACTCTGACCGAACTCGGTCCGAGTTCTGTCAGGGTTTAGTTAGGGTTTTGAAAAAAGCTTTTTGGTGATTTTTGAAAACCTTTTTGAAAACCTTTTTGAGAAGTTATTTTAAAAACATTTTGAACTCATTTGAGGGTAGCCTATTTACCAGTACGACTCGGTGTACAATATATTCCTAGACTCAAATAAAAATGAAAATACATTGTATAAGGAATTACAGACTCGAGTAGGCAAACAGATCTTCGGTCTTGAATTCAGTGGATAGCCATTCTTGATCATGTTCAAGAGTCCGAGATGTCCCGACTAGCTTTGTATATCCAGACAGAGTTTATTCAATTATTAAAATCAGGTTTGACCATATGACTAAATGGGCCAACACCCACGACATGGTGCCTTAGGGCAATAGCCTGCTGAGGAGAGCTTGTGAGCCTCAGTGGCTAAGCTTGATATTTGTAACGCCCGAGAACCAGAATACTGGAGAGCGGGGGCGTGCATAACCAGCTACGCATATTGAAGTACAATCCACCTTGCTATACGGTCACGGCTGTCTAGATACATGAGGGTTTAACTACAAGCCAACAGTCTCCTACGGTCATGAACCAGCCTATTGTCTCAATCTCAAGTAATCAATAATAGTTACAAGATGTCAGAGCACCAAATATATAATAGCAAGGCGTCCCATACATTACATATTGGATGATCATGAAGCTAGTCGTACAAAATATCAAAACTAGCAAGAGTTCAGTCATACATGATCAACCCTAGGATCTGTCAATCATGATACAGCCCGTAGGCGGACAGTAAATAAAGGTGCAATACGGGCTAACACGTGCTCATCGGCTAAACGTCTCAAAAGAATAATTTTACAATAAGATGGGAGGACAAAAAGAAACCCACTCGTTGCCAGGGTTACGCCTGGTGGTCACCATCTAGCTGGAAGACAGGTGGATCCTCTGGTGCTACTCTGATATCTGGCCACACAAAACCAGCTGGGTCAGACCCCAGAAAGAGCAAGTGCCACAAAGGAGGCTTCGCTTAGGAACTAAAACCAGCATATCACAATAGAATATTAAAGGTAATAAATAAAGAATTGATAATAATAGAGATAACAACAGTAAACTGAGTACGAGGAAACCATTCAAGTAGCCAGGTTACAACCCTTAAACCAAACAAGGACCGGGGTTGCAGCCCTTCACATGAATAGAAACCCATCTCAAATACTATTGGTACAGTGAAGACAATAAACGAAGAGGGGACACAGAACTGCTCCGGAAGCCAGATTACAACCCTTAAATCAAACAAGGACCGGGGTTGTAACCCTTCGCCTGAACAAAATTGGACTCCCGAGCTTTATCGCTAAGGCCAGTATAAATAATCATGGTATTAAGGTAAGGTAAAATATGACGAACATGGCACGGGGTTGCAATAAGACAATAAACGAAGAGAGGACACAGAACTGCTCCGGGAGCCAGGTTACAACCCTTAAACCAAATAAGGACCGGGGTTGTAACCCTTCGCCTGAACATAACTGGACTCCCGATCATTATTGTTAAGGCAAGCATCAATAAGCATGTCATATCACAATCTTGCACAGGATCAGGATAAGACTAAGCTGGAATAAACTCCATCCAATCAATCACGGCCAATCAAGAGTACGGCTTGATACTTTTAACTAACTAGGGTTATCACAGACCTAGTTATTAGCAAGATGCAATGAGATTATCCCAACAGCCACAGCCCTGCAGACCATCCGGTTATCCAGGTCGAATGTCCGTTTATGAAGAATGCAACACGTGACTATGTGCTAGAAATGTGTCCTACTCATCGGTAGGCTACAAGTCCACTTAATGCGCTCAGATTACGGGATTGCCTGTAGCTGGGAATCTCTTCATGTCTACTGAATTATTCTAGTTTATTAGCCTTAGTCAATTACTGTAGGTATCCTTGACCGTGGTACTCAGGGATTCCTATTCTAGACATGATGCAAGACAGTACTGGTTTATTTGTATAAACGTAATCGCCCACGGTGTCCAAGTCATTCAATTCTGTCATGACATGCTAGCCGTTGCAACAACATTCGAGATATATATCATATCAAATTCACTGTCAAGAGTGCGCCATGACGGACCACTATCATGTCATGTCATTTGTCAAAAGTGCACCACAACTGGTCACCATTATGTCATAGAACATATTTAAAATTAACATTTAACCTGGTATAAGCGTATATGCAATAACTAAATATAAACATGATACAAGAGTTATGGAGGAATCATGCGGCTCAGGGGAGACGGGGCATAACTTCCACATACGAACCCAAAATGAGATGCTCCAGAGATATTCAAAAAGGCAAGACAAAGATCTAAAACTTTCATGTCTTAAGTTTTTCGAAATTCTGGCTAGAAAATAGCTAAACTAGACAAAAACAGTCATTCTGTGCACTTTTTATGCCAAAAATTCAATTCTGCGTAAAATACGCAAAAGGGGAGGGTTCCAGCGTAAAATTTAATATTCTGGGTACCATCCAGCGTAAAGTACGCAAATTCAGGGTTCCCTGCGTAAAATCTTACATTCTGGATACTATCCAGCGTAAAATACGCAACTTCAGGGTTTCCTGCGTAAAATCTTACACTCTGGATGCTATCCAGCGTAAATACGCAATTTTAGGGTTCCCTGCGTAAAATCTTACATTATGGATGCTATCCAACGTAAAATACGCAACTTCAGGGTTCCCTGCATAAAATCTTATATTCTGAATGCTATCCAGCATAAAATACGCAATTTCAGGATTTCCTGCATAAAATCTTGCCTTCTGGATGCTATCCAGCGTAAAATAATCAATTTCAGGGTTCCCTGCGTAAAATTTCACTCAGCCGACATAAAAAATTCAGAAAACTTGTTTTGGCCATAAAAACTTCATTTTAACTCGAAATGAGGTGAATCAAAAACCAAATTCATACAAAATTTCATGCTCTTGCTCATGGAACTATTAGTTTTCGAAAATAATAAGTTTTAGTAGATCAAAACCAAGAAAAACTCCATGAACTCATGAAACCCCAAGTTACAACGTAGATCTAGAAGAATCTATCCATAAAAATTAAAAACTCCAAGTTCTAAAGAGGCTTATAATCATGTAAAGAAGAGAATGGAACAATAAAACTTGAGATTCATCATGAAGCAAGTTGTACTTGCCTAGGGCTCTTGGGTGTAGGTGGAGAGTAGTGGTGAGGAATAAGAAGAGTGAATGAGGAGAGAGAAAGAGTGTTGGGTTAATAAATAGGGATGGTGGTGGTAGGTAAGGGTTCTCCCTTTGGTTCATGATGAACCAATAAGCAACCCAAGCCGAACCAAGCCAACCCAAACAAGCCAAACCAAGCGAGGAGACATGCAATACGAGTCAGATACGTATACGTATCTCAAAATATGTAATACGAACTATGATCATCACAACTCTACCCACCTTAAAAGAATTTCGTCCTCGAAATTTAATCAAGAGGCTAGAGATGCAAGGACAAGCTATACTAATCACAGGCAAGCTATACTAGTCTAGCAATCAAGCAATTATTCATGCAAGCAAGGAATCGAAGGCATGAGGCATAAGAAGGATATTATACCTCACGAGTCAAACAGATCGGGATATCGCGATCGTATATCATCCTCACGCTCCCACGTTGACTCACCTAAAGAGTGATGACCCCAAGCAACTCGGACTAACTTGATAGTCTTGTTCTTGAGTATCTTCTCTCTCCGGTCCAATATGGACACGGGCCTTTCCTCATACGAAAGGTTGGTACCAACAACCAATTCCGAATGATCCAGGATATGGCTCGGGTCCGGGATATACCATCATAGTTGGGATATATGGAACACGTCATGCACCTCACTCAGAGACGGCGGAAGAACGAGACGATAGGACACATCTCCTAGCTCCAGGATATCGAACGGCCCTATATACCTAGGACTAAGCTTTCCCCGTAAGCCAAAACGAATGACGCCACGGTTAGGCAAGATCCTAAGGAATACATGGTCGTCGACAGAAAATTCAAGGAGACGCCGATGAGAATTGTCCCAATGGCGTTGGCGATCTTGTGCAACGCGAAGATGATCTCTAACTCTCCCGACCACCTCGACTGTCTGAGTGATCAACTCGGGACCAAGCATCTGCCTTTCTCCAACATCGTCCCATGCTAGTGGAGATCTGTACTTCCTACCATACAGTGCCTCGAACGGTGCCATCTGGATGCTAGCTTGGAAACTGTTGTTGTACGAGAACTCCACAAGGTACAGGTGATCTTTCCATGAATTGTCGAAGTCGAGCGTACAAGATCTCAACATATCCTTAAGAGTCTGGATCGTGCGTTCCGACTGACCATCTGTCTGCGGGTGATAAGCTGAGCTGAACTGGAGGTGAGTTCCTAAACTCTCTTGCAGACTACGCCAAAAGTGTGACGTGAATCTTGAATCTCTGTCCGAGGTGATACTGACTGGTATACCGTGGAGTCGGACGATCTGCCTGAGGTACATCTCTGCTAGCTGAGCCGTCGACTGACCAACTCTGAATGGGAGAAAGTGAGCCACCTTCGTGAGCCGATCAACTATAATCCAAATAGCATCTCTACCGGCCGGGGACCTAGGTAATCCAGTCACGAAATCCATGGTTATATGCTCCCACTTCTATTCTGGAATTGGCAAGGGCTGAAGAAGTCCAGCTGGCCCCTAATATTCAGCCTTGACTTGTTGGCAAACCAAACACGGAGAGATAAACCGAGCTATCTCCCTCTTTATGCCATTCCACCAAAAGTGCTGACGGATATCTCGGTACATCTTCGTGCCACCGGGATGAATCGAATACTGAGAACTGTAAGCTTCGGTCATGACTTCCTGTCTGATATCTCCACTGGGTACACAAAGACGCTTACCATGTCGAAGTGTACCGTCTTCATGAATGCATAATTTTAGTCTTCGCCCTGCTACATATTCTATCCTAAGCCGCTGAAGCTTAGAATCTGATGACTGAGCTATCTTGATTCTCTCAACTATACTGGACTGAACTTGTATGCTGGCCATCAATGCCATATTGGTAGGAAGGACAACTTCTATACCCATCTTCTGAAGATCTGCTAACAATTACGCTTGTGCTATCAGAAAATAGACTCCGGCTCTCCTGCTCAATGCATCTGCAACAATATTGGCTTTTCCAAGATGATACTGTAGGTTGATATCATAATCCACAAGCAGCTCTAGCCATCTTCTCTGACGCATGTTAAGATCCTTCTGAGTGAACACTTACTTCAGGCTCTTGTGGTCGGTGAAAATCTCCACCCTATCTCCATACAAGTAGTGTCTCCAAAGCTTGAGTGCAAACACTACTGCTGCCAGTTCCAAGTCGTAGGTCGGGCAATTTCTCTCATGGTCACGAAGTTATCGTGATGCATAAGCTATTACCTTTCCATGCTGCATCAAAATACATCCTAAACCTCTGCCTGAAGTATCACAGTACACTAAAAATCCTTCGGTCCCATCTGGAAGTGTGAGAATGGGTGCCGTCATCAAGCCTCGCTTTAACTTCTCAAAAGAATTCTGACATTCTGCTGTCCAAGCAAACTGCACATCCTTGCGGGTTAACTGCGTCAGTGGTGCTGAAATCCGAGCAAAGTCCGAAACAAATCGCCGATAGTAGCCGGCCAATCCAAAAAAACTGCGAACTTCTGCAACTGTGCTAGGCACAGGCCACGTCTCAATAGCCACGATCTTATGAGGATCCACTTCTACTTCTCCTCTGGTGATGATATGACCCAAATATGAAATGCGATCAAGCTAGAACTCGTATTTACTGAACTTGGCATATAACTGGTGCTCTCGGAGAATCTGGAGGACAACTCTGAGATGCTGCTCATACTCTGCTTCACTCTTGCTACAGACCAGGATGTCGTCTATGAACACAATCACGAACTGATCCAAATAAGTCATGATGATGCAATTTATGAGGTCCATGAATACAGCCGGCGTATTGGTTGCTCCAAATGGCATAACAAGAAACTCCTAATGCCTATATCTAGATCTGAATGCCGTCTTCGGGATGTCCTGCTCTCTGACTCTGATCTGGTGGTACCCTGACCGTAAATCTATCTTCAAGAAAACTGCTGCTCCTCTGAGTTGATCAAACAAGTCATCTATCCTTGGGAGAGGATATCTGTTCTTGATTGTCACTGAGTTCAAAGTACGATAGTCAACACATAATCTGGACGTACCATCCTTCTTTTTTACAAGAAGCATCGAGGTTCCCCAAGGCGATCCACTAGCACGAATGAATCCCTTGGTCCTGAGTTCTTCAATCATTTTGTACAATATCTCCAATTTTGACAGAGCCATCCTGTAGACTCTCTTTGACACATGTACGGTCCCGGGGATCAAGTCTATGGTGAACTCGATCTCTCGCTCTGGCAAAATTCCTGGAAGCTCTTCTGGAAAAACATTTGGAAACTCCTCGACGATCCGGGGTAACTGCACTACTGCTACTGCCATCCGCAATACGGGAGGAGAAGGTTCAACTTCGCCTCGGAAAAAGGAAAACTCCGGCTCGCCTGGTATGCTAAAAACAACCTTGCCAATATGGCAATCTACCCTGACATACTGGTCCCTCAACAATCCATCCCTAAGACCACATCATAATCGGCCATCGGAAGTTCTATCAACCTAGCGGAAAACTCTCTACCGCTAACTACGACCTGACACGAAGAAAACACTCTATCTACTCCCACAAGACCGTTACCAGTAAGTATATTAAGTCTTACTGATAATGACTCGGGCTTCAGTCCTATCTGTATCGCGAATCGTATAGACATAAATGAATACAAGGCACCAGAATCAAATCATACTGAAGCTGGAAAGGTGTTGACGAGAATAGTACCTGCCACTACCTCATCGGGTGCTATTCCTTTCTCTCCTGTGGTCAAGGCCAGCACTTGACCATGCCCTCTGGGTGCGGGTCCCCTCTGCTGAAAATTCCTCTGCTTGCTCTGGATCAGGGCTTGGGCTTGGGCATACTGCTACGGTCTCTGCTGCTGGAATGCCTGGGCCCACGTCGGCAATAGCCTCGGAAACGGGTACTACAGCTGCTGCTGCTGCTGGACTGGTGCTGGTCCTCTAACTGAAGGACTAGAGAAGGCCGATGAACTCCCCCTGTTCGGGCAGTTTCCAACCCTGTGGTCCGGGGCACCACAAACCAAGCACAAACCCTGTGCTCTGCGATACTCTGATACCACATGCCCTGGCTTCCCGCAGTGTGAACATCCCACTGTGGAAGACTGCTTTTGCTTCTGCTGCTGAGGGTGTGTTGGGGTGGAATGCTGAACCGACGTCACTGAGGCCGCCCACCTCGGAGCTCCAACGGTCAAAGTCTTGGCTGCTGAGGCTGGGGCCGACGACTAGTTCATCTGGCTATGGGATCGCTTCCGATCTCCGGTCCTATCCACGATCCTCTGGGAGGTATATTAATGCCTCCGGGCTGCCCTCAGCACTGCATCAAAGGTCTGATGCTCAAACTGCTCTACCGCCAATAAAATCTCTAGGTGGAGCCCCTGCTGGAACCGCTGGGCTCTATCGAACTCGGTCGCCACCAAGTAGGAGCAAACCGACTAAGCCTGGAGAACTCGGCCGCATATCCATCGACCGTCCTGCCAATCTGCTTCAGATTGGTGAACCTCATTTGTAGATCATACTGAGCTATAGTATCAAAATACTTGGTCTGGAATCTCTCTCTGAATACTGCCCAGGCAATAGGAGCCACTAATCCAACGGCATGCGTCGTCCACCAGCTGCGGGCAAGATTCAATAGCTGTAGGCGCACCACGACCACCTTCTCGTTCTCTGGAGTCCTGACTGCTTCTAGAATCACCTCTGTGTCCTGAAGTCATGCATCTGCAGCGATTGCATCTTCACTACCGTCGAAGAAGGGAGGGTTCAAGCGCTTGAAGCTGTTGGCCGTGCTATTACCCTTATGACCTCCTCTGGTCAAAGCGTCTGCCACCGCCTGGTGTAAGACATCTCCTCGATGATCCTGGAAGGCTAATAGTGACCTGATGAGACCCACAAAAGTGCCATCATCAGGCTCTGTAGGCTGGACAGGCTGAACTGGTGGCTCTCCTCCAGTAGGCATGACTCTGGAGGCTACTCCTGAATGTTGGACTTGATCTCCAGGTTATTATTGGTCCACGGAAGGTGCTTCGCCTTGCTGATCGACAGGTCCAGGAACAATACCGCTGAAGAAGACGATATAGGAAATAATAAGGAAGGACCAGGACAGATCAACGATACAAGCATATGATCAGGTCAAGATTACAGGGATCCAGAAGATACAAGCATAGATCAAGGGCGAGTGCTGATTTAGACTTCTATTCGGTAAACCCTCACATATCTTGATTTATAAGGCCTGTATGGGCCACCACTTAAACCATATAACACCCCAGAACCAGAATACTGGAGAGCGGGGGGCGTACATAGCCAGCTACGCATATTGAAGTGCAACCCACCTCGCTATACGGTCACGGCTGTCTAGATACATGAGGGTTTAACTACAAGCCAACAGTCTCCTATGGTCATGAACCAGCCTATTGTCTCAATCTCAAGCAATCAATAATAGTTACAAGATGTCAGAGCACCAAATATATAATAGCAAGGTATCCCATACATTACATATTGGATGATCGTGAAGCTAGTCGTACAAAATGTCAAGACTAGCAAGAGTTCAGTCATACATGATCAATCCTAGGATCTGTCAATCATGATACAACCCGTAGGCGGACAGTAAATAAAGGTGCAATACGGGCTAACACGTGCTCGCCGGCTAAACGCCTCAAAAGAATAATTTTACAATAAAGTGGGAGGACAAAAAGAAACCCACTCGTTGCCAGGATTACGCCTGGTGGTCACCATCTGGCTGGAAGACAGGTGGATCCTCTGGTGCTACTTCAATATCTGGCCACACAAAACCAGCTGGGTCAGACCCCAAAAAGAGCAAGTGCCACAAAGGAGGCTTCGCTTAGGAACTAAAACCAGCATATCACAATAGAATATTAAAGGTAATAAATAAAGAACTGATAATAATAGAGATAACAACAGTAAACTGAGTACGAGAAAACCATTCAAGTAGCCAAGTCACAACCCTTAAACCAAACAAGGACCGGGGTTGCAGCCCTTCACATGAATAGAAACCCGTCTCAAATACTATTGGTACAGTGAAGACAATTAACGAAGAGGGGACACAGAACTGCTCTGGGAGCCAGGTTACAATCCTTAAACCAAACAAGGACCGGGGTTGTAACCCTTCGCCTGAACAGAACTGGACTCCCGATCTTTATCGCTAAGGCCAGTATAAATAATCATGGTATTAAGGTAAGGTAAAACATGACGAACATGGCATAGGGTTGCAATAAGACAATAAACAAAAAGAGGACACATAACTGCTCCGGGAGCCAGGTTACAACCCTTAAACCAAACAAGGACCGGGATTGTAACCCTTCGCTAAAACAGAACTGGACCCCCGATCGTTATTGTTAAGGCAAGCATCAATAAGCATGTTATGTCACAATCTTGCACAGGATCAGGATAAGACTAAGCTGGAATAAACTCCATCCAATCAATCACGGCCAATCAAGAGTACGGCTTGATAATTTTAACTAACTAGGGTTATCATATACCTAGTTATTAGCAAGATGCAATAAGATTATCCCAACAGCCACAAGCCCTGCAGACCATCCGGTTATCCAGGTCGAATGTCCATTTATGAAGAATGCAACACGTGACTGTGTGCTGGAAATGTGCCCTACTCATCGGTAGGCTACAAGTCCACTTAATGTGCCCAGATAACGGGATTGCCTGTAGCTGGGAATCTCTTCATGTCTACTGAATTATTCTAGTTTATTAGCCTTAGTCAATTACTGTAGGTATCCCTGACCGTGGTACTCAGGGATCCCTATCCTAGACATGATGCAAGATAGTACTGGTTTATTTGTACAAATGCAATCGTCCACGGTGTCCAGGTTATTCAATTCTGTCATAACATGCTAGTCGTCGCAACAGCATTCGAGATATATATCATGTCAAATTTATTGTCAAGAGTGCGCCACGACGGACTACTATCATGTCATGTTATTTGTCAAAAGTGTACCACAACTGGTCACCATTATGTCATGGAATATATTTAAAATTAACATTTAACCTGGTATAAGCGTATATGCAATAACTAAAAATAAACAGGGTGCAAAAGTTATGGAGGAATCATACGGCTCAAGAGGGCATAACTTCTACATAGAACCTAAAATGAGGTGCTCCAGAGATATTCGGAAAGGCAAGACAAAGATCTAAAACTTTAATGTTGTAAGTTTTTCGAAATTCTGGCTAGAAAATAGCTAAACTAGGCAAAAACAGTCATTCTGTGCACTTTTTACGCCAAAAATTCAATTCTGCATAAAATACGTAAAAGGGGAGGGTTCCAACATAAAATTTCACATTCTGGGTACCATCCAGCGTAAAATACGCAAATTCAAGATTTTCTGCGTAAAATCTTACATTCTGGATACTATCCAGTGTAAAATACGCAACTTCAGGGTTCCATGCGTAAAATCTTACACTCTGGATGCTATCCAGCGTAAAATACACAATTTCAGGGTTTCCTGCATAAAATCTTATATTCTGGATACTATCCAGCGTAAAATATGCAACTTTAGGGTTACCTGCGTAAAATCTTACATTCTGGATGCTATCCAGCGTAAAATACGCAATTTTAGGGTTTTCTGCGAAAAATCTTACATTCTGGATGCTATCCAGCGTAA
Source organism: Iris pallida (assembly GCA_029216955.1). Classification (NCBI taxonomy): domain Eukaryota; kingdom Viridiplantae; phylum Streptophyta; class Magnoliopsida; order Asparagales; family Iridaceae; genus Iris; species Iris pallida. The sequence goes on along the minus strand of JANAVB010011198.1, from coordinate 2,355,008 downwards.
AATATGCAATTTCAAGGTTTTCTGCATAAAATCTTACATTCTGGATGCTATCCAGCGTAAAATACGTAATTTCAGGGTTCCCTGCGTAAATTTCACTCAGCCGACATAAAAAATTTAGAAAACTTGTTTTGGCCATAAAAACTTCATTTTAACTCGAAATGAGATGAATAAAAAATCAAATTCATACGAAATTTCGTGCTCTTGCTCATGGAACTATTAGTTTTCGAAAATAACAAGTTTTAGTAGATCAAAACCATGAAAAACTCTATGAACTCATGAAACCCCAAGTTACAACGTAGATCTAGAAGAATCTATCCATAAAAATTAAAAACTCCAAGTTCTAAAGAGGCTTATAATCATGTAAAGAAGAGAATGGAATAATAAAACTTAAGATCCATCATGAAGCAAGTTGCACTTGCCTAGGGCTCTTAGGTGTAGGTGGAGAGTAATGGTGAGGAAGAAGAAGAGTGAATGAGGAGAAAGAAAGAGTGTTGGGTTAATAAATGGGGATGGTGGTGGTAGGTAAGGGTTCTCCCCTTAGTTCATGATGAACCAATGAGCAACCCAAGCCAAACCAAGCCAACCCAAACAAGCCGAACCAAGCCAACCCAAACAAGCCGAACCAAGCCAGGAGACATACAATACGAGTCAGATACGTACACGTATCCCAAAATATGTAATATGAACTATGGTCATCACAATATTAAGAATATGTTCTTACATGTATATCACGTAGACCAGATACAGCAGCTATCTTAGATCATATTTTTCTGTACCTTGGAATGTATATTATGTACCTTATTATGTCCCTTGAGGACCTGTTCCTTTTCCAAGTATAGACGGGGAGGTTTAGCTGGAGGTATATAGTTCTGGAGTTGAAACATGAGATGTACCCGTACAGGTGGACGAGATAGTACCAGATGATTTCTCTTAAGTCGTGTCATTTTCTATTTTAGATTTACTACTTTATTTTCTTTCAGTTTAGCAGACCTGTAGTTGATTACTTATTTCTCTTTGCTGTGGTGACGGGTTATTTTCCTCGTATATTTATTACTTATCTTTACAGCTAGATAGTTGATATTATTATTATTATTTGAACTTGGATATCTTGTGTCTTAATTATTCTGCATGGATGAGATTAAGCACTATCCTCTATGATCTATGACTTGCTTTACATCGTTGTTATAGGTTTATTGTCATAATTTACAGCTTAAGCATTTCGCTAATGGGCTTGTTAGAAGGTTTGGCCTATTGATGATGTGTTGTTGGCATGTATTCGTATACCTGGTCCTACGTATTTTAGGACTGGGGCGTTACAATCGTCTTCGTCAAACAAAGATTGCGGATGTTGATCAAGATATTTTTTTTATACTTTATTATGTATTTTATACTTTAGTGAGTCTAGAAAAGATGTACGGTCGATCAGATTGGCAACTGGCTATGCTACTAAAGTCTACTTTCAAAAAAGTCTACTTTCAAAATAGCCTATATATCCACAAAGTATCCAAGTCCATATTCCATACTAGCCAAAAAGCCCAATACTCAAAGAACCAAAAATCTCATCTTCATTAAGAACTCAAACTGGTTAGGAAACTAACCATATGAGTTCGGTCAAGTAGTTCCTGAAACTCAGTGGTCTTCCCGAATATCTGCAGCCAACGTTCGAATTACGAAATATCTGCACCCGAATTCATGCCGAGTTATGCTATAAATAGATGAGAAAATCCCGTTCCAATTTATTCAATTCATTCTTCTCTTATCTATCTATTTAGAGCATTCAAAGAGCTTTACATTTTCATATCTAGCCTTTTATGATTTCTAGCTAAGCCAAGTGTTATTCCGGTTCGATCTAGAGTTTGGTTCGAGTTTGTAAGAACCCTAATTTTTGGAAATTTTTTTTTTTTTATATGATTTTTATTTATTAAATTATATTTTCTTTTCATTATGACTATATATATACTTTTTGTAGCTTTGATTTTTGAAGCACAAAAAATACCAATCTTTTGAAACATCCTTCATGAGTTTTGAAGTAGACAACTCCACCTTCAACTTGATATACCATGTCCCATCTAAACTTATTTCTTAACATTCTTTTGACTTCGCACAACTTCGGATCAATTTAGGCTATTTGACTGGTTATCGTAATTCTAGACCTAACTTCCAACTTGAGTTCGGAACTCGACCTCGATCAAAACCATTTGACCCAATATAGGATTTTGACCTATTTTGAGCCTACGACACACATGCCAAGGGTGTTCCACTCAATCGAGTTCTAATGTGCTATTTATTTGCGAATGGCACAAAAGATTCAGTGGTTGACTTTTCGGGTTCGATTTGACTAGAAAATATGTTTGGACCCTAACCTAGCCAACCCCATCTTGTAGAGCCATGTTAGATTGCCAGGACTTAGTAGAATTATTTTGAATTTATTTAGGCCAAATAGATTTAGATACAATTTTGTATATATATGTTTATACTTATAATAGCCTAAATACTATATATATATATATATATATATATATATATATATAACCACCCAATTTATTCATGAAGGCCGAAAAGGCCGAAACATTACAAGTATACCAGAAGGCGCAAAATGTCGATGCGCTAGGGCCAGTGCTTTTTGTGCTCGACGTACTATCCACGGTTTGGGTTGTTGGGCCGACAATTTTTTTTATCTCGCTTAGTCATTCCTACAAACAAAGTAAACCCGTTAGTATTTTTCAAAAATATATACGGGCTTACCTGTATGGAACTTGTATTTCACGCAGCATGCCGACAAGCATTCAATCGAGCCATCGCAATGGACATTCCAACAATGAAACATCTTTCGAAAATCTGAGGAAACATAACTGTGCTCTGATACCAATTTGTCACGCCCCGAGTCGGCAACGTTCGTCCCCGATGTTAATTTTTTTGTCGATTCGATCGTCCTTGCTAAGGCGTGATGCCCTACGAGTCTGGAATTGCACTCGTACAAGGCAGAACGTTGCATTGGTTTTGATATTAATACTCTAAGTTGAAACTTCACAAATCACATCAGAATTTAAGACGCAGTATAGGAAGATATAAATGCTTTTCATTCATAGCTTGCAACGAAATGCAAGTCATAATTACATTGGATGCCGTTGCGGCTACATTGATTGAAAACAGAAAGAAAATACATTCGACAAGTTGCCTGAACTACGCTTGCCATCCCATACATTCGCCCCTTTATACATAAGCCATCGACTTGAATTGGCTTCAAAATACTTCAGCATAGGAAGAGCTTCAAAACGCCTCTCCGCACTTCAGCTTCGTTTTAGGTTGGAGCGTCCGCCGCACCTGGGGAAATTGGGGGAGGAGATTAGCACACTTGCTAAGTGGACGAGACGAACCAACTCTTCTAAACCGACTCTGATCGTTAGGGTAGGCATGCTTTAGAGTTGTCTTTCTATTAGAACTAAATGAATTCAGTTCATATTCGATAGCCGTCTTTGAGTAATAAAGCATACAGTATAACATCGCAGTTTATCATATTTCTTACCACGGCCATGCTCGTCCCTGCATGAAAACAGAGATAACATTTACACCTGCATAAGACAATAGGTGAGCATGCAACTATCTTATATGCGGTCATTGGTGCTATGTACCACTAGGGACTTAATCGAAGTTGGCATGCAACGCTACCCTTTCAGCCTAGGTTGCAAGCCTTACTGAAGGTCCCGCATGCCTCGTGCCGAAGTACGATAAATTATTCCCCCTAGGACGAATCGGTTTCGATGCCCCGGATACCGTTTCGAGAAAAACGAACTTGTGCACAAGCTGTCCATGACCATGCCTATGTGCGAACAGTTTCATATATGCAACAGTTTTGTATAGCGCGGATAGTATCGAGCGGCATTATCATTTCTCGTAACTCATGCAACGATTCATTTTCCCCAAAGCCGTACACCGATTTAGCGTCCCAAGGGCACCAAATTGTCCGAGGCATCATAACCCATGATCGACGTTTCACATTGTTTTGCAGCACTTGAAATAGTCTATCTTTTTACTAGAACCTTAAACTTTTTCGTTTATGTGAGAAACTTGTATTTTTCAGAGTAGATTACCCAAAATTGATACATTTTTTTGAGTTCTTGACCTTAGTGGATTGGCATACAATTAACTTGGCATCGTTCGATTTGAATGAATTCGAAGCAAGGAATAAGTTTGCGGGACAGAGTAGAAAAGAAGGGTCGAATCACCCATCGATTACTTTGCTTCGTGCCGATTGTCCAAGCGCTACACAACATCAATCCTTAGTTACATGAGCTCCTGCAATGGCACCAACGCTTTGTTAGAATTCCTTCTTTTTCTCTTGCATCGAAATTGTAATTGCATCCATAAAAATGACGCGAAAGCACTTCATCAAGCCCAGCGGCAAAGCTCCAAGAAAACCATACAGCGGTCCGGTCCCGTCGAAGGGACTCTTATAGAGAGCTCACTTGCCGAGACGCTGCCCGCTGCATTTAGGACTTATTCCAACAGAAGTCGTTCCATTAGTTGGATCGATTCTCGTAACTTCCGTCCAAATCAATTTGAATCGATGCCGCAAGGCGTTATCGTTTACCAAGCTTAGCGATCGAGTCAGATGGCCATCTAAGTTCCCGATCGATCTGACTCGGTACAAGCATATTATGAAGTTCCGTCGCCTATCGAAAGTGGGGCGCTACATAATATACCACTAAGAAAAAGTTTCGTCTCGAAACTTAAGAACAAGGGTTTGACCTTAATTTAGATAAACAATGTCGGGTACTTCTCTTTCATCTCCGCCTCCATCTCCCACGTCGACTCCTCGACTGAATGGTTCCACCAAAGCACACGGACCAAGGATATCGATCGATTGCGTAGCAATTTCTCCTTACGGTCCAAAATTTGAATAGGCTCCTCCGAGTAAGACAAGTCAGTACGTAGCTCCAACTGATCGAAGCTGACCACATTACTTGACACGTATTTTCGAAGTTGTGAAACATGGAAAACATCGTGCACATCAGCTAAGGCAGGAGGTAGTGCGATCCGATAAGCAACCGTCGCAACTCGCTTAATGATCTCGAAGGGGCCTACAAATATCGGGCTCAACTTGCCTTTAACGCCGAACCGCATCATACCGCGCATGGGCGTTACTTTCAGAAACACATGGTCCCCGACCAAGAACTCTAGCGGTCATCGACGAAGATCTGCGTAGCTCTTTTGTCGACTTTGCGCGATGCAGAGTCTATCTCAATCAAGCGAACCTTTTCGACGGCCTGCGTCACCAGTTCCGGTCCAAGCACTTGTCGCTCTCCGACTTCATCCCAGCATATCGGCGAACGACACTTCCTCCCGTAGAGCGCTTTGTATGGAGCTATCTGAATGCTCGACTGATAACTATTGTTATACGCAAACTCTGCAAGCGGCAAATTCGTATCCCAACTAGTCTTTAGGTCGATCGCACACAGACGCAACATATCTTCTAAGATCTGATTGACCCTCTCCGTCTGACCGTCTGTTTGGGGATGGTACGCTGAACTAAAGTTCAGTTTGGTCTCCATCGCCGCTTGGAGGCTCGTCCAGAAATGCGATAGGAATTGCCCGTCTCTGTCCGAAATTATTGAGGCCGGTACCCCGTGCAGTCGAACAATCTCATCGACGTAGATTTGCGCTAACCGATCGATGCTCTATCCTACTTTAATTGCGATAAAGTGAACCGACTTGGTCAATCTATCAACAATGACCCAAATCGCGTCATACTCCCGCGGCGTCTTCGAAAATCCCACAATGAAATCTATCGAGATATTATCCCACTTCCACTCGGGAATGGCGATGTTCTGCAGCTCTCCGCCTGGCCTTTGGTGTTCCGCCTTTACTTGCTGACACGCCATGCATTGCGATACGAACGTAGCTACGTCTTTCTTTATGCCGTGCCACCAAAAGCCTGTGCGCAAGTCCTTGTACATCTTGGTGCTTCCAGGATGTAACGAGTCCTTCACATAATGCGCCTCTGTCAAAATTTCTTTTCTGAGTTCGGCAGTTTCAGGAACGCAAAGCCTTCCCTTTAGTCGTATTGTCCCGTCTCTGTCTTCCGCAAAGTCAGTCGCCCTTCTCGTTGAAATCAGCTCGCGCATTTTCTTCAGGAATGATTCGTCCTCCAGTGCGGTCTTTATCTTGCTAAGCAGGCTCGATCCTAACTTCAGCTGAGCTAGGTGCAGGTGTCGATACTCAATTCCGAGTTCGATACCCATCGCTTCAAGGTCTCGCTGTATCTCCTTGTTTATGGCCAGTGTTCCCATAAACATTCTGCTGAGTGCGTCGGCCACCACGTTTTCCTTGCCCGGCGTATACTCGATCGTTAGCTCGTAATCTTTTATGAGTTCGAGCCAACGTCGCTGTCGTAGATTGAGTTTTCGTTACGTAAATAAGTATTTCAGGCTTTTGTGATCTGTGTAGATTCTGCATGCCACACCATAGAGGTAGTACCGCCATAACTTTAACGCAAACACGATCACCGCCAATTCTAGGTCATGCATCGGGTAGTTTTTCTCGTACTGCTTCAACTGCCGTGAAGCGTAGGAGATGACTTTGTCTCTCTGTATGAGTACGCACCCGAGCCCAGTTCCCGACGCGTCGCTGAATATCTGAAAGCCTTCCGGACCGTCTGGAAGTACAAGGATTGGAGCTGAGACGAGCCATTGCTTCAACTCTTGAAAGCTGGATTCACAGTCGTCGCTCTATTCAAATACTACTCCCTTCTGGGCGAGGCGAGTCAGAGGCGACGCTAGTTTTGAAAAGTTTCGTACGAACCTACGGTAGTAGCCCGCTAAGCCTAGGAAACTCCGAATGTCGCTAGCCGAGGCAGGTCGTTTCCAATCTACCACCGCATCAATCTTCTTTGGGTCCACCGCGACACCTTCGGCAGAGATTACGTTCCCGAGGAATGTCACGCTACTCATCCAGAACTCGCACTTACTCTGCTTGGCATATAATTTGTTTTCACGCAGAATCTGCAGTACCGTCTTCAAGTATTCTGCATGTTCTTCTCGATTCCTTGAGTAGACAAGGATATCGTCGATGAATACGACTACAAATTTATCTATTTGAGGTCGGAATACTCGGTTCATCAGATCTATGAACGCGGCTGGGGCGTTCGTCAAATCGAACGGCATGACGAGGAATTCGTAATGACAATATCGAGTACGGAAGGTAGACTTTCGATACGTCGTCGAACTTGATCTTCAATTGCTGATAGCCTGAACGAAGATCAATTTTTGAAAATACTGACGCGCCTTGCAGTTGGTCAAACAAGTCGTCGATTCGCGGCAATGGATACTTGTTTCGTACGGTCGCCTTGTTGAGTTCCCGATAGTCGATACATAGCCGCAACGACCCATCCTTCTTCTTCACGAACAGTACGGGAGCTCCCCACGGAGAGACGCTAGGGCGAATAAATCCACGGTCTAGCAACTCTTGTAATTGCACCTTCAGCTCCTTTAGTTCTGTTGGAGCCATTCGGTAAGGCGCCTTTGATATCGGCCATGTATCCGGAAAGGTGTCGATGTTGAATTCAATTTCTCGATCCGGCAGCATCTCGGGCATCTCGTCAGGAAAACGTTGGGAAAATCTGCCACAACATCAGTCTACATTGTGTTTGTATTATCCGTCCGCGTGTTTCGAACTGATGCCAAGTATCCCGCGCAGCCGGAACGCAGCATACGCCTCGCTGAGATTGCCGATACCATCATCGCCGTCTTCGAGGCCGTGCCGCACGAATATGAGAACTCTGTCTTGCCAGGAAGACGAAACACCACTCTCTTCTCCGCGCACTCGATCGTTGAACGACAAGTACCCAACCAATCCATGTCCAGGATTATGTCGTAATACTTGATGTCTAGCACGACGGCATCCAAGGATAGATATCTTCCTCCGACACAAATGTGGCCATCCCTACAAATAAAGTTTGCAGACATATCGACTCCTGACGGAGTGCTAACGCTAATATTTATATCTAGTGATTGCATGGTTATTTTATTTTCTTTCGCATAATCAGCAGATATAAAGCTATGCGTCGCACCCGAATCGAATAGTACTCGAGCAGGTATATCTTTGTAGATTAATATGCCTGTTACAACCGTATCGGACGCAAACGCCTCATCCCGAGTTAAGGTATAAACTCGGCCTTGAGCTCCGTAGCGTTGATTCTGTGGGTTCACAGGCACCGCATTTGCGCCTTGTAGTGTAGGCACTTTATATGGATTCGGAGTGTTCCTTGGTGGGTTGTGTTGATTCGGCTTCCCCGCCTGACAATATTGACTGAAGTGGCCTAGCTCGCCACACTTGAAGCATGTTCTCAATCTACAATCGGGTGCTCGGTGCCCACACTTGCTGTATTTATTACAATTTACTGCGGCAAAGTGACCACGATTCTCAGACGTGTTTGGGCACTTTTGTACTCCCGATCCTCCAGCGTCATTAGGACGCTTGTTGAAGTTGTTGCGAATGACAGGTACGACCCTTTGTGACATACGGCCAAAGATCTGCTCACTATCAAGTGCGGCTTCGCAGGATTCATGATAAGTTTGGCATCGTTGGTTCATGACGTCCCTACGCAGTTCGTCGTTGAGGCCTTGCTGAAAACGCTCGCACCATTCTTCTTTGTTGGGCAGGAAGGTACCGGCAAATTTTGTAAGTTTCGAGAAGCTTGCATCATAATCTTCAACACTCATATTCCCCTGCCTCAACATCATGAACTCATCCCCCTTCTGTCGACGGATGGCACGAAGAACGTACTGCTCAAGGAAGGCTGCCTTGAACATTTCCCAAAAAATCTTTTTGTTGGCATCGGTTTTACAGATCTCTTATTTCTTCGCCGCCCACCAGTCATGTGCTCTTAATTGTAACTGCAGCACCGCACAAGCCACCCTCTGGGACCGTTCGATGTAGAGGAGATCGAACAAGTCCTCCATCTCTGCGAGCCATCTTACTATCACGTCGGGCTCCGCTCGGCCGTTGAACTTCGGCGGGTTTATTTTGCAAAACTCCTTCACTTTGAGCATGGAAGGAGAGTTTATCATTTACGGGAAGACTTCTTCCTCCTCGTCTTCTTCTGGATCACCGTGCTTTCCCTCGAGTACCGCGTCCGTCGCCTTGGTATCGCCTGCCATCCTGCTCACTATCTGAGTCAGGGCGGTCATCTGCTTCTGCAACACATCAAATTGGGCTTTGAATTGCATCTGAAGCTGTTGCTGCTGCAGTTCCATCAACTGTAGCATCTTTTCCATAGTCGTCTCGCTAGGGCCAGTACTTTTTGTGCTCGACGTACTATCCACGGTTTGGGTTGTTGGGCCGGCGATTTTCTTATCTCGCTTAGTCATTCCTACAAACAATGTAAACCCGTTAGTATTTTTCAAAAATATCTACGGGCTTACCTGTATGGAACTTGTATTTCACGCAGCATGCCGACAAGCATTCAATCGAGCCATCGCAACGGACATTCCAACAATGAAACATCTTTCGAAAATCCGAGAAAACATAACTGTGCTCTGATACCAATTTGTCATGCCCCGAGTCGGCAACGTTCGTCCCCGATGTTAATTTTTTTTGTCGATTCGATCGTCCTCGCTAAGGCGTGATGCCGTACGAGTCTGGAATTACACTCATACAAGGCAGAACGTTGCGTTGGTTTTGATATTAATACGCCAAGTTGAAACTTCACAAATCACATCAGAATTTAAGACGCAGTATAGGAAGATAGAAATGCTTTTCATTCATAGCTTGCAACGAAGTGCAAGTCATAATTACATTGGATGCCGTTGCGGCTACATTGATTGAAAACAGAAAGAAAATACATTCGATAAGTTGCCTGAACTACGCTTGCCATCCCATACATTCGCCCCTTTATACATAAGCCGTCGACTTGAATTGGCTTCAAAATACTTCAGCATAGGAAGAGCTTCAAAATGCCTCTCCGCACTTCAGCTTCGTTTTAGGTTGGAGCGTCCGCCGTACCTGGGGAAATTGGGGGAGGGGATTAGCACACTTGCTAAGTGGACGAGACGAACCAACTCATCTAAACCGACTCTGATCGTTAGGGTAGGCATGCTTTAGAGTTGTCTTTCTATTAGAACTAAATGAATTCAGTTCATATTCGATAGCCGTCTTTCAGTAATAAAGCATACAGTATAACATCACAGTTTATCATATTTCTTACCACGGCCGTGCTCGTCCCTGCATGAAAATAGAGATAATATTTACACCTGCATAAGACAATAGGTGAGCATACAACTATCTTATATGCGGTCATTGGTGCTATGCACCACTAGGGACTTAATCGAAGTTGGCATGCGACGCTACCCTTTCAGCCTAGGTTGCAAGCCTTACTGAAGGTCCCGCATGTCTCGCACCGAAGCACGATAAATTATTCCCCCTAGGACGAATCGGTTCCGATGCCCCGGATACTGTTTCGAGGAAAACGAACTTGTGCACAAGCTGTCCATGACCATACCTATGTGCGAACAGTTTCATATATGCAACAGTTTTGTATAGCGCAGATAGTATCGAGCGGTATTATCATTTCTCGCAACTCATGCAACGATTCATTTTCCCCAAAGCCGTACACCGATTTAGCGTCCCGTGGGCACCAAATTGTCCGAGGCATCATAACCCATGATCGACGTTTCATATTGTTTTGCAGCACTTAAAATAGTTTATCTTTTTACTAGAACCTTAAACTTTTTCGTTTATGTGAGAAACTTGTATTTTTCAGAGTAGATTACTCAAAATTGATACATTTTTCCGAGTTCTTGACCTTAGTGGATTGGCATGCAATTAACTTGGCATCGTTCAATTTGAATGAATTCGAAGCAAGGAATAAGTTTACAGGACAGAGTAGAAAAGAAGGGTCGAATCACCTACCGATTACTTTGCTTCGTGCCGGTCGTCCAAGTGCTACACAACGTCAATCTTTAGTTACACGAGCTCCTGCAATGGCACCAACACTTTGTTAGAATTTCTTCTTTTTCCCTTGTATCGAAATTGTAATTGCATCCATGAAAACGATGCGAAAGCACTTCATCAAGCCCAGCGGCAAAGCTCCATGAAAACCATACAGCGGTCCGATCCCGTCGAAGGGACTCTTATAGAGAGCTCACTCGCCGAGACGCAGCCCGCTGCATCTAGGACTTATTCCAACAGAAGTCGTTCCATTAGTTGGATCGATTCTCGTAACTTCCGTCCAAATCGATTTGAATCGATGCCGCAAGGTGTTATCGTTTACCAAGCTTAGCGATCGAGTCAGATGGCCATCTAAGTTCCCGGCCGATCTGACTCGGCGCAAGCATATTATGAAGTTCTGCCACCTATCGAAAGCGAGACGCTACATAATATACCACTAAGAAAAAGTTTCATCCCAAAACTTAAAAACAAGGGTCTGACCTTAATTTAGACAAACAACGTCGGGTACTTCTCTTTCATCTCCGCCTCCATCTCCCATGTCGACTCCTCGACTGAATGGTTTCACCAAAGCACATGGACCAAGGATATCGATCGATTGCGTAGCAATTTCTCCTTGCGGTCCAAAATTTGAATAGGCTCCTCCGAGTATGACAAGTCAGTACGTAGCTCCAACTGATCGAAGCTGACCACATGACTTGGATCGTGCACGTATTTTCGAAGTTGTGAAATAAGGAAAACATCGTGTACATCAGCTATGGCAGGAGGTAGTACGATCCGATAAGCAACCGTCGTAACTCGCTTAATGATCTCGAAGGGGCCTACAAATCTCGGGCTCAACTTGCCTTTAATGCCGAACCGCATCACACCGTGCATGGGCATTACTTTCAGAAACACATGGTCCCCGACCAAAAACTCTAGCGGTCGTCGACGAAGATCTGCGTAGCTCTTTTGTCGACTTTGCGCGATGCAGAGTCTATCTCAATCAAGCGGACCTTTTCGACGACCTGCTCCACCAGTTCCGGTCCAAGCACTTGTCGCTCTCCGAATTCATCCCATCATATCGGTGAACGACACTTCCTTCCGTAGAGCGCTTTGTATGGAGCCATCTGAATGCTCGACTGATAACTATTGTTATACGCAAACTCCGCAAGCGGCAAATGCGTATCCCAACTAGTCTTTAGGTCGATCGCACACAGACGCAACATATCTTCTAAGATCTGATTGACCCTCTTCGTCTGACCGTCTGTTTGGGGATGGTACGCCGAACTAAAGTTCAGTTTGGTCTCCATCGCCGCTTGGAGGCTCGTCCAGAAATGTGATAGGAATTGCCCGTCTCTGTCCAAAATTATTGAGGCCGGCACCCCGTGCAGTCGAACAATCTCATCGACGTAGATTTGCGCTAACCGATCGACGCTCCATCCTACTTTAATTGCGATAAAGTGAGCCGACTTGGTCAATCTATCAACAATGACCCAAATCACGTCATTCCCCCGTGGCGTCTTCGGAAATCCCACAATGAAATCCATCGAGATATTTCCTACTTCCACTCAGGAATGGCGATGTTCTGCAGCTCTCCGCCTGGCCTTTGGTGTTCCACCTTTACTTGCTGACATGCCATACATTGCGATTAGCTACGTCTTTCTTCATGCCGTGCCACCAAAAGCCTGTGCGCAAGTCCTTGTACATCTTGGTGCTTCCAGGATGTAACGAGTACTTCGCATAATGCGCCTTCGTCAGAATTTCTTTTCTGAGTTCGGCAGTTTCAGGAACGCAAAGCCTTCCCTTTAGTCGTATCGTCCCGTCTCTGTCTTCCGCAAAGTCAGTCGCCCTTTCCGTTGAAATCAGCTCGCACATTTTCTTCAGGAATGAGTCGTCCTCCTGTGCGGTCTTTATCTTGCTAAGCAGGCTCGATCCTAACTTCAGCTGAGCTAGGTGCAGGTGTCGATACTCAATTTCGAGTTTGATACCCATCGCTTCAAGGTCTCGCTACTTCTCATTGTTTATGGCCAGTGTTCCCATAAACATTCTTCTGAGTGTATCGGCCACCACGTTTCCCTTATCCGGCGTATACTCGATCGTTAGCTCGTAATCTTTTATGAGTTCGAGCCAACGTCGCTGTCATAGGTTGAGTTTCCGTTATATAAATAAGTAATTCAGGCTTTTGTGATCTGTATAGATTCTGCATGCCACACCATAGAGGTAGTACCGCCATAACTTCAACGCAAACACGATCGCCGCTAATTCTATGTCATACGTCGGGTAGTTTTTCTCATGCTGCTTCAACTGTCGTGAAGCGTAGGAGATGACTTTGTCTCTCTGCATGAGTACACACCCGAGCCCAGTTCCCGACGTGTCGCTGAATATCTGAAAGCCTTCCGGACTGTCTGGAAGTGCAAGGATTGGAGCTGAGACGAGCCGTTGCTTCAACTCTTGAAAGCTGGATTCACAGTCGTCGCTCCATTCAAATACTACTCCCTTCTGGGCGAGGTGAGTCAGAGGCAACGCTAGTTTTGAAAAGTTTCGCAGGAACCTTTGGTAGTAGCCCGCTAAGCCTAGGAAACTCCGAATGTCGCTAGCCGAGACAGGTCGTTTCCAATCTACCACCGCATCAATCTTCTTTGGGTCCACCGCGACACCTTCGGTAGAGATTACGTGCCCGAGGAATGTCACGCTACTCATCCAGAACTCGTACTTACTCTGCTTGGCGTATAATTTGTTTTCACGCAGAATCTGTAGTACCGTCTTCAAGTTTTCTGCATGTTCTTCTCGATTCCTTGAGTAGACAAGGATATCGTCGATGAATACGACTACAAATTTATCTATTTGAGGTCGAAAGACTCGGTTTATCAGATCCATAAACGCGGCTGGGGTGTTCGTCAAACCGAACGGCATGACGAGGAATTCGTAATGACCATATCGAGTACGGAAGGCAGACTTCGATACGTCGTCGGACTTGATCTTCAATTGATGATAGCCTGAATGAAGATCGATTTTTGAAAATACTGACGTACCTTGCAGTTGGTCAAACAAGTCGTCGATTTGTGGCAAAGGATACTTGTTTCGCACGGTCGCCTTGTTGAGTTCCCGATAGTCGATGCATAGCCGCAACGACCCATCCTTCTTCTTCACGAACAGTACAGGAGCTTCCTACGGAGAGACACTAGGGCGAATAAATCCACGGTCTAGCAACTCTTGTAATTGCACCTTCAGCTCCTTCAGTTCTGCTGGAACCATTCGGTAAGGTGCCTTTGATATCGGTCGTGTATTCGGAAAGGTGTCGATGCTGAATTCAATTTCTCGATCCGACAGCATCCCGGGCATCTCGTCAGGAAAAACGTCGAGAAAATTTGCCACAACATCAGTCTGCATTGTGTTTGTATTATCCGTCCGCGTGTCTCGAACTGATGCCAAGTATCCCGTACAGCCGGAACGCAGCATACGCCTCGCTGAGATTGCCGATACCGTCATCGCCGTCTTCGAGGCCGTGCCGCACGAATATGAGAACTCTGTCTTGCCAGGAAGATGAAACACCACTCTCTTCTCCGCGCACTTGATCGTTGTACGACAAGCACCCAACCAATCCATGCCTAGGATTATGTCGTAATACTTGATGTCTAGCACGACGGCATCCAAGGATAGATATCTTCCTTCGACGCAAATGTGGCCATCCCTACAAATGAAGTTTGCAGGCATATCGACTCCCGACGGAGTGCTAACGCTAATATTTATATCTAGTGATTGTATGGTTATTTTATTTTCTTTCGCATAATCAGCAGATATAAAGCTATGCATCGCACCCGAATCGAATAGTACTCGAGCAGGTATATCTTTGTAGAGTAATATACCTGTTACAACCGTATCGGATGCAAACGCCTCATCCCGAGTTAAGGTATAAACTCGGCCTTGAGCTCCGTGGCGTTGATTCTGCGAGTTCACAGGCACCGTATTTGCGCCTTGTAGTGTAGGCGCTTTATATGGATTCGGAGTGTTCCTTGGTGGGTTGTATTGATTCGGCTTCCCCACCTGACAATATTGACTGAAGTGGCCTAGCTCGCCACACTTGAAGCATGTTCTCAATCTACAATCGAGTCCTCGGTGCCCACGCTTGTCGTATCTATTGCAATTTACTGCGGCAAAGTGACCACGATTCTCAGACGTGTTTGGGCACTTTTGTACTCCCGATCCTCCAGCGTCATTAGGACGCTTGTTGAAGTTGTTGCGAACGACAGGTACGGCCCTTTGTGACATACGGCCAAAGATCCGCTCACTATCAAGTGCGACTTTGTAGGATTCACGATAAGTTTGGCATCATTGGTTCATGACGTCCCTACGCAGTTTGTCGTTGAGGCCTTGCTGAAAACGCTCGCACCATTCTTCTTTGTTGGGCAGAAAGGTGCCAGCAAATTTTGCAAGTTTCGAGAAGCTTGCATCATAATCTTCAACGTCCATATTTCCCTGTCTCAACATCATGAACTCATCCCCCTTCTGTCGACGGATGGCGCGAGGAACGTACTGCTCAAGGAAGGCTGTCTTGAACATTTCCCAAGAAATCTTTTTGTTGGCATCGGTTTCACATATCTCTTATTTCTTCGCCACCCACCAGTCATGTGCTCTTAATTGTAACTGCAGCGCCGTACAGGCCACCCTCTGGGGCCCTTCAATGTAGAGAAGATCGAATAAGTCCTCTATCTCTGCGAGCCATCTTACTATCACGTCGGGCTCCGCTCGGCCGTTGAATTTCGGCGGGTTCATTTTGCGAAACTCCTTTACTTTGAGCATAGAAGGAGAGTTTATCATTTACGGGGAGACTTCTTCCTCCTCGTCTTCTTCTGGATCACCGTGCTTTCCCTCGAGTACCACGTCCGTCGCCTTGGTATCGCCTGCCATCCTGCTCACTATCTGAGTCAGGGCGGTCATATGCTTCTGCAGCACATCAAATTGGACTTTGAATTGCATCTGAAGCTGTTGCTGCTGCAGTTCCATCAACTGTAGCATCTTCTCCATAGTCGTCTCGCTAGGGCCAGTACTTTTTGTGCTCGACATACTATCTACGGTTTGGGTTGTTGGGCCGGCGATTTTCTTATCACGCTTAGTCATTCCTACAAACAATATAAACCCGTTAGTATTTTTCAAAAATATCTACGGGCTTACCTGTATGGAACTTGTATTTCACGCAGCATGCCGACAAGCATTCAATCGAGCCATCGCAACGGACATTCCAACAATGAAACATCTTTCGAAAATCCGAAGAAACATAACTGTGCTCTGATACCAATTTGTCACGCCCCGAGTCGTCAACGTTCGTCCCCGATGTTAATTTTTTTTGCCGATTCGATCGTCCTCGCTAAGGCGTGATGCCGTACGAGTGTGGAATTACACTCGTACAAGGCAGAACGTTGCGTTGGTTTTGATATTAATACGCCAAGTTGAAACTTCACAAATCACATCAGAATTTAAGACGTAATATAGGAAGATAGAAATGCTTTTCATTCATAGCTTGCAACGAAGTGCAAGTCATAATTACATTGGATACCGTTGCGGCTATATTGATTGAAAACAGAAAGAAAATACATTTGACAAGTTGCCTGAACTACGCTTGCCGTCCCATACATTCGCCCCTTTATACATAAGCCGTCGACTTGAATTGGCTTCAAAATACTTCAGCATAGGAAGAGCTTCAAAACGCCTCTCCGATTTAGCGTCCCATGGGCACCAGATTGTCCGAGGCATCATAACCCATGATCGACGTTTCACATTGTTTTGCAGTACTTGAAATAGTCTATCTTTTTACTAGAACCTTAAACTTTTCCGTTTATGTGAGAAACTTGTATTTTTCAGAGTAGATTAGTCAAAATTGATACATTTTAACGAGTTCTTGACCTAAGTGGATTGGTATGCAATTAACTTGGCATCGTTCGATTTGAATGAATTCGAAGCAAGGAATAAGTTTGCGGAACAAAGTAGAAAAGAAGGGTCGAATCACCCACCGATTACTTTGCTTCGTGCCGGTCGTCCAAGCGCTACGCAACGTTAATCCTTAGTTACGCGAGCTCCTGCAATGGCACCAACGCTTTGTTAGAATTCCTTCTTTTCCTCTTGCATCGAAATTGTAATAGCATCCATGAAAATGACGCGAAAGCACTTCATCAAGCCCAGCGGCAAAGCTCCAAGAAAACCATACAGCGGTCCGGTCCCGTCGAAGGGACTCTTATAGAGAGCTCACTCGCCGAGACGCAGCCCGCTGCATCTAGCACATATTCCAGCAGAAGTCGTTTCATTAGTTGGATCGATTCTCGTAACTTCTGTCCAAATCGATTTGAATCGATGCCGCAAGGCGTTATCGTTTACCAAGCTTAGCGATCGAGCCAGATGGCCATCTAAGTTCCCGGCCGATCTGACTCCGCACAAGCATTCCGTCGCCTATCGAAAGTGGGGTGCTACAAGACTCACACGACAACCACAGCCGCCCTAATCCACCGCAATCGACCCGTCTTCCCCGACCAACCTCGTCGGAGATCACCCTAGCCCAGCCCGATGCCTACAGACCACTTCGATCGCCCCAACCACCACCATTCGACGCGTCTCGCCGAGACGAACACAGCGTCGCCTTCCTCCGTCGACGTCGACGCTTACTCCACCCTGTCGCAGCATCAACAGCACGCTCGACTTGGACACGTACGTGTCTTTTAGCCTCTCGTGTCCTGTTGTGTCTCGTATTCACCTATATGACTCGCCGAGTCTCGACAAATCTTGTGGTCAGTCTGGACACGTCTAATTCGAGTCGTGCGTGTCGTGCATGACCCGGACACTTGGACTCGACCGATCTTCGTGTCCTTAACTGTCAGGACACGAAGTTTGTTTCGTTTGTGCTATCGGGTTTACAACCCGTTAACCTAAACCCTAATAAATTTAACTAAAAACTAAACCTAACAACTAACTCGAGCTGACCACCTGGCTAGCCCGGTCACGCTAAACCCACCCTCCTGCCCCTGGCCGAGTTCGAGCCCCCCTTTCCTCTTATTTTTGTTTTGTTTTTGTTTTTATTTTATTTTATTATATATATGTATATATGTATATATGTATATATGTATTTATATATATGTGTATATATGCATATGAATCTATATGTATATATATTATTATATATACTGTTATATATATACTATATTTGTATATATATATATATTTATATTTTATATTTAGTATTCTATATATATATATATATATATATATATATATATATATATATATATATATGTATATATATATATATATATATATATATATATATATATATATATATATATATATATATATATATATATATATATATAATATAAATAAATATAATATATATATATATATATATATATATATATATATATATATATATATATATATATATATATATATATATATATATATATATATATATATTCATTATATATGTATATAAATATCTATATATTTATGTGTATATATAATAGTATTTGTTGTATAATTATGAATATATTTTCAATTGCAATTTTAGTGCTAATATTATTATGTAAAATTCCACAAGTTATTTTATTATATAATTTTGTGACTTATATATTTTACCACTTTAAAATATATTATTTATATTTAAATTCCTGTATTTTATTAATCCTGGCCAATTGATGTCCAAACCTAGCATGGGTTTTTGGGCCCAATTGTGTCTAATACATTCAGAGTCTGTACAAGTCATATTGGACTTGATTCATGGCTTTGGGTCCTGTATCTGGACTTCGGTTCAATTTCGAATACATGGACAAAATAGTAAATAAATAATTAATTATTTTCTAGAAATTGTTACTTGTTGTTTTTGAATTTTTATATATAATTTAAGTGTTGTAAAAATCTGGAAAAAATTGTATATAAATACAATGTTAATTTAGCTAATTTAACATATTTTTTTCAGCATTTAATAAGTACTTTGGCATTTTATAAAAATAGGAAAACAGAACTCATTTTCAAGGTACATATATTTGCTGATTTTTATTAAATATCTATGAAGGTTTATAAATTCCAGAAAAATTAGTATAAATTTCTATAATTAATAAAGATCATTTTGGTACTTTATTTTATATAAAATTGAGCTTTTGTCTATCTCAAAAATTATTGGAACATAGTGTACAGTTTGATTTATTTATTGAATAGTTACGACTTGCTATATTTTGTGTTGTTTTGAGTTATTGTGATATTGGACCTCACCCTACACTAGTGTAAGGGCCCTAGAAAGTTAGTTTGGATATTGTGTCACCCACACTGGTCTTCTATGCTAAAGTCATCATTTGGCCAGGTGTCCAGTCAGAAAGTCGTGTTGCACAACTAGTATCTTAGTGTTTAACTTAGTATAAAAACTAAGTTTATGTATTATTTCTACAGTGACGAGTCACCAGGCATCTATAGCATTTCTATCACTGCTTTGCTTTGCTAAAGGTAAGTACCTCTACAAACTTTACATACTGTTACATCAATGAACTGTGATTTCCAACCATGTTAAATGCTGATCCTTGGGGTAGCAAGTTAAATCTTCACATGTTGTATTACTTTTATATCCCTACCATGCTTAGGATAGTTTTTATATCTCTCACATGTTTAACAATAGGTTATGGGGAAACTGTTAGTAGAGTACGTGATCACGGCCTCATTCTCCGTATGTATTTATCGCACACGGTAACATTCTATATGTAACTTTGCCGTAGGTTCTGATCCCGCGTTTATATATGGATATACACCGATGCCATTCTTGCACATATGTGCATGCCAGAAAACTTGATATGTATCGCTGTACATCCTATTCACCTATTGACCGATCACGTACATGCTACAATTTTAAACTTTTAAACAAATATATGTTACCGTTTCTAAAAAGAACCAATTAAACCATGATATGCCATGATTCCAGTTTATTACACTTCTGTTCATTTCTTGTTTCGTATATTTAGTTTGTTAGAATCAGTACTTGCTCCCGTCCTGACAGGATAATGTTGTAGGTATACTTACTGAGGAGGAGTTGCTTTGTGATTCCTATTATGGAGTTTCTGTCGAGGACCAGGCTTTATCTTACGTGGATGTACTTGCGGGGAAACTCGTCTAGTTGTCTATTTACTTTGGACTTTTGAGAGAAGTCATGTATTAGACTATGTATTTTGTGACTGGACCTATATCCAGCTTTACATTTTGGACTTGTACTTGGATCTTATGGATATACGAGACGACTTTTGTGTTTGGGACATTTACGACTCTTTTTACATATAGAACTGTTAGCACATTTTAGTCTTATCTTGTTATCTTTAGAACAGCTTACTACGGTTTATCTCAAGCGTAGGCTGGACATGACTCGGCCCGGTCCATCAATTTGGGTAGCGGATCGTGACATGTTTTTAGTGGTGGCCCATGCAGGTCCTGACTAAATTGTTTGGTTACGTTATTGTACCGAGCATGCCTGCAATTAGGAACTTAAGGTAATTAGACAACACTAAGGAATGATGCTTAGAACACCTAGAGGAATACTAGGATTGCAACATAGGAAACGCATCACATCATATGCTCACTATTACAATTAGATTTTTTGTTTATGATTGTTTACTTTAAATAGTCCTTATAAGTCCTTTTTATTTATTTATTTAGATGGTGCTCACTCGCTCATCCCATTATGTCACACCGGAGAATGGCACACTTCCCATCCAGTCGGTTGACCAGTTGACCGATACACCTCCACCTACCATACTCCCCTACTCCACAAATCCACCAACCTAAATGCCTCCACCACCTTCCACATCACAGTCCCAGCAGGACCCGATACTCCTACCACCACCTATTACTATACCTGCCCAGGCTTTCGTCACACTCGACGGGAACCAACTGCTCACTCTGATCCAGGGGTTCCTAACGACCCATCAGGAGCAGACCACCCTACTCCGTCAGAGCATGGAGCGTTATGAGGAACGTACCGCAGTCCCACCACTTGTAGAGCCACGGCAGAGAGCGGGGACAATCAAGGACTTCATGGGTCTGAACCCCAAGGAGTTCTTAGGGACTGAGGGCATCGTAGTAGCAGATGACTGGCTAGACTCGGTAGAGAGGAAGCTCCTTGGAGATAGGTTGCCGAATGACCTCCAGGTCGAGGCAGCAGGATTTCTGCTGATAGACTTGGCAGGAGTTTAGTTCCGGAATGAGCCGCTATTCGCGAGAGGGAAGGCTACTTGGGATCAGTTCAAGACCCAGTTCAAGAAGAAATTCTTCTCGACCACCGCTAGGGTAGCCATGGGGCTACGATTCCAGAACATCCAACAGGGGAATCATTCTGTTGACGAGTATGCAGCGAAGTTTAGTCATTTGAGCTGTTTCGCTCCTAATCTAGTTACAGACCCAGAGGAGATGACGCATAGGTTTTGCCATGGACTAGTTCCAGACATTGGCATTCTTATAGTGGCGAACGGTACGACTGACTATTACCAGAGCCTAGAGTTGGCCCAGAGCATAGAGGAGCATCTTTTGTCTTGTAAGAGGCCGGCTTCTGTACACCTCGAGGGATCGTCCAAGCGTCAGGCTTTCCAGCCGAGAGCGCCGACGCCGCACCAGCAGACATACCGTCCTCCCGTACCATATCATCCGACCCCGCCAGTTAGAGCCCCGGGACCCCGGCAGCAGCAGAAGGAAGCTTTGTGTGCATTCTGTAAAAGGCCAGGCCATGACGCTTTCATCTGTAGGAAGAGATTGGGACAGTGTTTAGCCTGTGGGTCTACCACCCATCAGCTTCGGAACTGCCCAGTAGCGAGGGTACTAGGTGCCGGAACACCGACTAGAGGACCGCCACTTCCGACTCAGCAGCAGAGGTTTGGGCAACATCTGCAGCAGCAGAAGGGACCCCAGGGGAAGGCTTATAGCCTAGCTCTTGAGCCAGAGCCGGAGCAGGTTTCGGAGCCAGATTATTTGGCTGACGTCATCACAGGTCATATTTATTTGCATACTTTTCTAGCTCTATGCTTGTTTGATTCTGGTGTATCACATAGCTTCCTGTCATTAGATTTTATACATAAACACCACTTAGTAGCTACTCCTACAGAGGAAATGAGTAGAGTAATGACGGGAGGCAGACCAGTGCCCATTAGAGCTATCTATCGATGCTCTATTACTATAGTCGGAAGAGAGTTTAGGGGACGATTCTTTGTGATGCCACTCCCCGGGTATGATATCATATTAGGGATGGACTGGCTTAGCTATGCCCATGCAGCTATAGACTGTCATGAGGGTAGTATTCTGTTCAGTCCTCCAAGCACGACACCATTCAGTGTCAGGAGGACAGGGTCGGAGATCAGCCTAGAGCCAAACTGTTGTGCGACAGTTGGAGAGATAGCATCGCCACACCCTATAATTAAGGAGTTTATGGATGTATTCCCAGAGGATCTTCCAGGACTTTTGCCTGACAGAGATGTGGAGTTCACTATAGATTTAGTACCTAATTCATCACCAGTATCCCGGACTTGCTATAGAGTGAACCCCAAGGAGGCCGTTGAGATGAAGGAGCAGATTGATGACCTATTAAAAAAGGGTTTCATTCGATCTAGTACTTCTCCATGGGGAGCGCCAGTGCTTTTTATGCCTAAGAAGGATGGTACAGTCCGGTTGTACATTGACTACCGGATATTGAATACCATCACCATTAAGAACAAATATCCTCTGTCCAGGATAGATGATTTGCTCGACCAGTTGAGTGGGACGAAGGTGTTTTCCAGGATAGATTTGAGATCCGGTTGCCACCAGGTGAAAGTCAGGGCTGCAGACATTCAGAAGACGGCGTTCAACACGAAGTATGGGCAGTACGGGTTTCTGGTGATGCCAATTGGTCTCACAAATGTGCCAGCTGTCTTTATGAACTTGATGAATAAGACATTTCACCAGTATCTGGATAAGTTCTTCGTAGTATTTATCGACGATATCCTGATATACTCAAAGACGCCGGAGGAGCACGCAGAGCACTTGCGGACAGTTTTGGGAATTCTGAGGCAAGAGAGGTTATATGCCAAATCGTCGAAGTGCGAGTTCTTTTTGGATCTAGTGGAGTTTCTCGGTCATATAGTCACTGGAGAGGGGATCTCGGTAGATCCCAGGAAGATTGCTGCCATTGAGACGTGGAAGGCTCCGATGCCAGTTTCAGAGATTATGAGCTTTCTGGGTTTAGTCGGCTATTATAGGAAGTTCGTCCAGGACTTTGCTAGGATAGCTGAACCCATGACGAAACTGACGCAGAAGGACGCAGAGTACATCTGGTCAGAGGACTGCCAGGCAGCATTTGAGGAGCTGAAGAGGAGGCTGACGACCACTCCAGTTTTGACATTACCTTCAGGGTCTGGAGGTTTTACCATATACAGCGATGCTTCGAGAAAGGGGCTAGGATGTGTCCTACAGCAGCATGGGAAAGTGATTGCTTATGCATCTAGGCAATTACGGACTCATGAGCGGAACTATCCTACCCACGACCTAGAGTTAGCTGTGGTGATCTTTGCACTCAAGTTATGGAAACACTACTTATACGGAGAGCGTGTGGAAATCTTTACTGACCACAAGAGCTTAAAGTATGTGTTCACACAGAAAGAGCTGAACATGAGGGAAAGACAATGGTTGGAGTTGATAAAAGACTTCGATATCGATTTACAGTATCATCCCGGAAAGGCAAATATGGTGGCGAATGCGCTGAGCAGGCATCCGATGGCATGGTATCTGATGATAGATCGACATTTACGGGAAGATCTGGAGAAGCTCGGTATCGAGATAGTTCGGCCAGAATTAGAGATACAGATGATGGCGCTTGACATTCAGTCAGGTTGATGGAGCAGATCAAGGAGGCACAGTCTAAAGATGAGAGCCTTCGCAGTCTTTGCGCCCAGGCTTAACTGGATTGCTGGATGACTTCACCATAATAGAGGATGGATCCTTGAGGCATGGCAGCCGGTTGTACGTGTCGAAGAGAGAGCTGATAGAGGCAGTCTTACAGGAGACACACCGATCTCGATATTCTATTCACCCTGGTGCCAACAAGATGTACCGTGACTTGTTGGAATATCTTTGGTGGCACGGGATGAAGTGAGATGTATCACATTTTATTTTTTGATACCTAGTTTGCCAGCAGGTCAAGGCGGAGCGTCAGAGGCCAGCTGGTCTATTGCAGCCGTTATCCATTTCCGAGTGGAAGTGGGAACACATTACGATGGACTTCGTCTCAGGGCTTCCTCGTTCCTAAGGAGGGAAGAATGTCATTTGGGTCATCGTGGACAGTCTGACGAAGTGTGCGCTTTATACCCTTCAAGGTGGGGCTTTCCACCGAGAAGTTAGCAGAGCTATACATGCAGCAGATAGTTCACTTGCACGGAGTAACAGTGAGCATCGTGTCGGACCGAGACAACAGATTCATGTCCCACTACTGGAGGAGCTTGCAGGAAGAGTTGGACAGTCGGCTCAAGTTCAATATAGCGTACCACTCGCAGACAGATGGGCAGTCCGAGAGGATGATACAGACACTGGAGGACATGCTGAGGACTTGTGTACTGGACTTTGGCGGATCATAGGAGAGCCATCTGCACTTGGTAGAGTTTTCATACAACAATAACTACCAAGCCAGCATCGGTATGTCTCCTTTTGAGGCATTATATGGACGACGATATCGTAC
This sequence comes from Iris pallida, assembly GCA_029216955.1. NCBI lineage: Eukaryota > Viridiplantae > Streptophyta > Magnoliopsida > Asparagales > Iridaceae > Iris > Iris pallida. The sequence goes on along the minus strand of JANAVB010011198.1, from coordinate 2,330,368 downwards.
ACCGCTCTTTTGGGATGATGTTGGGGACAGAGTTATGCTTGGGCTAGAGATGATCACGGATACAGCAGAGAAGGTCGGGATGATCAGAGACAGGCTCAGAGTCGCTCAGGACAGGCAGAAACACTGGGCCGATGCTAGTCGCAGACCGATAGAGTTCGCTGACGGAGATATGGTGCTGGTGAAGATATCACCTACTAGAGGGACGATCCGGTTCAGACGAGGAGGCAAGTTGAGCCCTAGATACATAGGGCCGTTCGAGATACTTGGCAGGATCGGAGAGGTAGCTTACAGGGTTGCACTTCCACCCAACCTAGCAAGCGTTCACGATGTCTTTCATGTGTCTCAGCTCAGGATATATGTTTCGGACCCCATCCATGTGCTAGACCATTCAGAGTTGGAGATCGGACCAAGCCTTGCAGTTACTGAGCAGCCAGTGGAGATATTGGACATGAGAAAGAAGAGGCTGAGGAACAAAGTTATACCGTTGGTACGAGTAGCTTGGAGCCGTCACTCTCCGGGTGAATCTACTTGGGAGAGGGAGTCGGACATGAGGGAGAGATATCCTTATTTGTTCGACCCAACAGCTGTGAGGAAACCACCCGTTCCCGCTTGATACCTTAGAGGTTAGTCTTAATAATAAGCCTTAGTCATTCTTTGCATTGTTTGTTATATTAGAATGTTTGTAGAGTTTTCTATCCTTATGAATTTCGAGGACAAAATTTTTCAAGGAGGAAAGATTTGTAAGCCTCTAAATTTTTAAAAATAGTTTTTAAAATTGTCAATAGCATTTATATATTTAAAATAAATTAATATGATTATTAGGAATTTTTTAGAATTTTTAAATGATTTTTAATTAATTTTTAAGGCAAAATATATCATTTTGTAAATATTTGATTTGTTTTAATATTGATTTGCAATTAGTTGATTTGTTTTAATTGCGGGTTGCAAATATAATTTGCAAACCGATAGGCTTAGGGCTTTTCTGCAAGACCCCAAACAGTGGGGGGCCTTGCTGCAAATTACCATCATCCCCCACGTTCTTTCTCTCTCCTCCCCACCTGCCCCCGACGACCGACGGATGGCTGACCATCGCCCCGACAACCCGGCCTAAAACCTAACCCTAATCCTAATTCAAACCCTAATTCGACCGCCCTGCCCTCCTAAAAATAGCCCCCGACCCTCAAACCCTAACCCTAGACTCACCCGACCACCACAGCCGCCCTAAGACACCGCAATCGACCCGTCTTCCCCGACCAACCTCGCCGGAGATCACCCTAGCCCAGCCCGACGCCTACAGACCACTTCGACCGCCACAACCACCACCACTCGACGCGTCTCGCCGAGACGAACACAACGCCGCCTTCCTCCGCCGACGTCGATGCTTCCTCCGCCCTGTCGCAACATCAACAGCACGCTCGACTTGGACACGTACGTGTCTTTTAGCCTCTCGTGTCCTGTTGTGTCTCGTATTCACCTATGTGACTCGTCGAGTCTCGACGAATCTCGTGGTAAGTCTGGATACGTCTAATTCGAGTCGTGTGTGTCGTGCACAACCCGGACACTTGGACTCGACCGATCTTCGTGTCCTTAACTGTCTGGACACAAAGTTTGTGCTATCGGGTTTACAACCCGTTAACCTAAACCCTAATAAATTTAACTAAAACCTAACCCTAACAACTGACTCGAGCTGACTCCCTTGCCAGCCCGACCGAACTAAAACCCCCCTTGCCCCTGGCCGAGTTCGAGCCCCCCTTTCCTCTTCTTCTTGTTTTGTTTTTGTTTTTATTTATTTTATTTTATTATATATATGTATATATATATATATATTTTTATTATTTTATTTTATTATTATATATATGTATATATATGTATATATGTATTATATATATGTGTATATATGTATATGTATCTATATGTATATATATTATTATATATACTGTTATATATATATATATATATATATATATATATATATATATATATATATATGTATATATATATATATATATATTTATATATATATATATATATATATATATATATATATACTGTATTTGTATATATATATGTATATTTTATATTTAGTATTCTATATATATGTGTATTTATTATATATATATATATATATATATATATATATATATATATATATATATTTATATATATATATATATATATATATATATATATATATATATATATATATATATATATATATATATATATATATATATTCATTATATATGTATATAAATATCTATATATTTATGTGTATATATAATAGTATTTGTTGTATAATTATGAATATATTTTCAAATGCAATTTTAGTGCTAAATATTATTATGTAAAATTTTATAAGTTATTTTATTATATAATTTTGTGACTTGTATATTTTTCCACTTTAAAATATATTATTTATATTTAAATTCCTGTATTTTATTAATCCTGGCCAATTGATGTCCAAACCTAGCATGGATTTTTGGGCCCAATTGTGTCTAATATATTTAGAGTCTGTACAAGTCATATTGGACTTGATTCATGGCTTTGGGTCCTGTATCTGAACTTCGGTTCAATTTTGAATACATGGACAAAATAGTAAATAATTAATTAATTATTTTCCAGAAATTGTTACTTGCTGTTTTTGAATTTTTTTATATAATTTAATTACTGTAAAAATTTGAGAAAAATTGTATTTAAATACTATGTTAATTTATCTCATTTATTATAATTTTTCAAGCATTTAATAAGTATTTTGGCATTTTATAAAAATAGGAAAACAGAGCTCATTTTTAGGGTATATATGTTTGCTGATTTTTATTAAATATCTATGAAGGTTTATAAATTCCAGAAAAATTAGTATAAATTTCTATAATTAACAAGGATTATTTTGGTACTTTATTTTATATAAAATTGAGCTTTTGTCTATCTCAAAAATTATTGGAACACAGTGTACAGTTTGATTTATTTATTGAATTGTTACGACTTGCTATATTTTGTGTTGTTTTGAGTTATTGTGATATTGGACCTCACCCTACACTAGTGTAAGGGCCCTAGAAAGTTAGTTTGGATATTGTGTCACCCCACACTGGTCTCCTATGCTAAAGTCATCATTTGGCTAGGTGTCCAGTCAGAAAGTCGTGTTGCACAACTAGTATCTTAGTGTTTAACTTAGTATAAAAACTAAGTTTATGTTTTATTTCTACAGTGACGAGTCACCAGGCATCTATAGCATTTTTATCACTGCTTTGCTTTTGCTAAAGGTAAGTATCTCTACAAACTTTACATACTGTTACATCAATGAACTGTGATTTCCAACCATGTTAAATGCTGATCCTTGGGGTAGCAAGTTAAATCTTCACATGTTGTATTACTTTCATATCCCTACCATGCTTAGGATAGTTTTTATATCTTTCAAATATTTAACAACGGGTTAAGGGAAAACTGTTAGTAGAGTACGTGATCATGGCCCCATTCTTCGTATGTATTTACCGCGCACGGTAACATTCTAAATGTAACTTTGCCGTAGGTTCTGATCCCGTATTTGTGTATGGATATACACCGATGCCGTTCGTGCACGTATGTGCATGCCAAAAAACTTGATATGTACCGCTGTACATCCTATTCACCTATTTACCGATCACGTACATGTTACAGTTTTAAACTTTTAAACAAATATATGTTGTCATTTCTAAAAAGAACCAATTAAACCATGATATGCCATAATTCCAGTTTATCACACTTCTGTTCATTTCTTGTTTCTTATATTTAGTTTGTTAGAATCAGTACTTGCTCCCGTCCTGACAGGATAACGTTGTAGGTATACTTACTGAGGAGGAGTTGCTTTGTGATTCCTATTATGGAGTTGCTGTCGAGGACCAGGCTTTATCTTACGAGAATGTACCTACGGGAAAACTCGTCTAGTTGTCTATTTACTTTGGACTTTTGAGAGTAGTCATGTATTATACTATGTATTTTGTGACTGGACCTGTATCCAGCTTTATATTTTGGGCTTGTACTTGGATCTTATTGATATACAAGACGACTTTTGTGTTTGGGACATTTACGACTCTTTTTACATATAGAACTGTTAACAAATTTTAGTCTTAACTTGTTATCTTTAGAACAGCTTACTATGCTTTATCTCAAGCGTAGGCTGGACATGACTCGGCCCGGTCCAACAATTTGGGTAGCGGATCGTGACAGGTTGGCGTTGTACTGGTGGCCTTCGTATCTGGCCTTATTTTAATTTTTCCATATCATCCAAGTGGCGGCCGCCACGACAATTTGGTGTCCATGGGATGCGGAACCCCAGATCGTCATGAGCTGGTAGAAATTATCGCCCCCAGTAGGCAGTCTGCATCGCTGGGAGAGAGCTCTCTAGACCTGGACCGGTAGGTCCCCTTGTCTGAGTATGTGGTTGACTGTTTCTGCTTGACGGTCTGAGCAGCATGTGCATGCTGAAGCGAGGCTAAAGCCGATTGTGGTGGGAGTGTCGTCGGTGGGAAGGATAATGCGAAGGGCACGCCAGATAAGGAAGGACCACTTCTTAGGAATGTAAGTCTGCCAGAAGGCAGCTATGGTAGGAGACGGGTTCACGGTGCCAAGGATGACTCTTCTGGCTAATTTGACCGAGAATGTGCCGCTATGATCGGGCATCCACTCGAGCATGTCTGCGTCCTGCCCGATTCTCAAATCGTTACGACGAATGTAATCGACTGCCTCTGGGCTAGCCCATAATCGGAATTTATCCCAATTCCAGGTATTGTTAGGAGGGTTCCACATGTCCTTGATAGAGCTGTTCCTAGGAGCCGCAGAACTGTTGGGAAGCAAAGTGTCACCAGCCCAGCGCTCCCAAAATAGCGACGCCTCACCAATTCCTACCTTGAGGCGAATCGCAGGTTCGGTGAGGGATCGCCCGATGAGAATGTTCCTCCAGGCCACGGATGATCTGATATTAGCGATGGCCATAGACGGGTGAATGTGCTTAAAGTATCTGGCCTTCATGAACCTGGCCCACAGGTTCTAGCTCGTGGGCAGGCCAGCGACCACCATAATTTCATGGAGAAAGCGTTGACGATGTGGGAAAGTTTGGTAAAGCCAAGCCTCCCTCCCCGGTGGGGGGAGCCATGGTGTCCCAACTGGCCCAATGGTGCTTGCCGTGACCTCTGCTGTGACCCTAGAGAAAGTTGCTGAAAATGCTCTCAATGTAGGATAGGACTTTCTTGGGAGGGGGAGCACGCAGCGAGAGTGTAGATGGAAATGGATATGAGAATGTGGTTGACGAGGATGATCTTATCTTCCGGGAATAGGGCAGCGTTGTGCCAGCCCTCGACCTTATTCCTGATGCGATTGATCAGGGATTCGAATATTTGGGCATTAGATCTGTCGTACACGAGGGGGCACCCGAGGTAGTGGAATGGAGGGTGCTTGATGGGAAATGAGGTGGTGGTTGATATGCTTGATATTTGCTCTCTCTTCATATTGTGGTGGGTATAGATGACACTTTTATCCCGGTTGATCTTCTTCCCGGAATATCCTTCTATCTGAGGAGCGTGTTGTGGACGACTTCTATCGATCCGGCATCTCTAGAGAAGAATATGAGGATATCGTCCACGAAGGCCAGATGTGTGATGATGGGACAGCCGCTAGCCGTATGGTAGTGCTGGAAGTTGGGGGCTTTCCCCATCTTATTAAGGTTTCTGCTCAACGCATAATGATGAAGATGGTGGACGAAAGAGGATCACCTTGCCTAACCCCCTACTGGATTTGAAGAAACCGTCAGCTTGACCATTAATGACCATGGAGAACCACAAGTTGCTGATCGATCTCCACACGACGTTAGTCCAGGTTTCGGAGAAACCGAAGGCTCTGAATACCCATATCATAAATTGCCAGTCCAGTCTGTCATAGGCTTTCTCCATGTCCAATTTGATAGCTATGTAGGCTTTCTCCATGTGCAATTTGATAGCTATATTGCCCCCTCTTGTAGGGAGCTTCATGCAGGTGACTAACTCTTGGGCCAACATGATGTTGTCTTAGATATTTCTTCCCCTAATAAAACCATTCTGCTCCTCTGATATGATTTTGGGAAGAAGGCTTGTTATGTGGGAGGCAATGACCTTAGATATGATCTTGTTGGTGAAGGTACAGAGACTAATTGGACAAAAGTCGCGAAAGGTCTCCGGGTTGTCTTTCTTCGGGATGAGGATTAGGTTCGTACTCAAGATGGCTCTGGGATAAGTGGCTCCCTGAAGGAAGGCGGTGACCGCATTGTGGATGTCAACCTTGATGATGTCCCAACATGTGCGGAAGAAAGTCCCTGAAAAACCGTCTGGCCCGGGCGCACTGTGTGCGTCAAGGGCCCAAACGGCTTCTTTTACCTCCTCCTTAGAAGGGGACTGGTCGAACTGAAGGTTGTCCGTGTCGCTGATGATGCGGGGGACCTCGCCCAGGAAAGTAGTGTCTTTGAGGACCGTTTACTTAGAAAAAAGTTTGGAGTAGAACTTCGCTGCCTCTGCTTGGATACCCTTTTGATCGCTGATGCTGGTACCATTGTCAGTGGCGATCTGATGGAGAGTAAGATTTTGTCTGCGCCCATTCACACAGGCGTGGAAGAAGCTCGAGTTTTTGTCTCCTTCGCTGTCCTATTTGATCCTAGCTTTCTGCTTCCAGAATTCGGTCTCAATTTTCAGCCCGAATTTAAGGATGGCTTTGGTGAGATTAAGAGCTTGTCTGGAATCTGGCGAACGGTCAGTCATGTATATGGCTTCGGCCCAGGTCACGTCATCCTCCGCCTGACGAATGGCTTGGAAGATATCTCTATAAGCTTGTTTGCTCCAAGCGGCTAGAGCTTTCCTCGTAGCCTAGAGCTTGTTGGCAATCCGTTAGAGGGGATCAAGAGAGTCGGCATTGTTTCAAGCATCCGAGACTACCTCCAAGAATTGGGGATGGTTACACCAAAAGTCCTGGAAACGGAACCTCTTTCTGACCTGGTTGGTAATGCTAGTAATACCCACCATCAGGGGGCGTGATCGAATTCGGTGGCATTGAGGTGAGAAAGCTTGGAAGAGGTTCCCATACCTAGCTAGTGGGCGTTCGTTAATACCCTGTCGAGGCGGGAGAACTGCCGGCGATGACTGTCCAGTATGTTACACCAGGTGAAGGCGTTGTCGGTGAACGGAAGGGGAGTGAGGTGAGAGTTGAAAATGAAGTCATTGAAGTCTTGCATGGTAGAGAGGGGGGAGGTCGGCCTCCGAGCTTCTCTTCACTGCAAGTAATAGCGTTGAAGTCCCCTATGCAAATCCAAGGAAGATGTTTGTTGTGGTGGTTGGTGTCTAGGAGGTTGTTCCAAAGCTGTCTGCGCTCCGCGATGTCACAGCTGCCGTGGACCGCAAAAAGGATGGCGCGTTTGAGAATCAGGGGATGTTCAATCCAGCAAGAAAGGGCCTGCCTGGAATCGTGGTTGACTCCGGCTTTGATGGACTTGGAACAGAAGATCCATATGTCGTGGCTACCGACAAAGGCCGAGGGAAACCCTAACTACAGTTGAATGGATTTGAGCCTCTTGTGAGGGATTTTGGGTTCTAGGATGATCAATATGTCGATCTTATGAGTTTTCTTAAGGCTGGTGATTCTCCTCATGGTAGGTTTGTTTGCCAGATCGCGAACATTCCACACTACTAAAATATCATCAAATAGCGACGTACTGTAGCGACGGCAATAAATGGCGTCGCCAGTAGCGACGTCATTTTAAACACGTCGCAAAACGTCGCTGTCTAGCGACGTTCTGCGACAGGAGGGTACTACGTCGCCGAAAAGCGACGTTCAGCGACATATTTTATGTACATGTCGCCAAGTTGGCGACGTTTAGCGACGTCAAAACGTGACGTCGCTAAGTTATTTTACTTAGGGCACGCAGCTGCCTTCTTTCCCCCTCATTCTCACTCGAAAACCCGAAAATTTCATTTTCCCCCCCCACCCCTCCCCTCCGGCGACTCCCTTCCCCTCTGTCAGTGCCCCCCCCGGCGACCCCCTCCCCCCCGGCGACTCCCTCCCCCTCCGGCGAGCTCCTCCTCCTCGAGATCCTCCTCCTCAAGCTCCTCCTCCCCCAATCCGACCTCCTCCTCCTCTTCCTCAGGTAAACCCTAACCTAACTCCTCTCCTTCCTCCTCCTCCTCTCCCACGGACACACACACACACGCACACGGACACACACGGACACGGACACACACGCACACACACACAGACACGGACACACACACACACACACACGCACGCACACACACACACAGACACGGACACACGCGTGGACACGTGCACGAGACTGCACTGTGTCATTTGTGTTCGTGTGTGTTAAAAAATAATTTAGACACGATTGTGTCCTGTTTTGGTGGACACTCGATACGTGTGACTCTATGACACATACACATATCATTACCAACCATTAGATTTTGCTATTAATTGAATTTGGATTTCGAATTTGGTTTATCCCCAATTTTCTGATACGTAGTTCACTATATATTAATTTTCTGAGATTAACATTGGTTTAAACTAATTTTGAATGATTAAACCATTATGATTAATCCCATATCTTCTCTGAGAATTAATGTGCATGTTAGGGTTCACATTGATTGGGGATTCTTGGGTTTTCGTATGCCATTGACTGTCAAAACTGAGAACAGTTTTAATACACTGTTTTCACATATTGGCACACACACATTACACTGAATTTTCTCGAGAAATTATGCACTGTTTATACCTATCTACACACACACATAAGTGTAACCTGAGAATATAAACACACACTACTGCTATCTACTGATTTTCCTGAGATTGATACACTGTTTGTGTATACTGTTTCTCTTATAGCTCACTCACATTACACTCAAAACCGAGAATAGCTAATTCACTCACACTATTGATTCCTATGTACACACACACATTGAGACACCTAGCCCATGTTATGTACACACACATGGCACACTTTACCCTATATACACACACCCTATTGTATACACACACTGTTAGCACACCACACACATGACACACACACATATATATATACGTGTCAATCTGAGAACAGTTTGTGCATTGTTTCCTCATATTATATATATATATATATATATATATATATATATATATATATATATATATATATATATATATATATATATATATATATATATATATATATATTGCAGTCCATATTATCTCTTCATATCAGTCCAGGCATTTATTTAGTTCCAGTACTATTATTTGTCTTGTATTCAGTTGTTCAGTCCCATGACTGACATATAGATTAGGTATTGTTTGGTTGAAGGATTACCTTTTTAGTTCATTCCACCCTTGCACATCGACATTATGTTGGACACGTACACATAGCCTAGATGGTATTGTATACATATATACATAACTATATCATGTAACTCATATGTGATATAGGCATATAGCCTATGTTAGAGTGTCTAAATATATGAAGGCATGAAAGTTGCCTTGTCTTGTAATATAGGCATATAGTATATACATGCCTATATATATATATTATATGTATATATCTATATAGATATTACTTGTGTGTATGAGATAGCTTGAGTTGACTTTGGTCATTATTGGTACTTGAATTGATCGGAACAAAGACCCCCAATGTCGGTATCGGTCAATATTTGGTATCGGTCGGTATCGGATCGGAACATGCCAAACCGTATCGGTATCGGCCGTATCGGATCGGTATCGACCGATACTTTAAAATTATATGAAATAGTAGTCACCCCCAAGGTTGACTATTTTAACTGAAAGTCAAAGTAGAGTAAACATCTGACCTAGATTGGACTAAGAGTTGACAAAGTCAACTATAGGTCAACCCTTGACCTAGTTTGACCTGGTTTGACTTTGTTTGACTTAGCTTGACCTTGTTTGACTTTGTTGTCTTCATGTTTGTTAAATGACACCCAGATACTAGTTTTAGTTGTTTAAATGACACCCAGATACTAGTTTTAGTTTCAGTTTGCTTTGTTAACTCACTATTGCTCATTACTTGGTAGGTCATGACTAGAAATAGGATATTTGACTTAGATTTGACCTTGTTTGACCAAGGTTGACTATTTGACCTTAGTACAACCTAGTTTGACCTAGTTTGACCTTGTTTGACTTTGTTTGACTTTGTTTGACTTAGCTTGACCTTGTTTGACTTAGTAGAACCTAGTTTGACCTAGATTGCATATCATTGTTATTAGTAACTGTCCGCTACTAATGTGTGTCCCATAATAAGACATAATATACGAATTTGTGCCTGTTGGATAATGTGTGTCCATCTTTGCAGAATTATTTCTAAATGGATATGAATTACTACTTGCGGAATCGTTCATGGATGTACAATCGTCGTGCTGATGATATGTGTGGTGTGCGGGATGAATACATAGCGGGAGTAGAGCAGTTCCTGCAGTTTGCTAAGGCGTTCCCTCAGTACATGGACGACACCAAAATTAAGTGTCCGTGTGTGAAATGTCATAACGTAAAATATTATCCAGAAGTGGAAGTGACATATCATTTGTACTCGAGGGGTTTTCGTGTGTGAAATGTCATAACGTCGCTAATATACGTCGCTATGTTGCCCACATGGCCACGTGGATGCCATGCCTCGTCATCATTTATAAACTTTTGAAGCGTCGCTAGTGGTCGATTTACGTCGCAATGTTGGCAACGTACTTATACGTCGCTATCTGTCGCTCATTTTGCGACGTCTAGCGACAATTAACTACGCATCGCAAATAGCGACGTTTGGCGACTAAATTGCCATCTGCGACTTGCCTATAAGCGACGTAGGTTTTTCGTCGCTAAATACGTCGCAAATCATTGTTAGCGACGTATTTCCTGTATTTAGCGACGTCTCCTGACGTCGCTAATCTGGGTTATTTTAGTAGTGCCATGAGAGAATGTTTAGCATTAATGGAGGTCCGGGTGGGGTTGGTTGGACCGCTTTACGACGGATCTGGTGTGCATTGACGGGGACTGAGACTTAACGGTCCCTTTTTTCCCCGATTTCCTGGGGGTGGAAGCTTCTCCCTCCTTCCTGGAGGCTATGCCGATGGAAGAGTCCTCGGGGAGATTTGTTGGTATGACTGTTTCTCCGGCTGAATCGAGGTCTGGTTGCTCCGACGGGATGATGAGGGAGTCATCAGTGATTCCGACGAGGTCGCCTTCCTCCTAGAGAGGGAATCCGGCGGCGAGGACCTGAAGACCTCGTAGAGCTTGCTCCAGCCTGAGGATGGCTAGCGCCTCAATGACGAAATTGGCTTTCGATGTTGGAGAGTTGGAAGTATCCGAAGGGGAAGGAAGGAGCCTTCTGTATCCTCGGGGGATGGGGTACTGAGAGCCGCCGGGTCCGTTGCTGAAGACTTGGCGAGGTCTGCATGGATAACCGAATCCAGGGATGAGTCAATGTTCGGAGATGCGAGGGCGGAGAATTGGTTGGACAGTGGAGGATTATGTGGCTGGTATAGGATTACAGCTTTGATAGCAGAGTTAGTTTTGCTGGATTTGCCTTCGATGGAGGTGAATCTGGTTTGGGAGTTCGGGAGAGGAAGCAGGGGTGGTTGGTCATTTTTCCAATGCTGGTTCCCTGTGGGATTTGGTTATGTTCTTTCTGGTTTCTTCCGAAGCTCCGGATGTAGGCGGAAGCAATGCTTCGATAAGTAGCTACGCAGGTGGCAGTGAGTGCAGAAGATTATGTGATTGTCATAAATGATTTACTGAGTTTGATTTTGGTTGCCAAGTTCTATGAGAATGTGGTTTGGGGGATCTGAGGAGAGGTCAAGTTCCACGTATATCTTAGCGTAGTGTGCTTTGGTTAGGTTGCTTGTTTCTTCTACGGTGGCCACGTAAGTCCCAAAGGAGTTGGCTATTCTCCTAAGAGCCGCCGGAACGAAGCAAATGAGGGAGAGATTGGGTAGGATGACCCAGGCAGCGACCGTTGCGGAGTCTTCTTTGGTATTAAAGTTGGATGACCACTTGATTATCTTTATTTGGTGGGAGTCGATCCTCCTGGTTCCTTTGGACCATACCGTCCTGTGGTCCAGGTCGGAGGATAGGTGTAGCAGAATATGTCTCGGATCGAGGGGGCTACTCTGTACTCTGCCTTGAGCTGCCAAGTGGCTATAACCTCTGTGACCCTGGCGATCTTGGGGCATCTAGATGATAATTTGAGGACGAAAGAGAAAGGGAAAGAGGTGGCCAGAGAAGAGATTTTTTGGTCGGTGAAAGGCACCGTCGACATGAAGGATGTCGACGGGTAGTCGACTTCGGGTAGAGGAATGTCCTAGAATAGCAGCCCCTGCTTGGGGGTCCTGTCAGGCCGGAGGATGTCGGCAAAGGAAGGATCCGGGTGTTGAGATGCGCCAGGAGTAAGAAGGGTAGGAGGTGGGGATGCTCCCGAAGAAGCAGGGGCCTGAAGAGGTCGATTTGCGCCCATAGAGGAGGAGGGCTGCCCCTGGGGGAGGGGCCCGGAGACTGAGGCCGGGAAGTCGCCGTAGCGTTAAGGGAGGGATCAACGCCGGCGGAGGCGGTTACCGCAGCCACGAAGCTGTATTCAACCAACTTTATCTGAGATGCAGTCCACCCGACGGACAGGGCGGGGGGGGGGGGGCGAAGAAGGACGTCGGCTGCTCGTCGGGAAGCCGGGGGTTGGGGTGGCGAAGAGCCGGCCGAGCGCGCCGGTGATGCTGCCGGCGACCTAGGGCGGAGGCTGCGATCTGGCATCCAAGAGCTGCAGAAGCGGCGACACTCCAAGAGTTCAACGGAGACAATGGTAGAGGGCAGGCGGGCGTCATGTCGGAGGTGGAGGAGATGGGGCGCGAGGCAGGCGGCTAGGAGCGACGGAGAAGGGTCCATGGCGGTGAGGCAGGAGGAAGGGGGAGCTCGGAGGATCCATTTCTTATATATATATATATATATATATAGTGCCTATCCAATGAGCACACAATAAAATTGAGCAAATGAGCACATTTACTTGTGTCCGTACGATTTTTTTCAAGTTGAATCTAATGGTTGAAAATTATAATATCTTATTTAAGAAAGTTTAATTATTTATGAGCAATCAATCAAAATAATAGTAATATTTTTTTAAAAAAACCCTCTCCTTGCCATATTCCTCTCCGTCCCTCCCCATGCCTGCACCCCCTTCCTCTGCAAATTCGTTTTCCATGCCCACTTCCTCCACTGCAGCCCTTCACGCTTGTCTTCCTCCATAACCTCATCCCACTAACCCTCTATGATCGTTCCGTCTTCGCCAGCCTCCACTCCCACCTCTACGTTGCCAATGAACTCATCTGTGTGTTCTTGAACCATAATAAAATGGAAATGGCTGCCAAGTGTTCGACTGAATGCCCATAAGAAACAATCTCTCTGCGCTTGTAGAGGGGATGCAAACGAGGTCCAATGTTTGTGTTTGGGGAGCATTGTTGGATGCTTATAAACTTCATGGGAGCGTCATGGGAGCAGAAGACTGTGCTACTAGTGTTTTGGGGATCGAGGGTTAGATTACAGGGAGTTATATGTTGTTTTCGAAGAGGCATGAATCCACAAATATGAGAGTGATGTTGAAGGCAAGAGGATTAAAGAAGTAGCTCTATGAAGAAGGTTTTTGCATTCTCAGCTGGCAGCTCATTGCCACATCAGAGAGAGAAGAGGTTTATGAAATTTTTGATGATTTGAGTAGACATCTCACATCTGGACAACAAAAACCGTGGGCAAGAATTAGATTTTGTTAATGTATAACATTTGACATCTCAAGCTATAGTTTATCCATTTGTTTTATTGTACATATATTGGGGAAAACATGTGCAGAGATTCTCACTTTTACGTGGGGTTCATTTACGCATCTTTGTGTTGTTCTTAGATTTCTTTTTCTTTTTAACTTTGTGTTGTATCAATGAGTGCCTATCCAATGAGCACACCTTGTAGTTGAACAAATAAACACATTTATTTGTATCCATACGATTCAAAAGAATATCAATATATTCAGGTATCCAAAAATTAGTTGTGGTTTCTCTTTCTATCTAATCTTGTATAAGTTTCATCCCCCCAAATTTTTATTCTTCCTTCTCCTCCACAAAGCCATCGTTCGCTTCGATCATACCATCACCGGACAACCACCTCTTTCAAGTTGATTATGCCCGCAAGGCCTTTCGAAAGTGCAATGCCGTCGTACATCCGTTCGCAAGGACAATGCTGCTCTCGGTGTCCGTAGCTCTACGACGTCGTACTCGGCCGTTCATAAGAGCAATATCTTGTGAAGTACAATGCTCTTGCAAAGTAGTTTTTTTCCTTTAGAAGTTGAAGCAACATCTTGCTAATTTTTTTATTCAATTGTACATCTCTGTTTCAATCTTCTGAGTTTAAACTCTAGTTATATTTGTCTATTAGAAACTAGTAAGCAAAATGCATTTGCTATACACTTGCTTATAGTTGTAGACAGCAACATAGAATGGGCATGTGTCTAACCAGTTTATTATGTTTGGTTGTGTTGTTTTTGTTAGCTCGTTAATTGTTTCTTCTTCCTTTTGGTTTGATAATTCTTTCGACGAGGAATGTCTGTCCATTCACAAGGGACATCACGCCAGCAACTTTTACTAACACATGGGAAGGGACGGGGAGAAATGTGGCGAGAGCGTGGTTTTTTTTATAGTAGAAATAAGAATAAAATTTTGGATACCAAAAAAATATTACTATTATTCTGATTGATTGCTCATAAATAATGAAACTTTCTTAAATAAGATATTACAATTTTCAACCATTAGATAAAACTTGAAAAAAATCGTACGGATACAAGTGAATGTACTCATTTGCTCAATTATATTGTGTGCTCATTGGATAGGCACTATATATATATATATATATATATATATATATATATATATATATATATTTGGAAACCACCTTTATTAATAAGAAGGAGCAATTACATCTGCCAGTCGGGGAACTGGTCAATATGAGTACAATACATAAGAGCCCTTCTAATCTGGCGTTTTATTTCCTTAAGCAAGCTTCCAACCTCAAATCCTTGCCTCTTATAGCGGCATTTATTTCTATTCTTCCATAGCATCCAACAAATCGTCCCAACAACAGTTTTTTTTAGGTGTTTCTGCCCTCGTCGACCCCATCTCTGAAACAGTTGGTGAAAAAATTGAAACTGGCCAATAATACGAAAGCGTTGTTGGAAGACCCCACATACCTGTCGAGCAATATCCCCATGCAAAAATATATGATTCACCGTCTCCCCCTGTGGCTCAATGCAGCAATGACACTTCGATGCAAGTAGATATCCAAGCTTCTGGACCTTATCATCCGTCGACAATCTATTATGAAGTAAAAGCCACAAGATAATGGACAAAATACTATATATATATAGCCTTAATCATGGTTAAATTTGAGATGCATATCGACTAGAAATTTTGGCACGGAGAGTGTAGTCGTGTGCTCTGACTAGTATATTAGTCATGCCAGGGAAGACCTAGCCATAGCAGTATCCCTACTAGAAAAAAAGTCAAAGTTGTGACATGACCCCTATAAATGATTAGATTTAATTACTTATTTATTAAGATTATAACTTTTAGGAGACCTGTTTGTAACAATTTAGTCCGGACTTGATCCGAACCCAACCTAAGCCCATGTAGAGATGTTATGAGTGCAAAGATGCACATGTAAATATTTTATGTATATGCATATATCTTATATTTTATTTTTTTAGGGATTAACAAATATTTTTTAAATATTTTTATACGTATAATATAAGTATTATTAATATTTATAGGACATTTTTAGAATATTTGCACAATTTTTGGTGGACCAATTAAATTAGGAGTATAATGTGTCACACAAAACTATACCTCTTATTAGCTTATTTTAGTTTGTATTTATGACTATTACTAGAAAAAGTGTATTATGAATTTTTTTATAGATTTTATTGGGTATATATATATATATATATATATATATATATATATATATATATATATATATATATATATATATATATATATATATATATATATTTTATATATATATATATATATATATATATATATATATATATATATATATATATATATATATATATATATATATATATATATATATATATCCGGTGCTCCTAGCGTAAGTGGCAGGAGAGGGGGCTCTCTGCACGGATGACCCGGGATCTAGTAGCTACGTATATATATATTGTTTATGGTTTATGACGTTTTTAGTTTTGATCTTTGTTAAGGGTTCTACCCTTATTTTGTAGGAACTTGGGCTATCTCCCGGTTCCAACCTCTTGATTTCTTTTTCAATGAAGGCTTTAGCCATTGTTTCAATATATATATATATATATATATATATATAAAAATATATATATATATATATATATATATATATATATATATATATATATATATATATAAGGGAAAAAAACTTATTAATTCAATATCTTGTGAGAAACTGATTATTTTTGCAAGATATATATATATATATATATATATATATATATATATATATATATATATATATATATATATATAAGAGCGAGAGAGATCTAAACCCTAACCTAACCTCCCGTACGACCCCCAGCTATCTGCGCATGCTGCCTTAGCCGTCGGGGGCCATCGCCCGGTCGACCGCGCGTACCACAGCAAACAGCAGCAACAAAAATAGAGCAACAAGAAGCAATAACAACAGTAGTATCAATAACGCAGTTTTGCGATCCAATCTCTCCGCTATCGCCCCACCAATCCGTGAGACAGTTCCTTAGATATGTTCCCGTTGTTCGAAGAGATATTCCCATTAAGATCCTAGGCGTTGAGCCCAGGGTTCTTTTTCGAAGAATTCCAAGGTTTGTCGTCGTCTTCTTCTGGAGGATTTGTGGTTGTCATATTAATCGACAACACTTTCCTGAAGATTGGGCCGATGCTGGTATTGGAATGCCAAGTTAAAGCTTCAGATGAGTGGGAATGCACCACTACCTCAGTCTTTGAACTTTTTAAGGTTGTCGAAGGCGTAAAATAGCCCACCCCCCATCGAGTACGGTGGTAGGAGTCTTGAGGCTTCCCCTTTGTAATGGGGAGTCGTGAGGGAAGACATCGACCTTTGCCATAGTTCAAGCCTTTAGTGCTATTCAAGTTGTAACCT
The DNA here is from genome assembly GCA_029216955.1 of Iris pallida. Lineage (NCBI taxonomy): Eukaryota > Viridiplantae > Streptophyta > Magnoliopsida > Asparagales > Iridaceae > Iris > Iris pallida. Next base: position 2,313,208 of record JANAVB010011198.1, on the reverse strand, counting down.
ATCTTTTGGATGAGGTACTGGTTCAACTGGAGGGAGGTCCTAATGACGTTCCACTTTGCCAAAGATAATTGGTTTTTCGTTCTTCTTCCTGGGCAGAACTATCTAACAGGCTCTCGGACGGGACAACTCAATTTATATTATTGACAGTCGTCACTTGTGTTTATAACGAAACTAAGGCATTATCTAGAGTATACAATGCATTCCAATATGGAAGATTATAGTAGTTCAAAGATAGACTTTTATTGATAAAATAAGGGATCTTGTCCTGAGGAATTACATCATCAAGAGAGGGTGCCTCAATATTGGCAGATATGTAATCTTTTAGCTCTTCATTAGTAAGAACTGGAACAGCCTTCGGAGGAGGTGCAGGGGCCTTTTGCCGTTTCTTAGCCACCAGTGGAGCTGACGTCTTGGTAGGAGGAGTTTCTAAAGACCTTCTCGGGAGTCTAACCCTGATAGGTTCCTGAGCCCGGCCTGGAAGTTTGACAACTAGGGAAGCCGGGGCCTTCCCATGCAGCTTAGCCAAGAAAGGAGCTGACATCGGATGAGGTTTCCCCTTCAGCCGCATCCTCATTGGTGCTTCAGTTACCACTTCTGCTTTTATTTCAGCCTCTGCTTTGGCCTCTACTTCATCATCAGCATTTTTGGCCTCATCGTCCAAGTGGACTGGCTTGTATAGATCGAAGTTAGTGAAGAATGCCTCGACCCCTCTAAAGGGATCAACATCAGTGAACTTCGTCCTGGCAATGCCGTTGCCAGCTATATATTTTATACAATGGTGGAGAGTAGAGGACACGACCGTGCACTCGTGTATCCACGGATATTCCAGTAAAATATTGTAGGAGATGTCAGCATCGATGATATAGTAGGTCACATCTGTTTGGAGATGGCCAATGTGGCACTTCAGACGGATCTTGCCCAAAGGTTTATTTTTTCAACGTTGAAGCCGCTGATTGTAGTATTGGATGCTGTCAGCCGATGCATTGGGATCCCCAAGGTTTGGAGCAGAGTCCGAGGGATGATGCTGATGGAAGATCCTAGATCGATTTATATTCGGTCCACCTTAATGACACCAACGTACCCTGTGTAGTACAAAGGTCTGTTATGCCTGTTATTTTTTAACGGCATGTCTTGCTGAGTAAACATAATATTGGGGATTATTTCCCCTATACTATGGCAGCATAGACATACGGCTAGGTCCTCTTCAGGAGGTTGTGGGAGAAGCTCGAATAGGGATAGCCGGGACGGAGTATTGGTAAGTTGTGCCAATATGTCAAAGTTGTGGGATTTAGTCAACGCCGAAGCAGCATCTTTTCTCAGATGCTTGTCAAAACGAGCCTCACTTTAATTTTATTTGTCTGTTGCTGGAGGTTGGGATAGACCCTCCACTTGGGCAGCAGTAGTGGTGATGGAAGGCATCTCCTCCACAGGAACCTCATCCTGCTGAGTGTTTTGTCTTGACCTCATCACACCGGGTATGCATCTTCCGGAGAGGCGGTGACCATTTGGCAGGATTTGGTCATCTTGTCTTTGTTTTTGGTGGTAGGGCCTACCACCGATTGTATCAGCTCTGGATCTAGATCTGGGTGAACCCACATGATTTTGCCCAGGGATGTAGTGAGTGGCACCAGCCCACTCTCGTTGTTACGAGTTAGAGGAAGGTTGGTTACTTTTATTGTCGCCTTTGGGATGGGGACGAAGCCACCTTGAGCCTTAGTTGGCGATAAGGTACCAAACTGAAGGGAGACCATATTCGCTGATACTGTCTTGTCCTCATAGTCGAGAGAGAGGACAATCACATTGATCATCTGTTGTATGTAGTCCTTCAGTATGTAGCAGTCTCGGGTTGGGTGTCTGACAAACCGATAGTAGTGGTAATACTTCAGATCGTATACCCTGTCAAACTCATCAGGGCGCTTAGGATCAGGCAACTTGATCTTATCACCTTGCATGAGCACCTCGAAGATCTACAAGGTGTCTTGATCATTGAATGAGTAGACCTCCTTCTGCCATGGTACGGCTGGTGGCTTTTGAGCAGGGGCTGACGCACCCTTGAAGGTGTTGACAGTCAACGCCTGCTTTCCTTTAGACTCGTGCCCGCTGTTATTGTTGTTGGAGGGGCATTTCCCTTTTTTGCCGAACGAAGGAAAGCTGAGCCCCAATAGATGAGCATCACGAGCCTTCATTTCAACGCTCTCAGCACCGATGATGAGCGTGGTCCAATCCTTGTACTGGGTAGAATCGACCCAGAGTTTAACTGTCGGCATCATGTTCTTGCGGCAGGAATCCATCAATAATAGCTCAGGGATACCGTTAGGTAGCCTTAAACATGCTTAACGAAAGTGCTTGATGTAAGCTCGAACTGTCTACTTTTCTTTCTGTGTGATTTCCATGAGGGAAGACATGGTCATATCTATTCCGTCGTCATAGAACCGGGAAAGGAAAAGATGCTTCAGATCCTCGAAGGAGGATATGCAGTTATCAGGGAGGCTACAAAACCATTCATAGGCCACCCTCTTCAGTGCCCTAATGAATAGATTTGTCAGCAAGGCATCTTCCTTCGATAAATACCCCGTCATGGAGGCGAAGTATGTCAAATATCAACAGGGACTCCTTTCCGTCAAATGGTGTCAACGTTTGTGGTTTGTAATTGGGAGGATAAACCATATTATTCCACTCAGGAGGGTAGGGTTGCCGAATTTTGAGCTTCTGATGCTCCTCCTTTTTGTCTTTAGCTTCTACACGAGTGAGTAGATCCCTCATTAGCTCGAATAGGTCCTCGGTTGATGTAGGAGCGGATGACCGAGTTAGGGCATGTTGATCGGTCCCTAAGGAAGCAGACGACTGAGGAAGAGTGTGAAGGTCAGTCCCTGAAGGCACCCATTAGGACGGTACATTCGATTCCCTATTGGTTCCTGGGTCAGGACTAGCAGAAACAGGTACCCTTGACGGAGGTTGGGCAGCTAAGGCATTTCGGATCTCGAACACCACCTTCGTCAGAGACTGCATGGAGGTGGAGAAAGTTTGAAGACCTGTCTCCAGAGTATTAATGTGATTTAGAAGGTCTGGGGTCAAAGTGTCTCCCTCTTCTTCGTTCCCTCCTCTCGTCATATAAACAGGCATGAAGGGTGACGAAGTGGATGGAACAGTGGATCTTTCACTTTCTGCCTCACTGTCTTGCGGGATGATTGAGGCTTCTTCCTCTGACTCCTAGACTTGGCTACCCCTAGCTTCTTCAACATCGGTCCCTTAACGGATATCTTTATCCTCAAATGAAGGAGTATTGAAGACAATCGGGGTCTGACGACCCCCGGCCTGTACTGCCGATGCGGTCTTCACCTTCGATCGAGTATCCTGGAATACCCTGACCGTAGGAAGTATTACTTTATTCCCTTGCGGTCGGCTCTTTGATGCACTAGCCGAGGCTGGAGGGTTATTGGTTTTTAGATTTTTTTTAGGAATAAGAGAACTGGATATGATATGGCACGAGATAACTAAGAGTTCTTCCTCGTCTTCAGTTGGCACCCTCTTTCCGAGACGGTGTTGGACAGGTGTGGCAGATTGTAGTTGCTAGAACACGGACTGCCTTGGTGGTGGGGCCACTGTTTTGCAATAGTATCACTTGATGGTGACTATAGCACAAGTATGTCCCGTGAGGGATGAGTTGTGCATGGTGGTCATCTTCTCCGTTCTACGTTTATGAGTGATCACATCATGTAATCATATGAGGAAAGGTTCATATTTACACCCTCTCCAGGCGCATGGCAAAGCCAAGCGTCAGGGTATGTATGTGAGTGATGTGCCCCCGATCCAGTTCCAGCATATTAAATGCATCCAGATCATTGGTGGGATAATAGCACGTATTGTAAGTCGAATCCACTTCATGCGCACAGCCCACGTGGGTGCATGGATTCGACACCACAAGATTTTCTTCTTGACTTGGTTCATGCGCATGAAATACACCCAAGTGGGGGAAGAACTTTAAGAGTTGACCCATTCCGGGTGCGAAAGCACCTGAGTCAACTCTATACATCTTGCCATCAGCCACGTGCATGACTTTCAGTGCACATTTCTGGCTTACTGCTGGCATAGCACATTGAGGGCACGTAGCCCGTGCCGTCTTGGAGTTCTTCGTTCCAGCCCACGAAGGCATATAGTACTCAGAATCCAACTTTTTTCTTTCTATGATGGCAAGTGATTCTATTGAAGACAGAAGGTTTTTCCAGTGCAGCAGAGACCATGCACGGTAATGTAGCTGTGTCCTTGTTCTTTCGGCGCATCCTCTTCGATTGAGACAAAGCGGGTTGGGAGCTGCAGTCAACACTGTGCTTTCCTGGCAGATGCGTCATTCCAGAAGCAACGTCTTGCTTGCTGATGACGTCGGCAGGAAGGAATGGCTGTGCCAGCACAGCTCCTTCAGTTTTGGTGCTCGACGCATCGCCCTTGGGCACCCAGACTTGGCGAGTCTTCTTCGGCTTCGGCAGCCGCTTCGAAGGACTTGCGTTGCCTTCAGAGATGAAATCCTCGTACGCTTGTTGATCGAAGCGCACCACCAGTGTCTTCTGGGAGGAGCCGAGTTTGCTATCGTCAGATTGCGACACAACCTTCTCGTTGGAAGAAAAAGTCTTCTCCAGCAGAGTCGCCAGCTTGTTTGTAATTACAAAATGTTTGGAAACTTTTTGTATTAACAAATAAACGTAGTACAATTTTGGATCCTCGATGTAATCTTTGAGTACACTTTTGTTTTTATCTGGGGACGAATGGCAATGAGGTTTGATTCTTTACTCCGTTGAAAATTTGACGACGATCTCGAGCTCTCTAAATGTTTGGATAAAATTCGGGGGGAAGCAAAGAGACTGCATGAAGGAATGATCCTTCTATTTATAGATGGTGGAGTGATCCATTCAAACACGTATATGTGATGTGCGTATGGTAATTTTGCACCTAGGAATGCTACGCGCATGACTTTGTTGGTCATAAGGGGCGCTGCGTCCGAGAAGCTTGAACTAAATCTGGTGTAACTGCATTACTGGGCTGCGGATGAGCTGACACATGGTAGTTGTTAAGATTCATTTATTGCTGAGGTCTTGGACGGTTGGCACCCTTTTGTGAGCAGAACTGAGTCAATGACACATGACGTATATACATTGTTCAAAGATCTTAATCTGTTAAAGGATGATGGATCTAATGTGCCTGAGAGATCTGGTGCATGAGTAGACTTGGCATATGACTTATAGGAATCAATAGCAAATCTGGGCACATAGCTTTAATAGGTGTATGCAAGTTTTGGGTGCATGGCTTTAGCATGCATGCAAGTGATCAGTCGGCCATATGGCAGAGCACAACCATAATCGACAAAACAAGTAATAATTATGCTGATGTTGGCGTTACTTCTTTTTCTATAAAAATTGTCGATCATTGAGTCTTTGAGACGCGTGCTGTTGACTTCTGTCACTTAGCATTAAATGCTTTGATGGGTGACGAACTTTGTGTAGGCGCATCATTGTAGGGGCGCATGCTCTACAGAGCACATCAGTGGTGGGGCGTATCAAGTGTAGGGCGTATCAGCTGCGTGGTGCATCACCTTCGGTCAAACTTGTTGAGCATTTCGAGGCTCGAAATAAATAACTTTGACTTGGTTGAAATCGAGATGGCAGATTCATTACCATTAATGCCTGATTCATCGTATTAATTTCTGAGAGGGTACCACTTGGCGCATGGGTTGGTTTTGCCCCGGCGTATAAATAGGTGTGTTTTATGGTGAAGAGATTTTGCTCATTCTTATTTCACCCAACTTTGCATCGAGAATGAACTCAACTGATCCTTCTCCTTGGCGAGTTGGCATGATGTGGGTTGTGGATCTCTTTATTCAAAGAAGCTTCGGTTTTGACGACAGACTCCATTAGAGAACTGAGATGCATCGAGTTAGCTATGGGCAGAGCAGTTCGTGCTCGTGTTCTTTGCTGGCCATGTTCCTCTTCGAGACGATATCGAGTGTCAAATTCACAGGGTTTGGGTTTGATGTACCCAACCTTTGTTATACTGGAAGAGCCACAAGGCGGCAGGTGATACGCCTGTGCTGAGACAAGAAAATGATTCGCTTGTTGACGAGGAAATGATTCGCTCGTGACAAGGAAGAGATGCGCATATGCTGAGATATCAAAGTGATGCGCCTATTCGTAGATTTTTAGACTAGACTGTAGTAGACTTTCTATCTAATGAAAAGCCACGTACTAGATTTTTAATAAAATCCTCTTTTCATGCACTTTCATTTACTGTCCTTGTATGATGCGTCGACTTGCTCTGTGTCTTCGGCCATACTGTTTGTGGCGTATAAGAATTTTGCTCTCTGTGGCGCATAAAATTCCATGCTTCTACACTCTCATTTGCATAAATTTGCTTGTGCTGTTTATGTTCCTATTCCCCCTCTTCAGCGCTCTAAAATGGGACCCCAGCGCCGTTTAGGAATTTATATTGGTTTTGATTCGCCCTCAATCATTAAATATTTGGAACCTTTAACTGGTGATGTTTTTATTGCTAGATTCGTAGACTGCTATTTTGATGAGACTAAATTTTTGCCGTTATGAGGAGATAAGAAAGAAAAGAATGTTCTTACAGAACCATTTGCCACAAATAAACGATATGAATTATCGTAGGATAATCCCACTTTGTCTCATCTATATCCTTATACTACTCAATGTGAAACTAAGGTACGAGGGATATTACATCTACATGAGATTGTAAATTAAATGCCAGATGTATTTACTGATGCAGCTAAAGTAATTAAATCACATGTGCCCATTGCAAAAGCACCAGCTCGAATTGATATCCCCGTAGGAAAAAAAATAGCAGAGTGACTAATGAATCTATTGCACTGTCACGCCCCAGAACCAGAATACTGGAGAGCGGGGGCAGACATAGCCAGCTACGTATATTGAAGTGCAACCCACCTCGCTATACGGTCACGACTGTCTAGATACATGAGGGTTTAACTACGTGCCAACAGTCTCTTATGGTCATAAACAAGCCTAGTGTCTCAATCACAAGCAAGTAAGTGTTACAAGATGTAAGATCACCAAATATACAATAGTAAGGCGTCCCAAACATTACATATTCAACTGATCATGAAGCTAGTCGTTACAAAATGTCAAGACTAGCAAGAGTTTAGTCATACATGATCAACCCTAGGATCTGTTAATTATGTCACAGCCCGTAGGCAGACAGTAAATAAAGGTACAACCGAGCTAATAAGTGCTCGTCGGCTAAACGCCTCAAAAGAATAATTTTGACAATAAAGTGGGAGGACAAAAAAGAAACCCACTCGTTGCCAGGGTTACCCTTGGTGGTCACCATCTGGCTGGAAGGTAGGTAGATCCTCTGGAGCTGCTCCGATATCTGGCCATACAAAACCAGCTGGGTCAGACCCCAGAAAGAGAAAGTGCCACAAAGGAGGCTTCACTTAGGAACTAAAACCAGCAAATCACAAATAAATAGTAAAGGTAATTAAAAGATACTGATAATAACTGAGATAACAATAATATATTGAGCACGAAGAAACCATTCAAGTAGCCATACTGCAACCCTTAAACCAAACAAGGACCGGGGTTGCAGCCCTTCACCGGAATAGAAACCCGTCTCAAATACTATTGGTACAGTAAAGACAATAAACGAAGAGAGGACACAAAACTGCTCCGGGAGCCAGGTTACAACTCTTAAACCAAACAAGGACCGGGGTTGTAACCCTTCGCCTGAACAGAACTGGACCCCTGATCTTTATTGTGAAGGCCAACATAAGTAATAAATCATACTGTTGAAGTGAAGTAAAACATGATGAGCATGGCATGGGGTACAATAAGACAATAAACGAAGAGAGGACACCGAACTGCTCCAGGAGCCAGGTTACAACCATTAAATCAAACAAGGACCGGGGTTGTAACCCTTCGCCTGAACAGAACTGGACCCCTGATCATTTATTGTTGAGATAGGCACAATCAATCGTGTCATGTCACAGTCTTGTACAGGATCAAGATAAAACTTAAGCTGGAGTAAACTCCATCTAATCAATCACGACCAATCAAGAAGTACGGCTTGATACTCTTAACTAACTAGGGTTATCACAGGCCTAGTTACTAGCAAGATGCAATGAGATTATCCCAACAGCCACAAGCCCTGCAGACCATCCGGTTATCCGGGTCGAGTGTCCATTTATGATGGGTACACCATATGACTGTGTGCTGGAAATGTGCCCTACTCGTCGGTAGGCTACAAGTCCACTGAATGCGCCCAGATAACAGGATTGCCTGTAGCTGGGAATCTCTTCATGTCTACTGAATTATTCTAGTTTATTAGCCTTAGTCAATTACTGTAGGTATCCCTGACCGTGGTACTCAGGGATCCCCCATCCTAGACATGATGCAAGACGGTACTGATTTATTTTTACAAACACAATCATCCACGGTGTCCAGGTCATTCGTACTTGTCATGTTAGGCTAGCTGTCGTAACAGCATGTCCTGATATATTATGTCAGTTTACTTGTTAAGAGTGCGCCACGGCGGACCACTATCGTGTTCAGAAATATGTGCAAATTTACATAGTACCAGCCTTCTATCAAGAAACCCAAGTTATATAAGCATAAATGTAATATCCCAATATATATGAACGAGAATAATAATAATAAAATAAAGAGGACCATAGCTACGGAAGGCCAAGCAGCCAGGAAGGAACTAGGCATATGCGGCTAGTGAGAATCGGGCTCATGCGGCTCAGGCCAGCCCGAGTCACGCGACTGAAAAAGGGGGATAAGCATATGTGGCTAGAGATGAAGGGTCTCACGCGGCTATGCTGGCAAAAGCCAAGCGGCCGGGAAGAGGGGAGCATATGCGACTAGTGATGGACCAGTGCCATGCGGCTGGGGAGAAATGTGGACTCATGTGGCACGGGTTTCAGCAAGGGTATACGGCTGCGGGAGGAGGCAGTCTATGCGGCTGGGCCTATGCGGCTGGGTCAAGTAGAAACTTATACGGCTACGCCAAGGACAGCTTTTGCGGCTCGCGGGGAGCAAAGCCTTATACGGCTGGAGGATCAATAGATATATGCGGCTAGAGATAGCCTAGGCCTTATGCGGCTGCAAAGAACCTCTCATGCGGCTGGGAATGAATGAGTTCATGCGGCTAAATCATGGAGTCTCATGCGACAGAAGGTGATTGAGTTCATGTGGCTGAAGACAAAAGTTCATGCGGCTGCGGGGGTGATTAGCTTATGCGGCTGGGAGACCAACAAGGCCATGCGGCTATGGAGACTTGTCGCATGAAAGTCATGCGGCTAAGGCTACCGTGCGGCTCAAAAACTGTTCTTCTTCTCCACTGATCCGAGAAGAATAGCCATGAAGTCCTTGACTTCAAAGCTCCATAATTCTTCATTCTAAGCCCAAATATGGACTTCCATAGGTCAAAATGGGGCAGAACGAAATTCTCTACAACATGAAACCAACAAAACTTGGAAATAACAATGTTAAGTAGATCAAAATCTAAGAAATCCGAAAATACTATAAACCTAGATCTACGCAAATTGAACCATGGAAATTAGAAATACCAAATATCAAAGTGTGTTAGAATCTCGAGAGAAAAAGAATAGAATAATAAAAACGAAGTTCCTCTATGAAGTAAGATACACTTGCCTAAGCTCTCTCTCTCACTCTCCTGGTGGTTGAAGAAGTAATGGTAGAGAAGAAGAAGTAAATAAAGAGAGAGAATGAGGGAAATGGATTAAATAAGGAGGGTGGTGGTAGGTAGGAGGGTTCACCTTTGGTTCATGATGAACCAAACCAAGCCGAACCAATCCAAGAATAAATCAATCAATGAAATACTAGAATAAATTAAGCAGGAAGACATGCAATACGGGTCAATTACGTATACGTATACCAAGATACGCAATACGAACTACAGGCATTACAACTCTACCCACCTTAAAAGAATTCTGTCCTCGAAATTTAATTAAGAGGATAGAGAGACAAGAGCAAGCTATACTAATCACAAGCAAGTTATAACTAGGCAATCAATCATTCATTCAAGCAAGGAACTAAGGGTGTAAGGCATAAGAAGGACATTATACCTTACGAGTCAAACAGGTCGGAATATCGCGATCAGATATCATCCCCACGCTCCCACGTTGACTCATCCAAAGAGTGATGACCCCAAGCAACTCGGACTAACTTGATAGTCTTGTTCTTGAGTGTCTTATCTCTCCGGTCCAATATAGACACGGGCCTCTCCTCGTACAAAAGGTTGGTACTAACAACCAATTTCGAATGATCCAGGATGTGGCTCGGGTCCGAAATATACCGTCGCAGTTGGGATACATGAAATACGTCATGTACTTCACACAATAATGACGGAAGAGCGAGATGGTAGGATACATCTCCTACTCGCTCCAGAATATCGAACGGTCCTATATACCTAGGACTAAGCTTTCCCCGTACGTCGAAACGAATGACGCCACGGTTAGGCGAAATCCTCAGGAATATATGGTTGCCGACAGAAAATTCAAGGAGACGCCGATGAGAATCGGCCTAATAACGTTGGCGATCTTGGGCAACTCGAAGATGATCCCTGACTCTCTCGACCACTTCAATAGTCTGAGCAATTATTTCTGGACCGAGCATCTGCCTTTCTCCGACATCATCCCATGCTAGCGGGGATCTGTACTTTCTACCATACAGTGCCTCGAACGGTGCTATCTGGATACTAGCTTGGAAACTATTGTTGTATGAGAACTCCACCAGGTGTAGGTGATCTTCCTACGAACCACCGAAGTCGAGCGTACAAGATCTCAACATGACTTCAAGAGTCTGGATCGTGCGTTCCAACTGACCATCTGTTTGCGGGTGATATGCTGAGCTGAACTGGAGGCGAGTTCCCAAACTCTCTTGTAGGCTACGCCAAAAGTGTGACGTAAATCTTGAATCTCGGTCCGAGGTGATACTGACTAGCACACCGTATAATCTGACTATCTGCCTGAGGTACATCTCCGCTAGCTGAGCCATCGACTGACCAACTCTGAATGGAAGAAAGTGAGCCACCTTCGTGAGCCGGTCAACTATAACCCAAATAGCATCTCTGCCAGTCGGGGATCTAGGCAATCCAGTCACGAAGTCCGTGGTCACATGCTCCTACTTCCACTCTGGAATCGGCAATGGCTGAAGAAGTCCAGCTGGCCTCTGATGTTCAGCTTTAACTTGTTGGCAAACCAAATACCGAAAGACAAACCGGGCTATCTCCCTCTTCATGCCATTCCACCAAAAGTACTGGCGGATATCACAGTACATATTCGTACCACCAGGATTAATGGAATACTGCGAACTGTGGGCCTCTGCCATGATCTCCTGTCTGATATCTCCACTGGATACACAAAGACGCTTACCATGTCGAAGTATACCGTCTTCATGGACACATAACTCTGGTCTTCGTCCTGCCTCACACTCTGTTCTGAGTCGCTGAAGCTTGAAATCTATTGACTGCGCCATCCGGATCCTCTCGACTATAGTGGACCGAACTTGCATGCTGGCCATCAATGCCACATTAGAAGGGAGAACAACTTCTATACCCATCTTCTGAAGATCGGCTAACAGCTCTGGTTGTGCTGTTAGAAAATAAACTCTGGCTCTCCTGCTCAATGCATCCGCAACAACGTTGGCCTTCCCAGGATGATACTGCAAGTTGATATCATAATCCACTAGCAGCTCCAGCCATATCCTCTGACACATATTAAGATCCTTCTGGGTGAACACATACCTCAGGCTCTTGTGGTCGGTGAAAATCTCCACCCTATCTCCATACAAGTAGTGCCTCCAAAGCTTAAGTACAAACACTACTGCTGCCAGCTTCAAGTCATGGGTTAGGTAATTCCTCTCATGATCACGAAGTTGTCGTATCGCATAAGCTATTACCTTTCCATGCTGCATCAGAACATATCCTAATCCTCTGCTCGAAGCATCACAATACACTGAGAATCCTCCGGTTCCATCTGGAAGCGTGAGAATAGGAGCCGTCATCAAGCCTCGCTTCAACTTCTCAAAAGAATCCTGGCACTCTACTGTCCAAGTAAACCGTGCATCCTTGCGGGTCAACTGGGTCAATGGCACTAAAATTCGAGCAAAGTCTGAAACAAATTGTCGGTAGTAGCCGGCTAAGCCAAGAAAACTGTGAATTTTTGCAACTGTGCTAGGCACTGGCCATGACTCAATAGCCACGATCTTCTGGGGATCCACTTAAACTCCTCCTCGGGTGATGACATGACCCAAGTACGAAATACGATCGAGCCAGAACTCGCATTTACTGAACTTGGCATACAACTGGTGCTCTCTGAGAATCTGGAGAACAACTCTGAGATGATGCTCATGCTCCGCTTCATTCTTGCTGTAGACCAGAATATCGCCTAGGAATACAATCACGAATTGATCCAAATAAGGCATGAAGACACGATTCATGAGGTCCATGAATACGGCCGGTGCATTGGTGGCTCCAAATGACATCACAAGGAACTCCCAATGCCCATACCTAGATCTGAAAGCTGTCTTCGGGATATCCTGCTCTCTGACTCTGATCTGATGGTATCCTGATCACAAGTCGATCTTTGAGAATACTGCTGCCCCCTTGAGTTGATCAAACAAGTCATCTATCCTCGGAAGAGGGTATCTGTTCTTGATTGTCACTGAGTTCAAGGTACGATAATCTACACATAATCTGGACGTACCATCCTCCTTTTTCACAAGAAGCATCGGAGCTCCCCAAGGCGATCCACTAGCACGAATGAATCCCTTGGTTCTGAGTTCTTCAATCATCTTGTACAATATCTCTAGCTCTGACGGCGCCATCTTGTAGACTCTCTCTGACACTGGGGCTATCCTGGGAATCAAGTCGATGGTAAACTCGATCTCTCGCTCTGGCGGCATCCCTAGAAGCACTTATGGGAAAACATCTGGAAACTCTTCGACTATACGAGGTAACTGTACTACTGCTACTGCCGTCCGCAACACTGGAGGAGAAGGTTCAACTTCGCCTTGGGAGAAGGAAAACTCCAGCTCGCCTGGAATGCTAAAAATAACCCTGCCAATGTGGCAGTCTATCCTAGCATACTGGTCCCTCAACCTATCCATCCCTAAGACCACATCATAATCGGCCATCGGGAACTCTATCAATCTAGCGGAAAATTCTCTACCGCTAACTACGATCCGACACGAGGAAAATACTCTATCTACTCCCACAAGTTCGTTACCAGTAAGTATATTGAGCCTTACTGATAATGACTCGGGCTCCAATCCTACCCGTGTCACGAATCGTGCAGACATAAATGAATGCGAGGTACCAGAATCAAATAATACTGAAGCTGGAAAGGTGTTGACGAGAATAGTACCTGCCACTACCTCATCTGGTGCTATTCCTTCTTCTTCCATGGCCAAAGCCAGCACTTGACCAAGTCCTCTGGGTACGGGCCCCCTCTGCTGAAAATTCCTCTGCCTGCTCTGGATCAGGGCTTGGGCTTGGGCATACTGCTGCGGTCTCTGCTGCTGGAATGCCTGGGCCTGCGTCGGCAATGGCCTCGGGAACGGGTACTGCAGCTGCTGCTGCTGCGGGACTGGTGCTGGTCCTCTAACTGAAGGACTAGACAAGGCTGACGAACTCTTCCTGTTCGGGCAGTTCCCAATCCTGTGGTCAGGGGCACCACAAACTAAGCACAAACCCTGTGCTCTGTGACACTCTGATACCACATGTCCTGGCTTCCCGCAGTGTGAACATCCCACTGCGGAAGACTACTTCTACTTCTGCTGCTGAGGGTGCGTCGGGGTAGAATGCTGAACCGACGTCACTGAGGTCGCCCGCCTCGGAGCTCCAATGGTCAAAGCCCTGGCTGCCGGGGCTGGTGCTGAAGACTGATTCATCTGGCCGTGAGATCGCTTCCGACCTCCGATCCTATCCATGATCCTCTGGGAGGTATACTCATATCTCCGGGCTGCCCTCAGTACTGTATCGAAGGTCTGATGCTTAAACTGCTCCACCGCCAACAAAATTTCTAGGTGGAGTCCCTGCTGGAACCACTAGGCTCTATCGAACTCGGTCGCCACCAAGGTGGAAGCAAATTGACTAAGCCTGGAGAACTCGGCCGCATATCCATTGACCGTCCTGCCCATCTGTTTCAGATTGGTGAACCTCGTCTGTAGATCATACCGAGCTACAGCATCAAAATACTTGGTCTGGAATCTCTCCCTGAATACTGCCCATGAAATTGGGGCCACTAATCCATCGGCCTGCGCTGCCCACCAGCTGCGGGCAAGATCTAGTAACTGCAGGAGCACTACGGCCACCTTCTCGTTCTCTGGAGTCCTGGCAGCTTCTAGAATCACCTCTGTGTCCTGAAGCCATGCATCTGCAGCGATCGCATCTTCACTGCCGTCGAAGAAGGGAGGGTTCAAGCGCTTGAAGCTGTTGGCCGCGCTATTACCCTGATGACCTCCTCTGGTCAAAGCATCTGCCACCACCTGGTGCAAGGCATCTCCACGACGATCCTGGGAAGCTAATAGGGACCTGATGAGACCCACCAAAGTGCCATCATCAGGCTCTGCAGGCTAGACGGGCTGAATTGGTGGTTCTCCTCCGGTAGGCATGCCAACAGTCTCTTATGGTCATGAACAAGCCTAGTGTCTCAATCACAAGCAAGTAAGTAAGTGTTACAAGATGTAAGATCACCAAATATACAATAGTAAGGCGTCCCAAACATTACATATTCAACTGATCATGAAGCTAGTCGTTACAAAATGTCAGGACTAGCAAGAGTTTAGTCATACATGATCAACCCTAGGATCTGTTAATCATGTCATATCCCGTAGACAGACAGTAAATAAAGGTACAATCGAGCTAACAAGTGCTCGTCGGCTAAACGCCTCAAAAGAATAATTTTTATAATAAAGTGGGAGGACAAAAAAGAAACCCACTCGTTGCCAGGGTTACGTCTGGTGGTCACCATCTGGCTGGAAGGTAGGTAGATCCTCTGAAGCTGCTCCGATATCTGGCCATACAAAACCAGCTGGGTCAGACCCCAGAAAGAGCAAGTGCCACAAAGGAGGCTCCACTTAGGAACTAAAACCAGCAAATCACAAATAAATAGTAAAGGTAATTAAAAGATACTGATAATAACTGAGATAACAATAATATATTGAGCACGAAGAAACCATTCAAGTAGTCAGACTGCAATCCTTAAACCAAACAAGGACTGGGGTTGCAGTCCTTCACCTGAATAGAAACCCGTCTCAAATACTATTGGTATAGTAAAGACAATAAACAAAGAAAGGACGGGAGCCAGGTTACAACCCTTAAACCAAATAAGGATTGGGGTTGTAACCCTTCGCCTGAACAGAACTGGACCCCTGATCTTTATTGTTAAGGCCAGCATAAGTAATAAATCATACTGTTGAAGTGAAGTAAAACATGACGAGCATGGCATGGGGTACAATAAGACAATAAACGAAGAGAGGACACAGAACTGCTCCGGGAGCCAGGTTACAACCCTTAAACCAAATAAGGACCGGGGTTGTAACCCTTCGCATGAACAGAACGGGACCCCTGATCATTTATTGTTGAGACAGGCACAATCAATCGTGTCAAGACACAGTCTTGTACAGGATCAAGATAAAACTTAAGCTGGAATAAACTCCATCCAATCAATCACGGCCAATCAAGAAGTACGGCTTGATACTCTTAACTAACTAGGGTTATCACAGGCCTAGTTACTAGCAAGATGCAATGAGATTATCCCAATAGCCACAAGCCCTGCAGACCATCCGGTTATCTGAGTCGAGTGTCCATTTATGATGGGTGCACCACATGACTGTGTGTTGGAAATGTGCCCTACTCGTCGGTAGGCTACAAGTCCACTGAATGCTTCCAGATAACGGGATTGCCTGTAGCTGGGAATCTCTTCATGTCTACTGAATTATTCTAGTTTATTAGCCTTAGTCAATTACTGTAGGTATCCCTGACCGTGGTACTCAGGGATCCCCCATCCTAGACGTGATGCAAGACGGTACTGGTTTATTTGTACAAACACAATCGTCCACGGTGTCCAGGTCATTCGTACTTGTCATGTTAGGCTAGCTATCGTAACAGCTTGTCCTGATATATCATGTCACTTTACTTGTTAAGAGTGCGCCACAACGGGCCACTATCGTGTTCAGGAATATGTACAAATCTACATAGTACCAGCCTTCTATCAAGAAAGCCAAGTTATATAAGCATAAATATAATATCCCAATATATATGAACGAGAATAATAATAATATTAAAATAAAGAGGACCACAGCTACGGAAGGCCAAGCAGCCAGGAAGGAACTAGGCATATGCGGCTAGTGAGAATCGGGCTCATGCGGCTCAGGCCATGTAACACCCAGTTTTCTGAAATTGGGATATTTTGAAAATTTATTATGTTTATTATTAAATAATGGTGTTTTAGTCATAATATGATTTTGATGAATTTTAGTTAAATTAAAACTATTTTCTAAGTCATGGCTTATGACTTTGTGATTTTACTAGTATAACCCTAGTGTAAACCCTAGAGATTTTATAACCTAGAGACTAACCATGACCATGTAAGCCTAACCATGTGATTAGGATATCAAATTACCACTTTTTAGTCAAAAGGGTATTTTGGTAATTTATTAGAATTTATTTGGATTTATGTAATTTATTATTATTTAATTAGTTGATTAGTGTCATGTTAGCGTCTAACCTAGTTTAACACTAATCTAGAGGTTAGCAACTAACCTAGAAGGCTAATGTTAGATGTTAGCTTTATGTTAGAACTATCTAGGTTTGATAAATATCTAGATATGTTACTTTTTAGATGTTTTAGAAACCTAAATATCTATCCCCTTGGTCCAAGACTTAGAGACTAAGTTTGCTAGGTGGAAAGGAACCCTAAATATCTACCCTACCCCCCCCCCCCCCCATGGCTGGCCACACCATGCCCCCATCCTATATGAACACCCCCTTCATTCAAGCCTCTTTTCATTACACTTAAAACCTAGTTTTTCCTACAACTTCACACCTTCACCATTTAACCATTTTAACTCCAAATTGAGCCTAGTTTCTTGCATTGGACTCCCCTATACTAGAGGATACCAGTTATGGCTTGCTAGCAAGGATTTGTGAAGCTTTGGATATTGGGAGTTGAAGGAGGATTTTATTCAAAAAGGCCTATTATTGAAGATTTTGCACTCATAGGTAAACACCCTCAAACCTAGTTAATATTGTATTTTTTCTTCATAATTGCATGCATATAGGTATACCCTAGCAGTGGGTCAAGTTTTGTAGGAAATAGGTTTGGTTTGGTGTCTGTATCGGACACGTATCTATGTTTAAATTAGAGTATTTGGTGAAATGCCACTTAGGTTTTAGTGTTGTGTTTTTGTGAAACAAATTGCATGTTTAGATAGCCCTAGACTTTCCCATCACGAATCATCAACTCTGAGCACATTTCTGTGCTGTGTCCGTGTCCAAAATGGATACGAACTCGCAGCACGAGGCCACGTGCGCGTGTCCTGCTACCACGTTGTTCGTACTCACTGCACAGAGCACTAGGACACGTCAAAATTGACATGGGGGCAATATCTGCGAACATGCCCCCAAAGTCTCATCACTTCTCGTGTCGTGTCGAGTGAAAAAACTCATTCGCACTGGACACGCACTGCACTGCACGCGCACGTTTTCCTCACTGACACGCGACTCGTGTCATACGGACACGAGTCGTGGACACCTCGTGTTGACACGAGTGTGTAGCCTAACACGTAGGCTACACGTGGACATGACCATGTGGCCCCACGTGGCGTGTATCGTGTCCACGAGACACTAGAACACACGCACGACACTGTCTGAAACAGTGTGTATCAGTCGAGAAAACTCGACTGATACGGGCCTCGTGTCGACACATGAAGACACTTGGACATGACTCAGGTACCTAGACACCTAGACCAACCCTAGGCAAACATAGGGACACAACCACAAGACCCTAGGACACGTTGTGTCGTGTCCTACGCACGTGTGCATCTCTGCATGACGTGGTGACACTGCAGCTTACCCGATTTTGGGTTTTACCATCTGGACACGTCGTGTTGTGTCGTGGTGGACACTTAGGGACACGAGTACACCTAGGGGCACGATTACCAACCATTGGTTTCAAGCCTTAGTCGAGTTTAGGGGTCGGATTTGGGTTTACCCCCCCTTTAAGTTCAGTAATGAACAGTAATGTTCATTCATGTATTTTTTCCAGTTTTAAATCGATTTTGAAATGCAAATTCTGTGATGTTTATACATGTATATGTGTGTATATATATTGTATATACATATGTATATGTATTGTGTGTATAGGTGTGTATCTTAGGGTTTATACATAGGTGTATGTGTATATATGTGTGTATGTATTGTGTGTGTGTGTGTGTGTGTGGTTCTCAGAATTCTGAGAACCCCCCCCCCCCCTCTCACTGTCACCCACACTCCCACATCTCTCTCTCTCTATTATTCTCTCTCTCTATATATATGTATATATGTATGTTGTATATATATATATATATATATATATATATATATATATATATATATATATATATATATATATATTTTTTATATATATATATATATATATATATATATATATATATATATATATATATATATATATATATATATATATATATATATATATATATATATATATAGATACATATATATAGGTTATGTAGATATATATATATATATATGGTATATATTAGTATATATATATATATTTTGATATATTTGTATATATATATATATATATATATATATATATATATATATATATATATATATATATATTTTAACTATATATATATATTTATATATATATATATATTTTAACTATATATATATATATATTTTAACTATATATATATATATATATATATATATATATATATATATATATATATATATATATATATATATATATATATATATATATATATATATTAATGAGATAAAAAAAAAAGAAAAAAAAAGAAAAAAGAAAAGAAAAAAAAAAAAATATATATATATATATATACATATATATATATATATATATATATATATATATATATATATATATATATATATATATATATGTGATACTAAAAAAAAAATGTACTATATATATATATATATATAGTTATGTATATATATGTAAACCTATATCTAAAAAAAAAAAAAAAAAAAAAAAAATGTATATATATGTGATACTATATATTTATATATATATATATTTTAACTATATATATATATTTTAACTATATATATATATTTATATATATATATATATATATATATATATATATATATATATATATATATATATATATATATATATATATATATATATATATATATATATATATTAATGAGATAAAAAAAAGAAAAAAAAAAGAAAAAAAAAAAGAAAAAAAGAAAAGAAAATATATATATATATATATATATATATATATATATATATATATATATGTGATACTAAAAAAAAAATGTACTATATATATATTATATATAGTTATGTATATATGTAAACCTATATCTAAAAAAAAAAAAAAAAAAAAAAAAAAAAAATGTATATATATGTGATACTATACTTTTTAGATATAGGTTTACATAGAACCTATAAGTTACTGGCCTATGGGTTATAGACATTAGCCTATGGCCATTAGGGGTTAACCCTAATTGACCTAATGACCCATGACCTAACTAGTTGACCCTTGTTTGACTAGAGTTGACCAAAGTCAACCTTAGGTCAAACTTGACCTAATTAACCTAGAATTGACTAGGATTAACCTAAAATGACTAGTTTAACTAGTCTGACCATGTTTGACCTAACTTGACTAGTAGACCTAGTTTGACTAGATAATTGACCATTGTTGACCAAAGTCAACTATAGGTCAACCATGACCTAATTGACCTAGAGATGGCTTAGATGAACATAGAAGGACTAGTTGACTAAAGTTTGACTAAACCCTAACTAGATGATTAGGTTAACCATATGGATTATGAGGATAATCCTATGTAGATTAAGATATGTATGGGATTAAGTGGAATACTTAGAGTTGAGTCATGACTTGAGATTGGAATATGGGATTAGCTTGATTATAGGACTAAGGTTGGTATTATATATATGTATTTATGTGTGATATACTTTGTATAGATAATTGGTTATGCCTTGGCTTTGTGGTATAGAATCTTAGGTATCCTAAGACATGTTAGCCTATGTTTGGTTTTGAGTTAGCCTTATAGGGTTTGACTTAGATAGTTGACCATTGACCTAATTACCTTATTGACTAATCTATGATTAACCAAAACCTTAGTTAGTCTAAGATTGACCTAGTTCGACCATATTGACTAGTAAATGACTATTCTGACCATTGCTGACTAAACCCTAGATAACTTGGCTAGTTTGGCTAGAATGTTTGACCAAGATTAGAGTTGTTTAACCTTGTTTGACCTTGTATGACTTAGTTTAACTTCTTGTGACCTAGTATGACTTAATTTGACTTAGTTTGACTGAAGAGTTGACCAAGTTTGACTTTGACCTAGATTGACTTAGAAATCATATAGATTGCATTGTAGATTTCATTTACCTTCATTTTGGACATGTCATAACTGTATTGCTCTATTTTAGGACATTGTGATCCTGGTACAGACATCTGATATTATACTACTCTTTTCAGAGTATCGGGCGAGTACATTCTCTGATAGTTCTTTCATTTATTTGTCAATTACTGTATTTCAGTTCTAGTTAGTTCTATGTGATTCTCTGTATCAACACGTATGGATATTTCTGAATTCATGTATCGACACATACCTTACTTGCTGCCCTCTATTACTGGAGTCATTAGAATCATTCCGAAATTATTTCTGGAATCATCATGTATTGGCCAGACTCATCTCGATTCTTTTGTCGATTTTGGATTCACTTGCTGGGCAGGGAAATATTGAGTAAGACATGTAGACATACCCCAAATCCGGAATCTCTTACTGGAATCTACCGGAAGCATAGCCATCTTTTGCCCGATCAGTGAGAGATATGCCTGATACCATCAGCCGTTTACATGTCGACCTCGGTATTTTAAAACACACTGTTAAATCATAGTTGGACTCACCCTGATTTCATTGATCACTGTTGGACTCATCTTGTACTGAAAATCATCTGGTATCGAATTATATGGACTGGACTCACACTGGGATTATATTAGACTTATATCGTACTGTCTGGACTCATACATGTTATTCTAGTTCAGTTAGCTTTTATTACAGTCTTCATTGCCATGATTCTTCTCTTGTTTTAGTTACCTTTCTTTTCTTGTATCTTACTGTTTCTCTATACCATCATTACCTGTATAAAACTGCCGTGCTCATCAATAAAACTGTTTATAACTGATTTATAGTTTTTTGTTATTTACTTGGATTTTCTAGATGAGTTGTACTCGTTCCTGTCCTGATTGGACCTGTTGAAAATATTACAGATGATAATCCTGAGGACACATGCCCTACTTACCATGGACCTGGCGAGGGATTAGCTACCTTTGGTCTCGACTCTCAGGAGTGATTCAGGAGATTAGCTAGTAGACTACTTTAGCTTTCATGTTTTGACTTGTTGTATTAAAGTTAAGATATTGAGTTTGTATTAAGTTTGTTTGAGACATTGTTATATTATTTTAGTAGTTAGTTGTTGTTGTCTTTAATTCCTTAGGTATAACTTCTGTGTTATCTTATCGTATTTTAGACTGTGATTGAGTATATCCTATCCTTTACTTGTCCTCCATTCGGAGCTGACATCTGGACAAGTACATTATATTCACTGCATGAGATTAGTTAGCAACCTAGGACAGCTTACTACTGCCGACACTGCGGCGTAGGCTGGACGTACCCACTTCTCGTGCCCCTATACAGGGTGCGGGTCGTGACACGTTTTTAGTGGTGGCCCCATGTAAGTCGTCTAGACTAAATTATTTGGTTACGTTATTGTACCAAGCATGCCTGCAATTAGGAACTTAAGGTAATTAGACAACATTAGGAATGACGCTTAGAACACTTAGAGGAATACTAGGATTGCAACATAGGATATACATCACATGCTTGCTATTATATTAGATTTTCTTGTCTATGATTGTTTTGCTTTAAAGAGTCTTTATAAGTCCTTTTTGTTGTAATTAGATGGTGTTTACTCGTTCATCCCAGTATGTCACACCTGAGAATGGCATGCTCCCCATCCAGTCAGCTGACCAATTGACTGATACACCTCCACCTACCACATTCCTCCACTCCACAGATCCACAAACCCAGATGCCTCCACCACCTTCCACCTCACAGTCCCAGCATGACCCGATACTTCCACCACCCCCTATCACTATACCTACCCAGGCTTCCGTCACACTCGACGGGAACAAACTGCTCACTCTGATCCAGGGGTTCCTAGCAACCCATCAGGAGCAGACTACCCTACTCCGCCAGAGCATGGAGCATTCTGAGGAACGTACCGTAGTCCTACCACCTGTAGAGCCGCGGCAGAGAGCGGGGACGATCAAGGACTTCATGGGTCTGAACTCCAAGGAATTCCTAGGGACTGAGGGCATAGTAGTAGCAGATGACTGGCTAGACTCGGTAGAGAGGAAGCTCCTTGGAGTTAGGATGCCGGATGACCTCCAGGTCGAGGCAGCGGGATTTTTGCTGATAGACTTGGCAGGAGTTTGGTTCCGGAATGAGCCGTTGTTTGCGAGAGGGAGAGCCACTTGGGATCAGTTCAAGACCCAGTTCAAGAAAAAATTCTTCTTGGCCACCGCTAGGGTAGCCATGGGGCTACGATTCCAGAACATCCAGCAGGGGAATCGTTCTGTTGATGAGTATGCGGCAGAGTTTAGTCTCCTGAGCCGTTTCGCTCCTAGTCTAGTTGCTGACCCTGAGGAGATGACGCGTAGGTTTTGCCATGGTCTAGTTCCAGACATTGGCATTCTTATAGTGGCGAACGGTATGACTGACTACTACCAGAGCTTAGAGTTAGCCCGGAGTATCGAGGAGCGTCTTCTATCTTGCAAGAGGCCGGCTTCTGTACACATTGAGGGACCCTCCAAGTGTCAGGCTTTCCAGCAGAAAGTGCCGACGCTACACCAGCAGACATATCATCCTCCCACACCACATCATTCGACCCCGCCAGTTAGAGCCCCGGGACACCGGCAGCAGAGGCCATTTCAGCAGGTGCAGCATCAGTATCGGGGTCAGGACCCGAAGACGATCAGTGGTTCATACTGCAGGAAGCAGGGACACACCAGGGAGCAGTGTAGGAAGAGACTGAAGGTTTGCTATATCTGTGGGTCTGATACCTACCAGAAGATGGATTGTCCTGTTGCACCTCCTTATAAGGGTGCTAGGCCACCTGTAGCTCAGCACCAGAGGGGTGGAGCTTTTGCGATGACGGTCGAGGAGACCAACGCTGCAGGTGACGGGTTAGCAGGTTTATCTTTTCTGCCCTTCCTTTCCCATCTTGTTGTATGATTCCATTAGTACCTGTCAAGATATGCTTGTGATATACAAGATAGTGTAGTTACCCTATTCAAGACTGTGGAATCACGACCAGTAAGACTATGATTGCATGTTATCTTTTGACTCTGATTGACCAGGGGTTTGACCTAGGAGGAGTACGACCATCTTAATTTCGAGGACGAAATTTTTCTAAGGAGGGTAGACTTGTAACACCCAATTTTCTGAAATTGGGATATTTTGAAAATTTATTATTTTTATTATTAAATAATGGTGTTTTAGTCATAATATGATTTTGATGAATTTTAGTTAGATTAAAACTATTTTCTAAGTCATGGCTTATGACTTTGTGATTTTACTAGTATAACCCTAGTGTAAATCCTAGAGATTTTATAACCTAGAGACTAACCATGACCATGTAAGCCTAACCATGTGATTAGGATATCAAATTACCACTTTTAGTCAAAAGGGTATTTTGGTAATTTATTAGAATTTATTTGGATTTATGTAATTTATTATTATTTAATTAGTTGATTAGTGTCATGTTAGCTTCTAACCTAGTTTAGCACTAATCTAGAGGTTAGCAACTAACCTAGAAGGCTAATGTTAGATGTTAGCTTTATGTTAGAAATATCTAGGTTTGATAAATATCTAGATATGTTACTTTTTAGATATTTTAGAAACCTAAATATCTATCCCCTTGGTCCAAGACTTAGAGACTAAGTTTGCTAGGTGGAAAGGAACCCTAAATATCTACCCTACCCCCCCCCCATGGCTGGCCACACCATGCCCCCATCCTATATGAACACTCCCCTTCATTCAAGCCTCTTTTCATTACACTTAAAACCTAGTTTTTCCTACAACTTCACAGCTTCACCATTTAACCATTTTAACTCCAAATTGAGCCTAGTTTCTTGTATTGGACTCCCCTACACTAGAGGATACCAGTTATGGCTTGCTAGCAAGGATTAGTGAAGCTTTGGACATTGGAAGTTGAAGGAGGTTTTCATTTAAAAAGGCCTATTATTGAGAATTTTGCACTCATAGGTAAACACCCTTAAACCTAGTTAATATTGTGTTTTTCTTCATAATTGCATGCATATAGGTATACCCTTGCTGTGGGCCAAGTTTTGTAGGAAATAGGTTTGGTTTGGTGTCCGTATCGGACACGTATCTATGTTTAAATTAGAGTGTTTGGTGAAATGCCACTTAGGTTTTAATGTTGTATTTTTGTGAAACAAATTACATGTTTAGATAGCCCTAGACTTCCCCATCACGAATCATCAACTCTGAGCACATTTCTGTGCTGTATCCGTGTCCAAAATGGACACGAACTCGTAGCACGAGGCCACGCGCGCGTGTCCTGCTACCACGTTGTTCGTACTCACTGCACAGAGCACTAGGACACGTCAAAATTGACATGGACATGGGGGCAATGTCTGCGAACATGCCCCCAAAGTCTCATCACTTCTCGTGTCGTGTCGAATGAGAAAACTCACTCGCACTGGACATGCACTGTACTGCACGCGCACGTTTTCCTCATTGACACGCGACTCGTGTCGCACGGACACGAGTCGTGGACACCTTGTATTGACACGAGTGTGTAGCCTAACACGTAGGCTACACATGGACATGACCACGTGGCCCCACGTGGCGTGTGTCGTGTCCACGAGACACTAGAACACACGTACGACACTGTCTGAAACAGTGTGTATCAGTCGAGAAAACTCGACTGATACGGGCCTCGTGTCGACACATGAAGACACTTGGACACGACTCAGGTACCTAGACACCTAGACCAACCCTAGGCGAACATAGGGACACAACCACGAGACCCTAGGACACGTTGTGTCGTGTCCTACGCACGTGTGCATCTCTGCACGACGTGGTAACACTGCAGCTTACCCGATTTTGGGTTTTACCATCTGGACACGTCGTGTTGTGTCGTGGTGGACACTTAGGGACACAAGGGACACGAGTACACCTAGGGGCACGATTACCAACCATTGGTTTCAAGCCTTAGTCGAGTTTAGGGGTCGAATTTGGGTTTACCCCCCCTTTAAGTTCAGTAATGAACAGTAATGTTCATTCCTGTATTTTTTCCAGTTTTAAATCGATTTTGAAATACAAATTCTGTGATGTTTATACATGTATATGTGTGTATATATATTGTATATACAAATGTATATGTATTGTGTGTGTCTTAGGGTTTATACATGGGTGTATGTGTATATATATATAGGTATATATGTGTGTATGTATTGTGTGTGTGTGTGTGTGTGGTTCTCAGAATTCTGAGAACCCCCCCCCCCTCTCACTGTCATCCACACTCCCACATCTCTCTCTCTCTATTGTTCTCTCTCTCTCTCTATATATATATGTATATATGTATGTTGTATATATATATATATATATATATATATATATATATATATATATATATATATATATATACATATATATATATATATATATATATATAGGTTATGTAGATATATATATATATATATATATATATATATATATATATATATATATATATATATATATATATATACATATATATATATATATATATATATATATATATATATATATATATATATATATATATATATATATATATATATATATATATATGGTATATATTAGTATATATATATCTTGATATATTTGTATATATATATATATATATATATATATATATATATATATATATATATATATATATATATATATATATATATATATAGTTATGTATATATATGTGATACTATACTTTTTAGATATAGGTTTACATAGAACCTATAAGTTACTGGCCTATGGGTTATAGACATTAGCCTATGGCCATTAGGGGTTAACCCTAATTGACCTAATGACCCATGACCTAACTAGTTGACCCTTGTTTGACTAGAGTTGACCAAAGTCAACCTTAGGTCAAACTTGACCAAATTAACCTAGAATTGACTAGGATTAACCTAAAATGACTAGTTTAACTAGTCTGACCATGTTTAACCTAACTTGACTAGTAGACCTAGTTTGACTAGATAATTGACCATTGTTGACCAAAGTCAACTATAGGTCAACCATGACCTAATTGACCTAGAGATGGCTTAGATGAACATAGAAGGACTAGTTGACTAAAGTTTGACTAAACCCTAACTAGATGATTAGGTTAACCATATGGATTATGAGGATAATCCTATGTAGATTAAGATATGTATGGGATAAGTGGAATACTTAGAGTTGAGTCATGACTTGAGATTGGAATATGGGATTAGCTTGATTATAGGATTAAGATTGGTATTATATATATATGTATTTATGTGTGATATACTTTGTATAGATAATTGGTTATGCCTTGGCTTTGTGGTATAGAATCTTAGGTATCCTAAGACATGTTAGCCTATGTTTGGTTTTGAGTTAGCCTTATAGAGTTTGACTTAGATAGTTGACCATTGACCTAATTACCTTATTGACTAATCTATGATTAACCAAAACCTTAGTTAGTCTAAGATTGACCTAGTTCGACCATATTGACTAGTAAATGACTATTCTGACCATTGCTGACTAAACCCTAGATAACTTGGCTAGTTTGGCTAGAATGTTTGACCAAGATTAGACTTGTTTAACCTTGTTTGACCTTGTATGACTTAGTTTAACTTCTTGTGACCTAATATGACTTAATTTGACTTAGTTTGACTGAAGAGTTGACCAAGTTTGACTTTGACCTAGATTGACTTAGAAATCATATAGATTGCATTGTAGATTTCATTTACCTTCATTTTGGACATGTCATAACTGTATTGCTCTACTTTAGGACATTGTGACCCTGGTACAGACATCTGATATTACACTACTCTTTTCAGAGTATCAGGCGAGTACATTCTCTGATAGTTCTTTCATTTATTTGTCAATTAATGTATTTCAGTTCTAGTTAGTTCTATGTGATTCTCTGTATCAACACGTATGGATATTTTTGGATTCATGTATCGACACATACCTTACTTGCTGGCCTCTATTACTTGAGTAATTGGAATCATTCCGGAATCATTTCTGGAATCATCATGTATTGGCCAGACTCATCTCAATTCTTTTGTCGATTTTGGATTCACTTCCTGGGCAGGAAAATATTGAGTAAGACATGTAGACATACTCCAAGTCCGGAATCTCCCACTGGAATCTATCGGAAGCATAGCCATCTCTTGCCCGATCAGTGAGAGATGTGCCTGATACCTACAGCCGTTTACATGTCGACCTCGGTATTTTAAAACACACTGTTAGATCATAGTTGGACTCACCCTGATTTTATTGATCACTGTTGGACTCATCTTGTACTGAAAATCATCTGGTATCGGATTATATGGACTGGACTCATACTGGGATTACATTAGACTTATATCGTACTGTCTGGACTCATACATGTTATTCTAGTTCAGTTAGCTTTTATTACAGTCTTCATTGCCATGATTCTTCTCTTGTTTTAGTTACCTTTCTTTTCTTGTATCTTACTGTTTCTCTATGCCATCATTACCTGTATAAAACTGCCATGCTCATCAATAAAACTGTCTATAACTGCTTTATAGTTTTTCGTCATTTACTTGGATTTTCTAGATGAGTTTTACTCGTTCCTGTCCTGATTGGACCTGTTGAAAATATTACAGATGATAATCCTGAGGACAAATGCCCTACTTACCATGGACCTGGCGAGGGATTAGCTACCTTTGGTCTCGACTCTCAGGAGTGATTCAGGAGATTAGCTAGTAGACTACTTTAGCTTTTATGTTTTGACTTGTTGTATTAAAGTTAAGATATTGAGTTTGTATTAAGTTTGTTTGAGACATTGTTGTATTATTTTAGTAGTTAGTTGTTGTTGTCTTTAATTCCTTAGGTATAACTTCTGTGTTATCTTATCGTATTTTAGACTGTGATTGAGTATATCCTATCCTTTACTTGTCCTCCATTCGGAGCTGACATCTGGACAAGTACATTATATTCACTGCATGAGATTAGTTAGCAACCTAGGACAGCTTACTACCGCCGACACTGCGGCGTAGGCTGGACGTACCCACTTCTCGTGCCCCTATACAGGGTGCGGGTCGTGACACATTTTTAGTTGTGGCCCCATGCAGGTCGTCTAGACTAAATTGTTTGGTTACGTTATTGTACCAAGCATGCCTGCAATTAGGAACTTAAGGTAATTAGACAACATTAGGAATGACGCTTAGAACACTTAGAGGAATACTATGATTGCAACATAGGATATACATCACATGCTTGCTATTATATTAGATTTTCTTGTCTATGATTGTTTTGCTTTAAAGAGTCTTTATAAGTCCTTTTTGTTGTAATTAGATGGTGCTTACTCGTTCATCCCAGTATGTCACACCTGAGAATGGCACGCTCCCCATCCAGTCAGCTGACCAATTGACTGATACACCTCCACCTACCACATTCCCCCACTCTACAGATCCACAAACCCAGATGCCTCCACCACCTTCCACCTCACAGTCCCAGCATGACCCGATACTTCCACCACCCCCTATTACTATACCTACCCAGGCTTCCGTCACACTCGACGGGAACCAACTGCTCACTCTGATCCAGGGGTTCCTAGCAACCCATCAGGAGCAGACCACCCTACTCCGCCAGAGCATGGAGCATTCTGAGGAACGTACCGTGGTCCCACCACCTGTAGAGCCGCGGCAGAGAGCGGGGACGATCAAGGACTTCATGGGTCTGAACCCCAAGGAGTTTCTAGGGACTGAGGGCATAGTAGTAGCAGATGACTGGCTAGACTCGGTAGAGAGGAAGCTCCTTGGAGTTAGGATGCCGGATGACCTCCAGGTCGAGGCAGCGGGATTTCTGCTGATAGACTTGGCAGGAGTTTGGTTCCGGAATGAGCCGTTGTTTGCGAGAGGGAGTGCCACTTGGGATCAGTTCAAGATCCAGTTCAAGAAAAAATTCTTCTCGGCCACCGCTAGGGTAGCCATGGGGCTACGATTCCAGAACATCCAGCAGGGGAATTGTCACGCCCCAAAACCAGAATACTGGAGAGCGGTGGCAGACATAGCCAGCTACGTATATTGAAATGGAAGACCACCTCGATATACGGTAACGGCTGTCTAGAAACATGAGGGTTTACTACAAGCCAACAGTCTCTTATGGTCATGAACAAGCCTAATGTCTCAATCACAAGCAAGTAAATAAGGTCGCAAGATGTATGATCATTAAATATACAATAATAAAGCGTCCCAAATATCACATATTCAGCTGATCATGAAGCTAGTCATTACAAAATGTTAGGACTAGCAAGAGTTTAGTCGTACATGATCAACCCTAGGATTTGTTAATCATGTTTACAGCCCGTAGACAGACAGTAAGTAAAAGTGCATCGAGCTAACAGGTGCTCGTCGGCTAAACGCCTCAAAAGAATAACTTTACAATAGAGTGAGCGAAACAAAATAGAAAACCCACTCGTAGCCCGGGTTCCTTCTAGTCGCCACCATCGGGCTGGAAGCTTGGTAGATCCTCGAAAGCTGCTCCGAAATCTGGCCATACAAAACCAGCTGGGTCAACCCCAGAAAGAGCAAGTGCCACAAGGGGGCCACTAAATAATTACAAAAGCCAGCAATCAGCACAAAAAAAATCTAATATTAAAACTAGAATTATGAAAACATGTCAGGATGATATACGACGAGATAACCATGGAACTATTCCGATAGCCAGGTTACAACCCGTAAACCAAACAAGGACCGGGGTTGTAACCCTTCATCTGAACAGAACTTGGTTTCCCACCATTTATCGGCAAGATAATAATGCAAGAAATCAAGACAGGGAGCAATCTTGTACTGGATCAAGACATGGCTAGACTGGTTATACCTCATTCAATCAATCACGGCCAAGCAGATACTACGGCTTACTACTTTAACTAACTAGGGTTATCACAGGCCTAATTACTAACAAGATGCAGTGAGATTGATCCACAGCCACAAGCCCTGCAGACCATCCAGGTTACCCAGGTCGAAAATTAGGGGTTGAATTCAGGTGGGTACATCGTCCGGGAGACAAATGTACCCTTAGGTGACTTAGAGGGTGCAACACGCGACGGTGTGCTGGAAATGTGCCCTACTCGACGGCAGGCTACAGATCCCAAGAGCGCCCAGGTAACGGGATTGCCTGTAGCTGTGTCATCTCTTCATGACTACTGTGTTATTCTAGTTATTAACCTTAATCCATTTTAGTAGGTACTCCTGACCGTGGTACTCAGGAGTCCCATCCTAGACATGATGCAAGACAGGACAAGTGGATTTAACAAGCAAGCAAGAAAGAACTACCCACGGTGTCAAGGCAGGTCAAGTTAAGCTAGCCGTCACAACAACATTAAGATAAATCATGTCAGGGTACTTGTCAGGAGTGCGCCACGACGGGCCACTATCATGCTATCAAGTCACAAGGATTAATTACAAGTTACAAGTTAGGTGTGCACCCCACTGGGTCACTAGCAAGGAAATCAGAAAATACCAAAATTATAATCCACAGAAAATCTCGAGGATCGTACTAGTTATAAACAATTACTCGAAAACCGTGTTAGGCCGTGTCGGGTCAAGATAGTAGTGCTGTGTTGAACCGATCTCAGGAAAACCCAATCCACAAACAAGGAAACCCAGTCAAGAAATAAAACCAATACTCCTAGAGCAAATGGGTTAAGCAAGGGGTTAGGGGAGCAGCGTACGCAGGAGAGCTGCGTACGTTCAAAAGTCACGCACGCAGAAGCTGCGTACGAACAAAAGTCACGCACGCATGAGGGCTGCGTACGCTCAAAAGTCACGACGCATGAGGGCTGCGTACGTTCAAAAGTCACGCACGCAGGAGCTGCGTACGAACAAAAGTCACGCACGCATGAGGGCTGCGTACGCTCAAAAGTCACGCACGCATGAGGGCTGCGTACGAATAAAAGTCACGCACGCAGGAGAGCGGCATACGTGAAAAGTCACGCATGCCAGAGAGCTGCATACGTGGAAAGTCACGCACGCCAGAGAGAGCGGCATACGTGAAAAGTCACGCACGCAAGAGAGCGGCATACGTAAAAAGTCACGCACGCATGAGAGCGGCATACGTGAAAAGTCACGCACGCAGGAGAGCAGCATACGTGAAAAGTCACGCACGTAGGAGAGCGGCATACGTGAAAAGCCACGCACGCAAGAGAGCGGCATACGTGAAAAGTCACGCACGCAGGAGAGCGGCATACGTAAAAAGTCACGCACGCCAGAGAGCTGCGTACGTGCAAAAGCACGCAAGCAGAGAGCTGCATACGTGCAAAAGCACGCAAGCAGAGAGCTGCGTACGCGTAAAAACACGCACGCAGGGTCTGGGTCTTCTTCTCCATGGCCGAGAAGAAACTCTAATGGCTCCAAAACTTCAAGGCATCACAACTTGGCCATCCGGACTCCAAATCCAGATTTCCAAAGTTCTAACCAGGGTGGAATTGAACTCTCTTCCAAATGGAAACATCAAAACCCATAGAAATCCAACTTAAATAGATCAAAACCATACAAAACCGAAAATGGAGAAAACTTAGATCTAGAACAATGGAGACTTCAAATCCGAAAATACCAAGTTCTAATATTGATCACCATGTCCTAATCTAGCAAATGGACAAATAAAAGAGGGTTCTCATGTGATGGCAAGGTGCACTTGCCTATGGGTGGGTGTTGTGTAGAGGAAGGAGGAGAGTGTTGTGTAGAGGAAGGAGAAGAAGAAATTAATGGAGGTTTATGAGAAGAGAGAAAAAGTTGGTGGAGTTTTAAAGAGGGTGGGATGTGGTGTGTTGAGGGTGGAGAATAGGTTAAGGTGATCCAATGCACATAAACCAAACCAAAACAAACCTACCCAATTAAAACCGAGCCATGCCAAAACCTAAATACGAGAAATACCAAAATTCCACAAGTTGAGAAAAATAAAAATACATGCCAAAATCCAGATACTAGGATAAATACGAAATACGGGAAAATACGGGAAATGAGGGTGACAACTCTACCCACCTTAAAAGAATTCCGTCCTCGGAATTTAATCAAGGAGCTAGAGATTGTCACGACAAGCTATATTAAGCACAAGCAAGTTATACTAAGCAGCTCAATCATACAATCATACAATACAAGCAAGGAAGGAAAAACGTAAGGCATAAGAAAGACATTATACCTCACGAGTCAAACAGGTAGGGATATCGCGATCGGATGTCGTCCTCACGCTCCCACGTTGACTCACCTAGAGAGTGATGACCCCAAGCAACACGGACTAATTTAATAGTCTTGTTCTTGAGTATCTTCTCCCTCCCGTCCAATATAGACACGGGCCTCTCCTCATACGAAAGGTTGGTACCAACAACCAATTTCGAATGATCTAGGATGTGGCTCGGGTCAGGAATATACCGTCGCAATTGGGACACATGGAATACATCATACACCTCACTTAGCGACGGCAGAAGAGCGAGACGATAGGATACATCTCCTACTCGCTCTAGAATATCAAACGGCCCTATATACCTAGGACTAAGCTTTTCCTGCACGCCAAAGCGAATGACGCCGCGGTTAGGCGAGATCCTAAGGAATACATGGTCGCCGACAGCAAATTCTAAGGGACACCGATGAGCATCGGCCCAATGGCGCTGGCGGTCCTGGGCAACTCGGAGGTGATCTCTGACCTTCCTGACCACTTCAACCGTCTGGGCAATCATCTCTGGACCAAGCATCTGTCTCTCTCCGACATCATTCCATGCTAGCGAGGATCTGCACTTCCTACCATACAGAGCCTCGAACGGAGCCATCTGGATACTGGCCTGATAACTGTTGTTGTACGAGAATTCCACCAGGTGCAGATGATTCTCCCATGAACCACATAAGTCAAGGGTACAGGATCTCAACATATCTTCAAGGGTCTGGATGGTGCGCTCTGATTGGCCATCCGTCTGCGGATGATATGCTGAACTGAACTGGAGATGAGTTCCCAAACTCTCTTGCAAGCTACGCCAAAAGTGTGATGTGAATCTTGAATCCCTGTCCGAGGTGATGCTGACTGGCACACCGTGAAGCCTGACGATCTGCCTGAGATACATCTCTGCTAACTGTGCCGTCGACTGTCCAACTCTGAATGGGAGAAAGTGTGCCACCTTGGTAAGCCTGTCCATAATTACCCAAATAGCATCTCTGTCGGCCGGAGATCTGGGCAATCCGGTCACGAAATCCATGGTTATATGTTCCCATTTCCATTCTGGGGTCGGTAAGGGTTGAAGAAGTCCAGCGGGTCTCTGATGTTCAGCTTTGACCTGTTGGCAAACCAAACACCGAGAGACAAACCGGGCTATCTCCCTCTTCATGCCATTCCACCAGAAATGCTGACGAATATCACGGTACATCTTCGTACCACCCGGATGAATAGAATATTATGAACTGTGGGCTTCTGCCATGACTTTCTGTCTGATATCTCCACTGGGTACACAAAGACGAGTGCCGTGCCGAAGTGTACCGTCTTCATGGATACATAACTTTGGCCTTCTTTCTGCTTCACACTCTGCTCTGAGTCGCTGGATCTTGGAATCTGTTGACTGCGCCACCCTGATTCTCTCAACTATGCTGGACTGAACCTGTAGGCTGGCCATCAATGCCACGCTAGTTGGAAGAACCACTTTAATTTCCATCTTCTGAAGATCTGCCAATAATTCTGGTTGCGCTGTCAGGAGATAAACTCCGGCTCTCCTGCTCAATGCATCTGCTACAACGTTGGCCTTCCCGGGATGATACTGCAAATCCACATCATAGTCCACT
This sequence comes from Iris pallida, assembly GCA_029216955.1. Taxonomy (NCBI): domain Eukaryota; kingdom Viridiplantae; phylum Streptophyta; class Magnoliopsida; order Asparagales; family Iridaceae; genus Iris; species Iris pallida. The sequence continues at coordinate 2,278,808 of JANAVB010011198.1, read as the reverse complement.
AGTAGCTCGAGCCATCTTCTCTGCTGCATATTAAGGTCCTTCTGGATGAAAACATACTTCAGGCTCTTATGTTCAGTAAAGATCTCCACTCTATCTCCGTACAAGTAGTATCTCCACAACTTCAAAGCAAACACTACTGCCGCCAATTCCAAGACGTGGGTCGGGTAATTCTTCTCATGATCACGTAGTTGATGTGACGCATAAGATATTACCTTCCCATGCTGCATCAAGACACACCCCAATCCTCTGCCTGAAGCGTCGCAATAAACTGTGAATCCTCTGGTCCCATCTGGAAGGGTGAGAATGGGAGCCGTTATCAAACCTCGCTTCAACTTCTCAAATGATTCCTGACACTCTGTTGTCCAAACAAACGGCACATCCTTGCGGGTCAACTGGGTCATCGGCGCTGAAATTCTTGTAAAATCTGAAACGAACCGTCGGTAGTAGCCGGCCAATCCAAGGAAGCTGCGAACCTCTTCTACTGAGCTGGGTACCGGCCATGACTCGATAGCCACAATCTTCTGGGGATCCACTTCCACTCCTCCTCGGGTAATGATGTGACCCAAGTATGATATGCGATCGAGCCAGAACTCGCATTTACTGAACTTGGCGCACAACTGATGCTCCCTAAGCGTCTGGAGGACGACTTTGAGATGCTGCTCATGCTCTGCTTCACTCTTGCTGTAGACCAGGATATCATCTAGGAACACGATCACAAATTGATCCAAGTAAGGCATGAAAATGCGATTCATGAGGTCCATGAATACGGCCGGCGCATTGGTCGCTCCAAAGGGCATAACAAGGAACTCCCAATGTCCATACCTCGATCTGAATGCTGTCTTCGGGATGTTCTGCTCTCTGACTCTGATCTGGTGGTATCCCGACCGCAAGTCGATTTTCGAGAACACTGAAGCCCCTCTGAGCTGATCAAATAAATCATCTATCCTCGGAAGAGGGTATCTGTTCTTGATTGTCACCGAATTCAAGGTACGATAATCAACACATAGCCTGGATGTACCATCCTTCTTTTTTACAAGAAGCATCGGGGCTCCCCAAGGCGATCCACTTGTACGGATGAATCCCTTGGTCCTCAGTTCTTCAATCATCTTGTATAAAATCTCCAACTCTGAAGGCGCCATCCTGTAGACTCGCTCTGATACTGGTGCTATCCCGGGAATCAAGTCTATAGTGAACTCAATCTCCCATTCCGGCGGCATCCCTGGAAGCTCCTCTGGAAAGACATCTGGAAACTCTTCAACTATCCGGGGTAACTGTACTGCTGCTACTGCCATCCGCAATGCTGGGGTAGATGGCTCCACTGCGCCTCTGGAAAACGAAAACTCTGGCTCGCCGGGGATACTAAAGACAACTCTGCCAATATGGCAGTCTATCCTAGCATACTGGTTCCTCAACCAATCCATGCGTAGGACAACATCATAGTCTGCTATAGGAAACTCTATAAATCTAGCGGAGAACTCCCTACCACTAATTACGATCCGACACGAGAAAAACACTCGATCTACTCCCACAAGGCCATTACCAGTAAGTATATTGAGCCTCACTGATAATGACTCGGGTTCCAATCCTATCCGTGTCGCGAATCGTGCAGACATAAATGAATACGATGTACCAGAATCAAATAATACAGATACTGGAGAGGAGTTGACGAGAATAGTACCTGCCACAATCTCACATGGTGCAACCTCTTCTTCCATAGCCATCATCATGGCCTGACCTTGTCCTCTGGCTGCTGGTCCCCTCTGCTGGAAACCTCTCTGCCTATTCTGGGTCTGAGCTTGGGTTTGTGCATACTGCTGGGGGTGTTGTTGCTGGAATGCCTGAGACTGAGGCGGCAAGGGCCTCAAAGACTGATGCTGCTGCTGCTGAACTGGTGCTGGGGTCGGTCCTCTCATCGAAGAGCTAGAAGGGTTGGATGCTGATGAACCACCCCTATTCGGGCAAGCCCCTATCCTATGATCTGCTGCTCCATAAGCCAGGCACAATCCCTGTGCCCTGCGACAGTCTGCCACTACATGGCCCGGCTTACCGCAATGAGAACATCCCATCGCGGAAGTCTGCTTCTGCTTCTGCTGCTGCGGGTACGTCGGGGTCGAATGCTGAACCGACGTTACTGAGGCCGCCCGCCTCGGAGTTCCAATGGTCAATCCCCTAGCTGCCGGGACTGGAGCTGATGATTGGTGCATCTGACTGTGGGACCGCTTCCTACCTCCGGTCCTATCCACGATCCTCTGGGAGGTGTACTCATGCCTCCTAGCCGCTCTCAAGACTGCATCGAACGTCTGGTGCTCGAACTGCTCAACCGCCAACAAGATCTCCAAATGCAGTCCCTGCTGGAACCGCTGGGCCCTATCAAACTCGGTCGCCACCAAGGTGGGGGCAAACCTACTGAGTCTAGAAAACTCTGATGCATAACTGTCGACTGTTCTGCCTCCTTGCTTCAAGTTGGTAAATCTGGTCTGCAAGTCGTACCGAGCCACAGCATCGAAATACTTTGTCTGGAATCTTTCTCTAAACACTGCCCAAGCAATGGGTGCCACTAATCCTATGGCTTGTGCTGCCCACCAACTGCGAGCCAAGTCCAACAACTGCAGGCGTACCACCGCCACCTTCTCATTCTCGGATGTCCTAGCTGCTTCCAGAATCACCTCGATATCCTGAAGCCATGCATCCGCGGCAATCGCATCCTCGGTACCGTCGAAGAAAGGAGGGTTCAATCGCTTGAAGCTGTTGGCCGCCTGGTTCCCTGGATGTCCGCCTCGGGTCAAAGCATCTTGAACTGTCTGGTGCAGGACGTCGCTTCGATGATTCTGGAAAGCTATCAAGGTTCTGATAAGGCCTACTAAGGTACCATCATCTGGCTCTGCGGGCTGGACGGGCCGAACTGGTGACTCTCCTCCAGTAGGTATCACTCTGGAGGCGACTCCGGAATGCTGGGCTTGATCTCCAGGGTGCTGCTGGTCCACGGGAGGTGCTCCTCCTTGCTGATCGGCAGGGTCAGGTACAGTGCCGCTGAGGAAGACGGCACAAGGAAACAATAAGGAAGGACCAGGACAGATCAACGATACAAGCATGTAATCAGGGCAAGAATTTCAGGGATTTGAAAATACGGGCGGAGATCAAGGGTGAATACTGATTGAGACATCTATTCGGTAAACCCTCACATTTCTTGATTGACAAGATCTGTATGGGCCACCACTTAAACCATGTCACGCCCCAGAACCAGAATACTGGAGAGCGGGGACAGACATAGCCAGCTACGTATATTGAAATGGAAGACCACCTCGATATACGGTCACGGCTGTCTAGAAACATGAGGGTTTACTACAAGCCAACAGTCTCTTATGGTCATGAACAAGCCTAATGTCTCAATCACAAGCAAGTAAATAAGGTCGCAAGATGTATGATCATTAAATATACAATAATAAGGCGTCCCAAATATCACATATTCAGCTGATCATGAAGCTAGTCATTACAAAATGTTAGGACTAGCAAGAGTTTAGTCGTACATGATCAACCCTAGGATTTGTTAATCATGTTTACAGCCCGTAGGCAGACAGTAAGTAAAAGTGCATCGAGCTAACAGGTGCTCGTCGGCTAAACGCCTCAAAAGAATAACTTTACAATAGAGTGAGCGAAACAAAATAGAAAATCCACTCGTAGCTCGGGTTCCTTCTAGTCGCCACCATCGGGCTGGAAGCTTGGTAAATCCTCGGGAGCTGCTCCGAAATCTGGCCACACAAAACCAGCTGGGTCAACCCCAGAAAGAGCAAGTGCCACAAGGGGGCCACGAAATAAGAACAAAAGCCAGCAATCAGCACAAGAAAATCTAATATTAAAACTAGAATTACGAAAACATGTCAGGATGATATACGACGAGATAACCATGGAACTATTCCGATAGCCAGGTTACAACCCGTAAACCAAACAAGGACCGGGGTTGTAACCCTTTATCTGAACAAAACTTGGTTTCCCACCATTTATCGGCAAGATAATAATGCAAGAAATCAAGACAGGGAGCAATCTTGTACTGGATCAAGACATGGCTAGACTGGTTATACCTCATTCAATCAATCACGGCCAAGCAGATACTACGGCTTACTACTTTAACTAACTAGGGTTATCACAGGCCTAATTACTAACAAGATGCAGTGAGATTGATCCACAGCCACAAGCCCTGCAGACCATCCAGGTTATCCAGGTCAAAAATTAGGGGTTGAATTCAGGTGGATACATCGTCCGGAAGACAAATGTACCCTTAGGTGACTTAGAGGGTGCAACACGCGACGGTGTGCTGGAAATGTGCCCTACTCGACGGCAGGCTACAGATCCCAAGAGTGCCCAGGTAACGGGATTGCCTGTAGCTGTGTCATCTCTTCATAACTACTGTGTTATTCTAGTTATTAACCTTAATCCATTTTAGTAGGTACTCCTGACCGTGGTACTCAGGAGTCCCATCCTAGACATGATGCAAGACAGGACAAGTGGATTTAACAAGCAAGCAAGAAAGAACTACCCATGGTGTCAAGGCAGGTCAAGTTAAGCTAGCCGTCACAACAGCATTAAGATAAATCATGTCAGGGTACTTATCAGGAGTACGCCACGACGGGCCACTATCATGCTATCAAGTCACAAGGATTAATTACAAGTTACAAGTTAGGTGTGCACCCCACTGGGTCACTAGCAAGGAAATCAGAAAATACTAAAATTATAATCCACAGAAAATCCCGAGGATCGTACTAGTTATAAACAATTACTCGAAAACCGTGTTAGGCCGTGTCGGGTCAAGATAGTAGTGCTGTATTGAACCGATCTCAGGAAAACCCAATCCACAAACAAGGAAACCCAGTCAAGAAATAAAACCAATACTCCTAGAGCAAATGGGTTAAGCAAGGGGTCAGGGGAGCAGCGTACGCAGGAGAGCTGCGTACGTTCAAAAGTCACGCACGCAGGAGCTACATACGAACAAAAGTCACGCATGCATGAGGGCTGCGTACGCTCAAAAGTCACGCACGCATGAGGGCTATGTACGTTCAAAAGTCACGCACGCAGGAGCTGCGTACGAACAAAAGTCACGCACGCATGAGGGCTGCGTACACTCAAATGTCACGCACGTATGAGGGTTGCGTACGAAAAAAAGTCACGCATGCAGGAGAGCAGCATACGTAAAAAGTCACGCACACAAGAGAGCTGCATACGTGAAAAGTCACGCACGCAGGAGAGCGGCATACGTGAAAAGTCACGCACGCCAGAGAGCGACATACGTGAAAAGTCACGCACGCCAGAGAGCGACATACGTGAAAAGTCACGCACGCATGAGAGCGGCATACGTAAAAAGTCACGCACGCAGGAGAGCGGCATACGTGAAAAGTCACGCATGCAGGAGAGCGGCATACGTGAAAAGTCACGCACGCCAGAGAGCGGCATACGTGAAAAGTCACGCACGCAGGAGAGCGGCATACGTGAAAAGTCACGCACGCCAGAGAGCTTCGTACGTGCAAAAGCACGCAAGCAGAGAGCTGCGTACGTGCAAAAGCACGCAAGCAGAGAGCTGCGTACGCATAAAAACACGCACGCAGGGTCTGGGTCTTCTTCTCCATGGCCGAGAAGAAACTCCAATGGCTCCAAAACTTCAAGGCATCACAACTTGGCCATCCGGACTCCAAATCCAAATTTCCAAAGTTCTAACCAGGGTGGAATTGAACTCTCTTCCACATGGAAACATCAAAACCCATAGAAATCCAACTTAAATAGATCAAAACCAAACAAAACCGAAAATGGAGAAAACTTAGATCTAGAACAATGGAGACTCCAAATTCGAAAATACCAAGTTCTAATGTTGATCACCATGTCCTAATCTAGTAAATAGACAAATAAAAGAGGGTTCTCATGTGGTGGCAAGGTGCACTTGCCTATGGGTGGGTGTTGTGTAGAGGAAGGAGGAGAGTGTTGTGTAGAGGAAGGAGAAGAAGAAATTAATGGAGGTTTATAAGGAGAGAGAAAAAGTTGGTAGAGTTTTAAAGAGGGTGGGATGTGATGTGTTGAGGGTGGAGAATAGATTAAGGTGATCCAATGCACATAAACCAAACCAAAAAAACCTACCTAATTAAACCGAGCCATGCCAAAACCCAAATACGAGAAATACCGAAATTCCACAAGTTGAGAAAAATAAAAATACATGCCAAAATCCAGATACTAGAATAAATACAAAATACGAGAAAATACGGGAAATGAGGGTGACAGGAATCGTTTTGTTGATGAGTATGCGGCAGAGTTTAGTCGCCTGAGCCGTTTCGCTCCTAGTCTAGTTGCTGACCCTGAGGAGATGACGCGTAGGTTTTGCCATGGTCTAGTTCCAGACATTGGCATTCTTATAGTGGCGAACGGTATGACTGACTACTACCAGAGCTTAGAGTTAGCCCGGAGTATCGAGGAGCGTCTTCTATCTTGCAAGAGGTCGGCTTCTGTACACATTGAGGAACCCTCCAAGCGTCAGGCTTTCCAACAGAAAGTGTCGACGGTACACCAGCATACATATCGTCCTCCCACACCACATCATTCGACCCCACCAGTTAGAGCCCCGGGACCCCGACAGCAGAGGCTATTTCAGCAGATGCAGCATTAGTATCGGGGTCAGGACCCGAAGACGATCAGTTGTTCATACTGCAGGAAGCAGGGACACACCAGGGAGCAGTGTAGGAAGAGACTGAAGGTTTGCTATACCTGTGGGTCTGATACCCACCAGAAGATGGATTGTCCTGTTGCACCTCCTTATAAGGGTGCTAGGCCACCTATAGCTCAGCACGAGAGGGGTGGAGCTTTTGCGATGACGGTCGAGGAGACCAACGCTGCAGGTGACGGGTTAGTAGGTTTGTCTTTTCTGCCCTTCCTTTCCCATCTTGTTGTATGATTCCATTAGTACCTGTCAGGATATGCTTGTGATATACTAGATAGTGTAGTTACCCTATTCAAGACTGTGGAATCATGACCAATAGGACTATGATTGCATATTATCTTTTGACTCTGATTGACCAGGGATTTGACCTAGGAGGAGTACGACCATCTTAATTTCGAGGACGAAATTTTTCTAAGGAGGGTAGACTTGTAACACCCAGTTTTCTGAAATTGGGATATTTTGAAAATTTATTATTTTTATTATTAAATAATGGTGTTTTAGTCATAATATGATTTTGATGAATTTTAGTTAGATTAAAACTATTTTCTAAGTCATGGCTTATGACTTTGTAATTTTACTAGTATAACCCTAGTGTAAACCCTAGAGATTTCATAACCTAGAGACTAACCATGACCATGTAAGCCTAACCATGTGATTAGGATATCAAATTACCACTTTTTAGTCAAAAGGGTATTTTGGTAATTTATTAGAATTTATTTGGATTTATGTAATTTATTATTATTTAATTAGTTGATTAGTGTCATGTTAGCTTCTAACCTAGTTTAGCACTAATCTAGAGGTTAGCAACTAACCTAAAAGGCTAATGTTAGATGTTAGCTTTATGTTAGAAATATCTAGGTTTGATAAATATCTAGATATGTTACTTTTTAGATATTTTAGAAACCTAAATATCTATCCCCTTGGTCCAAGACTTAGAGACTAAGTTTGCTAGGTGGAAAGGAACCCTAAATATCTATCCTACCCCCCCCCCCATGGCTGGCCACACCATGCCCCCATCCTATATGAACACCCCCCCTTCATTCAAGCCTCTTTTCATTACACTTAAAACCTAGTTTTTCCTACAACTTTACACCTTCACCATTTAACCATTTTAACTCCAAATTGAGCCTAGTTTCTTGCATTGGACTCCCCTACACTAGAGGATACCAGTTATGGCTTGCTAACAAGGATTTGTGAAGCTTTGGACATTGGGAGTTGAAGGAGGTTTTCATTCAAAAAGGCCTATTATTGAGGATTTTGTACTCATAGGTAAACACCCTCAAACCTAGTTAATATCGTGTTTTTTCTTCATAATTGCATGCATATAGGTATACCCTAGCTGTGGGTTATGTTTTGTAGGAAATAGGTTTGGTTTGGTGTCCGTATCGGACACGTATCTATGTTTAAATTAGATTATTTGGTGAAATGCCACTTAGGTTTTAATGTTGTGTTTTTATGAAACAAATTGCTTGTTTAGATAGCCCTAGACTTCCCCATCACGAATCATCAACTCTGAGCATATTTCTGTGCTGTGTCCGTGTCCAAAATGGACACGAACTCGCAGCACGAGGCCACGTGCGCGTGTCCTGCTACCACGTTGTTCGTACTCACTGCACAGAGCACTAGGACACGTCAAAATTGACATGGACATGGGGGTAATGTCTGCGAACATGCCCCCAAAGTCTCATCACTTCTCGTGTCGTGTCGAGTGAGAAAACTCACTCGTACTGGACACGCACTGCACTGCACGCGCACGTTTTCCTCACTGACATGTGACTCGTGTCGCACGGACACGATTCGTGGACACCTCGTGTTGACACGAGTGTGTAGCCTAACACGTAGGCTACATATGGACATGACCATGTAGCCCCACGTGGCGTGTGTCGTTTCCATGAGACACTAGAACACACGCACGACACTGTCTGAAACAGTGTGTATCAATCAAAAAAACTCGACTGATACGGGCCTTGTGTCGACACATGAAGACACTTGGACACGACTCAGGTACCTAGACACCTAGACCAACCCTAGGCGAACATAGGGACACAACCACGAGACCCTAGGACACGTTGTGTCGTGTCCTACGCACGTGTGCATCTCTGCACGATGTGGTGACACTGCAGCTTACCCGATTTTGGGTTTTACCATCTGGACACGTCGTGTTGTGTCGTGGTGGACACTTAGGGACACAAGGGACACGAGTACACCTAGGGGCACGATTACCAACCATTGGTTTCAAGCCTTAGTCGAGTTTAGGGGTCGGATTTGGGTTTACCCCCCTTTAAGTTCAGTAATGAACAGTAATGTTCATTCCTGTATTTTTTCCAGTTTTAAATCAATTTTGAAATGCAAATTCTGTGATGTTTATACATGTATATGTGTGTATATATATTGTATATACATATGTATATGTATTGTGTGTATAGGTGTGTGTCTTAGGGTTTATACATAGGTGTATGTGTATATATATATATATATATATATATATATATATATATATATATAGGTATATATGTGTGTATGTATTATGTGTGTGTGTGTGTGGTTCTCAGAATTCTGAGAACCCCCCCCCCTCTCACTGTCACCCACACTCCCACATCTATCTCTCTCTATTGTTCTCTCTCTCTCTCTCTCTATATATATATGTATATATGTATGTTGTATATATATATATATATATATATATATATATATATATATATATATATATATATATATATAGGTTATGTAGATATATATATATATATATATATATATATACATATATATATATATATATATATATATATATATATATATATATATATATATATATATATATATATATATAGGTTATGTGATACTATACTTTTTAGATATAGGTTTACATAGAACCTATAAGTTACTGGCCTATGGGTTATAGACATTAGCCTATGGCCATTAGGGGTTAACCCTAATTGACCTAATGACCCATGACCTAACTAGTTGACCCTTGTTTGACTAGAGTTGACCAAAGTCAACCTTAGGTCAAACTTGACCTAATTAACCTAGAATTGACTAGGATTAACCTAAAATGACTAGTTTAACTAGTCTGACCATGTTTGACCTAACTTGACTAGTAGACCTAGTTTGACTAGATAATTGACCATTGTTGACCAAAGTCAACTATAGGTCAACCATGACCTAATTGACCTAGAGATGGCTTAGATGAACATAGAAGGACTAGTTGACTAAAGTTTGACTAAACCCTAACTAGATGATTAGGTTAACCATATGGATTATGAGGATAATCCTATGTAGATTAAGATATGTATGGGATTAAGTGGAATACTTAGAGTTGAGTCATGACTTGAGATTGGAATATGGGATTAGCTTGATTATAGGATTAAGGTTGGTATTATATATATATATGTATTTATGTGTGATATACTTTGTATAGATAATTGGTTATGCCTTGGCTTTGTGGTATAGAATCTTAAGTATCCTAAGACATGTTAGCCTATATTTGGTTTTGAGTTAGCCTTATAGAGTTTGACTTAGATAGTTGACCATTGACCTAATTACCTTGTTGACTAATCTATGATTAACCAAAACCTTAGTTAGTCTAAGATTGACCTAGTTCGACCATATTGACTAGTAAATGACTATTCTGACTAATGCTGACTAAATCCTAGATAACTTGGCTAGTTTGGCTAGAATATTTGACCAAGATTAGACTTGTTTAACCTTGTTTGACCTTGTATGACTTAGTTTAACTTCTTGTGACCTAGTATGACTTAATTTGACTTAGTTTGACTGAAGAGTTGACCAAGTTTGACTTTGACCTAGATTGACTTAGAAATCATATAGATTGCATTGTAGATTTCATTTACCTTCATTTTGGACATGTCATAACTGTATTGCTCTATTTTAGGACATTGTGACCCTGGTACAGACATCTGATATTACACTACTCTTTTCATAGTATCAGGCGAGTATATTCTCTGATAGTTCTTTCATTTATTTGTCAATTACTGTATTTCAGTTCTAGTTAGTTCTATGTGATTCTTTGTATCAACACGTATGGATATTTCTGGATTCATGTATCGACACATACCTTACTTGCTGGCCTCTATTACTGGAGTCATTGGAATCATTCCGAAATTATTTCTGGAATTATCATGTATTGGCCAGACTCATCTCGATTCTTTTGTCGATTTTGGATTCACTTGCTGGGCGGGGAAATATTGAGTAAGACATGTAGACATACCCCAAATCCGGAATCTCCTACTGGAATCTACCGGAAGCATAGCCATCTCTTGCCCGATCAGTAAGAGATGTGCCTGATACCTACAGCCGTTTACATGTCGACCTCGGTATTTTAAAATACACTGTTAGATCATAGTTGGACTCACCCTGATTTTATTGATCACTGTTGGACTCATCTTGTACTGAAAATCATCTGGTATCGAATTATATGGACTGGACTCACACTGGGATTACATTAGACTTATATCGTACTGTCTGGACTCATACATGTTATTCTAGTTCAGTTAGCTTTTATTACAGTCTTCATTGCCATGATTCTTCTCTTGTTTTAGTTACCTTTTTTTTCTTGTATCTTATTGTTTCTCTATGCCATCATTACCTGTATAAAACTGCCATGCTCATCAATAAAACTGTCTATAACTGCTTTATAGTTCTTTGTCATTTACTTGGATTTTTTAGATGAGTTATACTCGTTCCTGTCCTGATTGGACCTGTTGAAAATATTACAGATGATAATCCTGAGGACACATGCCCTACTTACCATGGACCTGGCGAGGGATTAGCTACCTTTGGTCTCGACTCTCAGGAGTGATTCAGGAGATTAGCTAGTAGACTACTTTAGCTTTCATGTTTTGACTTGTTGTATTAAAGTTAAGATATTGAGTTTGTATTAAGTTTGTTTGAGACATTGTTGTATTATTTTAGTAGTTAGTTGTTGTTGTCTTTAATTCCTTAGGTATAACTTCTGTGTTATCTTATCGTATTTTAGACTGTGATTGAGTATATCCTATCCTTTACTTGTCCTCCATTCGGAGCTGACATCTGGACAAGTACATTATATTCACTGCACGAGATTAGTTAGCAACCTAGGACAGCTTACTACCACCGATACTGCAGCGTAGGCTGGACGTACCCACTTCTCGTGCCCCTATACAGGGTGCGGATCGTGACAGACCAGTCCGAGTCACGCGGCTGAAAAAGGGGATAAGCATATGTGGCTAGAGATGAAGGGTCTTACGCGGCTATGCTGGCAAAAGCCATGCGGCCGGGAAGAGGGAAGCATATGTGGCTAGTGAAGGACTAGTGCCATGCGGCTGGGGAGAAATGTGGACTCATGCGGTACGGGATTCAGCAAGGGTATGCGACTGCGGGAGGAGGCAGTCTATGCGGCTGCGCCTATGCGGCTGGGTCAAGTAGAAACTTATGCGGCTACGCCAAGGGCAGCTTATGCGGCTCGCGGGAAGCAAAGCCTTATGCGGCTAGAGGATCAATAGGTATATGCGGCTAGAGATAGCCTAGGCCTTATGCGGCTGCGAAGAACCTCTCATGCGGCTGGGAATGAATGAGTTCATGCGGCTAAATCATGGAGTCTCATGCGACAGAAGGTGATTGAGTTCATGTGGCTGAAGACAAAAGTTCATGCGGCTGCGGGGGTGATTAGCTTATGCGGCTGGGAGACCAACAAGGCCATGCGGCTATGAAGACTTGCCGCATGAAAGTCATGCGGCTAAGGCTACCATGCGGCTCGAAAACTGTTCTTCTTCTCCACTGATTCGAGAAGAATAGCCATAAAGTCCTTGACTTCAAAACTCCATAATTCTTCATTCTAATCCCAAATCTGGACTTCCATAGGTCAAAATAGGGTAGAACGAAATTCTCTACAACATGGAACCAACAAAACTTGGAAATAACAATGTTAAGTAGATCAAAACCCAAAAAATTTGAAAAATACTATAAACCTAGATCTACGCAAATTGAACCATGGAAATTAGAAATGCCAAATATTAAAGTGTGTTAGAATCTCGAGAGGAAGAGAATGGAATAATAAAAACGAAGTTCCTTCATGAAGCAAGCTACACTTGCCTAAGCTCTCTCTCTCTCTCACTCTCCTGGTGGTTGAAGAAGTAATGGTGGAGAAGAAAAAGTAAATAAAGAAAGAGAATGAGGGGAATGGATTAAATAAGGAGGGTGGTGGTAGGTAGGAGGGTTCACCTTTGGTTCATGATGAACCAAACTAAGCCGAACCAACCCAAGAATAAATTAATCAATGAAATGCTAGAATAAATTAAGCAAGGAGACATGCAATACGGGTCAATTACGTATACGTATACCAAGATACGCAATACGAACCACAGGCATTACATGCACACCAGAAGCGTGGTAGACATATAGGTTCGAAGGGCTTAGTCCCTAGAAAAAGAAAATGCCCAAGTAACACTCTTAAGGAGGTTACACATAATGCTCAAGAAGATTTTATGATTGACAGATCCATACTCTCTAAAAACCCAGAAGAGGTTATTGTCTTAGAAAAGAAACAAGCCAAAAAAGAGGCTCAGGTACCTGAAAGCAAAGAGATCTCTATGTTCTATACATATACAAGAGAGGTATGGGATCACAAAGATATAACAAAAGGTGAGATATTCTCATTCTCAGTAGCTACTGGAATATCTAAGGGCATTGATGACACTGAATCACATAGCATCGATGAATGTCGACAAAGAAAAGATTGGCCAAAATAGAAGGATATTATTCAAGTAGAATTGGATTCTCTTAATAAATGTGGAGTGTTCGGACCTATAGTACAACACCAAAAGATGTTAGACCGATGGGTTACAAGTGGGTGTTTGTAAGAAAGCGAAATGAAAAGAATGAAATCGCTCAATTTAAGACACGATTAGTGGCACAAGGGTTTTCTTAGAGAACCAGGATTGATTATGAAGAGACGTATTCTCCTGTAATGGATGCAACAACGTTTTGTTATTTGATAAGTCTGATAGTTGAAAAAAAATTGGACATGAGGCTTATGGACGTTGTAACAGCCTATCTATATGGTGACTTAGATAGCGATATCTATATGAAAATCCTAGATTGATTTAACCTACCCAACTCAAAAGCAAAGAACGTACATTCCATAAAGCTAAGACGTTCATTGTACGTCTTGAAACAATTCAGAAGGATGTGGTACAACCGTCTTAGTGAATATATGAAAAGGGAGGGATATGAAAATAATCCTATATGCCCATATGTCTTCATAAAGAAATCTAATGAGGGTTTTGCTATAGTTGCAGTATATGTCGATGACATAAACTTGATTGGGACTAACATAAAATCAATGAGACTGCAAACTATCTGAAAAATGAGTTCGAGATGAAAGATCTCGGAGACACGAAATATTGTCTCGGATTACAAATTGAGCATTGCACTAATGGAATTTTAGTACGTCAATCTAAATACACAAAAAAATATATTAAAACAGTTCAATATGGATAAAGCTCATCCCCTTAGCACTCCAATGGTTGTTCGATCTTTAGATGTCAATAAAGATCCATATCATCCAAAGGACGACAATGAAATGGTGCTAGGACCCGAAGTATTGTACCTTAGTGCCATTGGGGCATTAATGTATCTATCACAATGTACAAGGCCAGACATATCATTCTTTGTCAATCTATTGTATAGATATAGTTCGGCGCCAACTCGCAGATATTGGAATGGCATTAAACATGTGATGAGATATCTTCGTAGAACTACCGACATGGGATTATTTTATACTTGTGGTTTATCTGACATCGTGAATCTAGTTGGCTTTGCATTCAGGTTATTTATCTGATCCCCATAAAGGTCGTTCACAAACTGGATATGTGTTTCTTAATAGCAATGCAGCTATTTCTTGGCGTTAACAAAACAGACAATGGTTGCTACCACCTCAAATCACTCAAAAATATTGGCTCTCCATGAAGCAAGTAGAGAATGTATTTGTTTGAGATCGTTGATTCAACACACTTGTAGCTCCTGTCACATTTCTCCTATCACAGATACTCCAACTGTTATTCATGAGAATAATGCAGCATGTATTGCACAAATTCAAGGAGGATTCATTAAAGGAGACAGGACCAAGCACATCTCACCAAAGTTTTTCTATACTCATGAGCTTCAAAATAACTTTGATATTGACGTCCAACAATTATTCGCTCTAGTGATAATCTTGTAGACTTGTTCACCAAATCGTTGCCAAAGTCAACTTTTTAGAAACTAGTTCATGGAATTGGAATGTGACGTCTTCATCAGCTGACTGTTCAGGAATGACATCGTTAGGGGGAGTGATTGTTTTTAGGGGAGATACATTTTGTAAGGACTATAACGTATTGTATTTTTTTCCTTAGTCATGGATTTTTTTTCCGTTGAATTTTTTTTGGACAAGGTTTTAATGAGGCAACATTAAGCGTGTCCAACACCAATCTAAGTCATCCTAAAGATTGTACTCTTTTCCTTTTGCACAAGTTTTGTCCTAATGGATTTCCCTAGCAAAGTTTTAATGAGGCAATAGGCTTAGAGATGGTGGTCATCCAAAGGGGTAGTGTTATAACGTGGGTTACTAAGGGGTTGGATTCCCACATTGTATATTAGTCCTACATCAGTTAGAGATTAGTATTACACCTCCATTGGTCTGTATAAATGAGGCCCTTTGCCTCCACTATGAGATTACACCAATAAGAGATTTTTTCTCATATTTTCTCTTCCTTCTTCCACGTTTATTCAAACATAAAAAAAAAACATAAATACGAATATATATATATATATATATATATATATATATATATATATATATATATATATATATATATATATATATATATATATGTTACTAATATGATTCTTATACTCATATGATAAAGTCATTCAACCATGCATTGGCTAAGTCATATAATAGATTCAATGGATCATACAATAAAGTCATGCAATGATCTAATACATATAGAATCACATAGTATTACACACAAAAAACCAACTACAAGCCTTCAACCCTATCTCCTATCTTGTCATTTCTTTGGGCGTTTCTCGATACTTTCAAATATCGGCATGTCTTTGAGATTGTCGATTTCCAATAATTGCTTATCCATATTTTTCTAATTTCTCGATGCACTCTGACATCGCATTATCAAGCGTCTTCGCTTTGTGGGCCTGATCATGTTAAAACCAAAAATATTTTTTTATGTGTCCTTTTCTCAGACTTAGAAAATGTCAAGGGGGATTCTTACCTATGCCTTCCGTGTCGGAGCCCCCGACCACTAGGCCACAACTCACGGACAAAAAAAGTCAATTACTAAACATATTTAAAGCGTAAATGTTAAATCCAATAAATTGTTCTTACCACATATTTAATGTCACAACTACAATTGATTGTGACGATTGGCAAGGTTGTATCGACGACCCATCCTCTCTAAATCTACCGAGGTTCTCCACTGTAACCCCTATTTCTCAAAATCCTAAATCCATATCTATTTCTAAATATCAATTTTATTTAATTTCCAAATAACTATTTTATGTAAAATTCCAATATCATTTAATAGTTATTCATGAAAATGTTAACTATGAATGGCATAATACTAAATATTAAGAAAGATGCCTTGGGTCCCAAGTTAAGTGAAAAGTTAAAGGGGCCCAAACTAACTTTTCCTAATTAGATACGTGTAAAATTAAAAAAAAAGTAAATGAATTATATTTTTTGTTGATGTAAATTTTGGATTTATATTCCAAACTTTATAAATACAGCCCAAGTTCTATGCACCCATATCACCCCAATAAGTACTGAGGCCCAGCCCATTTTATTTTTCCCCTCAAATCATATTCGACAGCTCCCTCCTAAATCAAGAACAGTGAGTCAGTGACCAATTCGGTTACTCATCTTATTCCCATCCAAACCCCCAACCCTAGCCTTGGAGATGATCGAGGGCGTACATTCTCTTCTAGCGGACAACGTGGTGCTCCACATCTGTTACCCGACCATGCGGTCGCGTTTCCAGCGAACCCCCATTGTCGGCAGCTGCTGCAGATCGACGTCGCTGGTTTCCTTCGTCCTTACCCAAAGTTGCGCCGCCTGGACACCCTTTCCTCGACCAAACCAGTCCCAACCGGAGTGCGCGCCAGAGCATTAGCGACTCCTCTCCAGCAACCGTGACCTTCGGCATGGAGACCGGAGTTCTACGAGCTTCACAAGCAGCCCGCATCAGCGCGTTGGCCAGACATCCAGCAGATCTCTGTCGGGGCCCTCATGGCGAGATCAATCAATGGATGAAGCCGGTCAGTCCTCAAGCACCGCCGTGCTTGCTTTTGGTCGACCCATCTTTTGTCGTCTGTGAGTTTCCTTTACATCTCTCTTTTCTCTCTCACTTTCTCTTTAATAAAGTCGTCATACTAATCTTGAGTTCTGGGAAGTGGATTGATAATTGTGTGAGCTGGGAATCGAAATGGGCCAGTAGAAGTATGGTTTTTTGATTAGAGGGATTGGACTCACCAATTTAGAATGGTTTTTTCTAAGGGAACCACCCTTTTTACTTGGGACAGTCAAAAATAGTTTAAAAAAATTACAAGTTTGCCATGAGTTTTTTTACTTGGGGGCAGCCCAAGTTTTGGTATAAAACCCAACTTTTCTTATTATTTTTCCTCTTTCCTTCCGATTCTCTTTTCTTCTCTCCCTCAACTCTTTTCTTCTCTTCCTCTCCATTTTAGGTTAGAACAAAACCTAGTCAAAATTCCTCCCAACCTAAATTTTGGAAAGATTGTTGGTGAAATATCTAGTAATAGTGTCAATGACTTCTCCCATTTATTGGTAAGTCATTGAATTAATATTTGTTTAATGTTTTAAACATGAATTTCACATGTAAAAGTTGAATTATGTATTTAATGTAAAAAAATTGAACATGGAACAACCGAGATCATCAAATGTTGTATACTCTCTTTCCGCCACGTCCGAAGAACACTTTGATGCATTGGAAGCCCTCTTGGTAACTAAATTTTAACTTTTTGTCGGATGAAAAATCAGGTTGTGACACAGAGAACTGTCACCTCTCTGGCAGTCCCGATCATAGATTAGGACTGCCAGAGAGGTGGCAGTCCTTCACATAAGTAGGACAGCCAGCCCCCTGGCAGTCCTAAAGTAGTGAAGGACTGCCACCTCTCCGGCAGTCCTAATCTATGAGCATATATTGACCTATTTGCTTTATGATGTTGTTTAGTTATATTAACTTTTAAGTTTTATTGTAGGACTTGAGATCTTCCGATTTTGCGGTACCTGCTCCAATTGTAGTCTGTAACGCCACAGTCCCAAAATACATAGGACCAAGCACGTGAACATGCCAGCTGCACATATACGAAGAATACTCCAATATATGAAATCCTCATATATGTGTTGGAACAATTGGGATCAGAATATATTACCTCTTTAAAGAGAACCCGCTCTGATACCAATCGTAGAACCGATTGTATGGACGAGTTGTAAAGCGGAATACTCTAGAGGGGGGGTGAATAGAGTAGGCAGCGAAAATTAACTATTTAAAAATGTTAGTAACAAGATCACAGAATATATATCACAGATAAATAAATAAAAAGTAGAGAGTAGAGAGCAAACGCAAACACAAGGATGCATACTGGTTTTCCTCTGTTAAGGACTAGTCCAGTCGGAAGAACTCTAGCTTCCAGTTGAATCCACTATGGAAAATTACCACAAGTTTTCATCCGAAGTTCTTGCAACTTCTACAACGCGAGCTTTGATCCGAAGTACTCGACCAACTTCAATTGTGAAGTGTGTAACTTCAATCAAGCCTCCGATTACAACCGCTCTTGAAACTTCTAGACCGTATCGCACTGGCAAATCGACTAGAGGATTGTAACTGGCTTGAGATTTGAAAATGAATAGCTCAGAATACTTTGGAAGAAGTAGTAGGCTTATAGAGAAGAGATATGAAAGTGAATGAGTGAGTTGAAATGATCGAAATCCTTCTCTATTTATAGTTTTTCCAAAGACAGAATTCTGACAGAATTCGGGCAGAATTCGGGCAGAACTCTATGAGAAAATCTCGATGGGATCCGTAACTGCAGGAAGACCAAGTTCAAAAAGCAACGTTCACTAACCGAACTCTGGCCGAACTCTGGCTGAATTCGGGCCGAACTCTGGCCGAATTCTGTCCGAGTTCTGTTGGAGTTCTGTCAGGGTTTTTGCAAATTGGTTTTGGGGCTTTTTGAAAAGTCAAGCAGTTAGGAAGTAGTTTGGGCTTTTGTAAGTAGGCTTGTTTTCAAAATGAAAGGGTATTTTGAAAACGTTTCTTGGGTAGCCTATTTGCCAGTACGATGCAGTGTACATCGTATTCCTAGACTCAATAAATATGAAAAATTACATTGATGAAATAGGAAAACCAAGAGCCCTTTGATGACGCATTTCTTCAAATATTTGAGCAGACTTGAAGACGTCTATTTCACTTGACGACGGTCGTCCAAAGATAAACAGATCTAGAAATCTGAATACCTTTCGGGGGCTTCGCCCCCGAACCCCTGACGGGGGGTGCTGCCTCCTCAACCCCTGTCCGCTGACCGGACAGCGGAACCCCCGATGCGAGGCCCCGGATAGGTCGTTAGGCGGTTCGGAGAAATCTTCTTGTATAACGCCGTCTTTGGCCCATCAATAATTCTCTATTGCATATGTTCTGGTTTGACAAAGCTTGATCATGCTTACTGCATGTCTACAAATACATGTTAGACAATCAAAACCAATATGATACAAGCATAGCAATATGTTATAGAACATTTAGGACAATGCTAAGTTTAAGTAGCAACATGATAATGATTACATGAATATTAGTGACGTCGATATGTTAAACTTAATTGATTAGCCATATTCAAAAAACATGATATAATCATTGGGCTAACAATCTCCCCCTTTTTGATTATGGCAAATCCTTTAAGTTTAATATATATACACTAGATGCATGTATCACTAATAAACACATAATACTAGAATATTGTGTGCTGACTTAAACTTATTAAACTTATTTCTCCCCCTTTGACATGATCAAAAATAAGCTCCCCCGTAATTAGAGCTAAAATGAACTCAAGCATAAGTAAAGAAGGAGAGCAAAAATAATCATGATCAAGGATTAGGAGAACAGTGTAACGACAAGTTCAGAAAATTACATAAAATGCATAACTAAAGAATAAAAACTTGTCAAAACACAACATAGTTGGTTGAACTTTAACAAAGAACACTGAAATCAAGCAATACATAGTTTACCAACTAAAAATCCAAAAAATGAAATATGTTTTAAATGTCATTTGACCAAAATTTTTTTTTTTTATCAATATAGTAGGAATCAATCATTGGTCATAAATAAATCATGTGGAATAGAAAATTCGTAGATCTAGTATATATAAAAAATCAAAAATATAATAAGACTTTTAACAATGATCAGAAGAAAATATGATTCATAATTTGTCCATACAAATTAGTGAATCAATTCCATAAAGAGTATAGTCATCGAAAAGAGATCAAAATAAGTATACTAGAATCTATGCAAAATCTATACCAAAGTTCATGCATTTGAATTCAATTACCTTAGCATGATATATATCCATCAGATAAACATGAAGGTAATGAAGACAAAATACTTGAGAAGAAGAAATTCAGTCGACTTGAATGCTCCCCCGCAAAGTATGATCAGTCTAAATATAGATAATCATGAACTTTGTGATAAAATCTCAATTAGAAATGCCAAAAGTAATTTTAAACTCAATCAAATAAGAATAATTAAATATATATTTTGCAAGATAATTTTTAGAAACTCAAATGAGAGAATTAAAAATAAATAATAATAATCATATATTCTCTCATCTAATACAAATCCAAATATCATGAACAACTCAACAAGATATTTTAAGTAAAAGAATATATGTCCATGATGAACTAGGTATACCACATATTAAGGGCATAAAATAATTGAAACAATTAATTTGCTCCCCCTTAAAATATGCGTATATAGTTCAAAAATAATTTATATGCATAAAATAGATAAAATAAATAATCACAAGATCTAAGGGATTTTCAAGATATGCATCTTTTCTTTCCTTTGATCAAATGCATATAAAATTCCAAACTCAAAACAAATATCATCTTTAGGCAAAAAAATAAATATCCAATAAATAAATGCTTAAAGATGAACAAACAAAATATATCTCTAATATATATAAATGAAATATTTCAAGACATTAAAAGATTTTAAAAACTGTCTTTAATAAAAATATTTGAGTACCGGACAGATTCAATAAATCAAAAAGAAATCAAAAAGACTTTTTAAAAAAATGTGGATTTTATTACGAAGAAAAAAAACTGTCTTAATAAGTGTTCGAATGCGTCCATTTAGTCCTCAGACTGAAAGCTGACGATTCAAATCACGGAAATAATTTTAATAAAAGAATCCATAAATCATAAATAAATCCATTTGAACAAATAAACATAACTGGATAAATGTCCAAAGAAAAGTGTATTCTAGATATATGGCATGTCAAGGGGCTAATTGATTTAAAATAATTAACTGATCCACCTTTACATGGTTATATCCAAAATAATAGTATAGATAAAATTAAAAATTTCAGAGACATATTTTCAGAAGTAGAATAACTAATTCAAAAATATTAGGTCTTCTTATCAAAGTTTATTTCTTTCCTTTTAAAGCCTTAGCACGATGTCCATCCGATAACCGGGGACTTTAAAGAAAAGAAATGCTTTGAGAGAGAGACATTCAATATGCATGACTTCTCCCCTGCAAAGAGTTACTGTTGTAGACAGTAAGTAACTTGAATAAGAAGATAATAATATAAAGCTCAAAATCATTAGTATTACGAATATTACACAAGCTAAAGATGAAATCAAAATACCATAATATTCAATGAGTAGTCACAAATACGAAAAACAATCATCATTAGACAAAAGAAGAAATATCCATTAAATGAACATTTAAAAATAAAAAGATATTTCAAATTAGCATGATGAATAATCGTATAAGTCAAAAGATGACATAAATTGATCTATGCTATAGAATCTCACAATCGACAAGATAGATCAACATATGCTACCTTTTGTGAAAATATAAAAAGAGAATATTATCCATCAAATCTAAAATTCAAAATCCATCAGATAATAATTGCAACTAGATCTAAATAAGCCTTTAGTTTATAAAGCGTTGATCAATATTGGATTAGCTGTAGAGGTACTGTCCCAGCTAACGGAGGTTCACCGGAGAACACTTAAGTACCATTTCGCTTTGACCGTAGTCGTGGTGACAGACAGACCTTTTGTAGGCTTGTACCCAAAATAAATCTCTTCTTTAATAACCGAGGATTTAAGAAGAATTAGTGCAATATGAAATCAATTATATTCTATGGACTTAAAAAAATAATGTAGCATACGTATAAGATGTATCAATTATATTTATCCATATGTGCTACAAAATCATTGGGTAACAATAAAATATAAAAACATTAGTAAATCAAAATGTAAGACCTAGATACGTTGATGTATTCTGGAACCTAGGAGATTTGACAACACCTTGGATCCAGAACTAGATAATAGTTGCAAGTACACCTTAATAAATCTTAAGTCTATAAAGTATTGATCACTTCGGGTTAGCTGTAGGGGCCGGTTCCCAGCTAGCGATAGTCCGAAGACTAGTGCACCGTGTCGCTTCAGGCTATTTACACCTGTATGACAGAAGGACCCTTTCGGCTTATTCCCAAAATAATTTCTACTCTTAAGAACTTAGATTCAAAGGAATATATGCAGTATCATCGAACATCGTCGAAAATCCAGAATCCCTAAAAGTAAATACCCAAGGAATGGTTTATCAAGATCAAGATATTAAAAATATCATGTATCCAAAATGTCAACCAAAAAGTCAAGAAAATAAAACCATCATTAAAAGAGGCTTTAAGGAAGAAGCTGATAAAGATAAGAACATAAATTGTTCAAAGAAATCAATAGCTGAAGTATGAGATAAGCACAAGTTTGAAACTACTTTTCAAAATAATATAAATAGAACTTGAACTTAACTCATATATCTCAATAAAGATATTTATACAAAAATATATGAGCAATATATGAATGATAATGCATTATTCAAATAAAACAAATATCACAAGATCAAAAACATGCATAAATAAACTTTATCAGACAAAGATGTAATTGATTCTTAAGAAATTAATCAAAATAAAATTTGAGAATCAATAGTGAATATATTATGCAAGCACAAGGTTAACATAAAAGTATATGTAAATACTTTTCAAGTAAATAGGAGACTTGTGCTAAACATACATACTCACAAAAATAATGATCAAAGTAAATATGACATGTTAAAGACAAATCGATAAGAAGTGACCAAAATAATAATAATTAATGACGAAGAGTCAAAAAATATATTCACCAAAACAAAATTAAGCTCCTATGCATGCATCAAGAATAAATATTAAGAGTAAAGAGCATACATAGACATATGTGTCACACTAATGAAAAGTGAGTAAAATACTGTATAGTGTGAACTAAACATTTAAGCTAAACAATAGTCATGCTAAGATTATATCTCACATTGATTCAAACAATAAACAAATTAAAAGACATCAATGAAAGCTAACAATAAGAAATTAATAAGAACATGCTAAATATTAAAAACTATTTAGAAAGCATGTTACCGAAGTGGTTCTAGTGACAACACTTATGTTGGTGCAATTGCTTGAAGATGACCTTTGTTGCTTTGCAATCACCAACATGTTCCATGGTTCTATTTGATATGAGAAGCTTCACCTGCAATATTAGGTGAAGACTTTGGTATTCAATACTTGGATCCATATTTGTTAGCTTTGGGAACCCATTTGCACAAGTTTATATCAACTAGTTTTCTAATATGACAATGATTAGAAACATGTCCATTCATACCACAATAATGACAGAAAGAATTAATATTAGTACTATGTGCAGCAGTATGAGAACGTGCAGTGGTGTGATATGATGTACGTGGATACTTGTAATAGAAAGCATGGTTGTGTGAAGCTTTAGCTTTGCTTGCTTCCTTAGTAAAAGATCTAACGTGTGTGACTTTGTGATGTGCTAAGTGTCTTGTGTTAGACTGAGTCGTAGATTGTACTACCTGCTTTCCCAGTCTAATCTCTAACTTTTTAGAGTTAGCACAGATCTCATCATACTTAGCAGAGAGAGCATCAATTCTACATAAAACAATAGAATACTTCTTCTTTTTTTATTCTAATTCCTCCTTAAGTTTAGCATTTTCTTGAGTGCTTTTCTCAATGCATTCAAGCGCCTCATGCAATCTAAACTCAAGTGTGGATATCTCAATAGAATTATCAGAAGTAGAAGTATCTCTAGCATCATTCAATAAGCAAGTAAGTTTTTTAATCTCACGCTTATAGGATAGAATATCCTTTCTAGCTTGCTTATATTTATCTAATACTTTCTTGTGTTCTTCTAACAGATCACTGAAAGCATCAGATAAATTATCATAAGAAAATTCACTCTCTTCAGAAAAAGAATTATTTTGTACCTTGTTAGATAATGCCATTGTGCATAAATTTGTAGCTTGATGAGGTTTTTCTTCTTCTTCTTCTTATTCTTCTTCTTCTTCTTCTTCTTCTTCTTCAGACTCTCTTGCTTCGCTTTCACACCATATGCCCGATGATCTTCCTTCATTTGATTGTTCGTAGTGACTCTCCTTTCTTGTAGTAGTACAATTTTCTTGGATGTGGTCTATCTTCTTGTAATTGTCACATACAAGCTCTTCTTCGTATAAGAGATTATGCTGTACCTTAAATCCTAATTTCGTCATGTACATATTTGCATCATTATGAAGACTATCCTTCTCTCTGGAGTTGCTAGCTTTGCTTTCATACATGCACTCATAAGTAGCTTCAAGAACTTTCCAAATTTTATGAGATGTTGTGCAAGTAGAAATAAGATTGAATACATTTGTGTCTACAGCACAATAAAACATATGCATAGCTTTTGCATCAAGGCTAGCTAACTTCTTCTCTTCATCCATGTAACTATAATAAGGCTTATTGATTATAGAGGATGTAAGAATAGAAGTGATAGTAGGCTTTTTGTAGCCGGTGACAACAATTGACCATAAGTCAAAATCTAGAGACTTCAAGTAGAAGCTCATCTGTGTCTTCCAATAGCTATAGTTTGTTCCATCAAATAGTGGGAGTCTATTTGAGGATTGCTCTTCAGTTGTGAAGTACATACTTGCTATATGTGATACAGTGATCTATGTAACAGCAGTTATATAATAACACTATTACCTCGCTTTACCTGTATAACCCGCTTTGATAATGAGGATCTGTTCCAAGGATGTTAAGCCAAATAATAAAGTCCTTGCTAGGATACCAATTGAAGGAGCAATTTGGTATAAGCAATAATATCTCTATAAGGAGCACCTGCAATAATATCTATATACCAAGCACCCGCTCTGATAGCTCTATAGAGCGCACCTGCTCTGATACCAATTGTAGGAACAATTGGGATCAGAATATATTACCTCTAGTTGGAGAACCTGCTCTGATACCAATTGTAGAACCGATTGTATGAACGAGTTGTAAAGCGGAATACTTTAGAGGGGAGGTGAATAGAGTAGGCAGCGGAAATTAACTATTTAAAAATATTAGTAACAAGATCACATAATATATATCACAGATAAGTAAATAAAAAGTAGAGAGTAGAGAGCAAACACAAACACAAGGATGTATACTGGTTTTCCTCTGTTGAGGACTAGTCCAGTCGGAAGAACTCTAGCTTCCAGTTGAATCCATTATGGAAAATCACCACAAGTTTTCATCCGAAGTTCTTGCAACTTCTACAACGCGAGCTTTGATCCGAAGTACTCGACCAACTTCAATTGTGAAGTGTGTAACTTCAATCAAGCCTCCGATTACAACCGCTCTTGAAACTTCTAGACCGTACCGCACTGGCAAATCGACTAGAGGATTGTAACTGGCTTGGGATTTGAAAATGAATAGCTCAGAATACTTTGGAAGAAGTAGTAGGCTTATAGAGAAGAGATATGAAAGTGAATGAGTGAGTTGAAATGATCGAAATCCTTCTCTATTTATAGTTTTTCCAAAGGCAGAATTCTGACAGAATTCGGGCAGAATTCGGACAGAACTCTATGAAAAAATCTCGATGGGATCCGTAACTGCAGGAAGACCAAGTTCAAAAAGCAACGTTCACTAACCGAACTCTGGCCGAACTCTGGCCGAATTCGGGCCGAACTCTGGCCGAATTCTGTCCGAGTTCTGTTGGAGTTCTGTCAGGGTTTTTGCAAATTGGTTTTTGGGCTTTTTGAAAAGTCAAGCAGTTAGGAAGTAGTTTGGGCTTTTGTAAGTAGGCTTGTTTTCAAAATGAAAGGGTATTTTGAAAATGTTTCTTGGGTAACCTATTTGCCAGTACGATGCAGTGTACATCGTATTCCTAGACTCAATAAATATGAAAAATTACATTGATGAAATACGAAAACCAAGAGCCCTTTGATGACGCCTTTCTTCAAATATTTGAGCAGACTTGAATACGTCTATTTCACTTGATGACGGTCGTCCAAAGATAAACAGATCTAGAAATCTGAATACCTTTCGGGGGCTTCGCCCCCGAACCCCTGACGGGGGGCGCTGCCTCCTCAACCCCTGTCCGCTGACCGGACAGCGGAACCCCCGATGCGAGGCCCCGGATAGGTCGTTAGGCGGTTCGGAGAAATCTTCTTGTATAACGCCGTCTTTGGCCCATCAATAATTCTCTATTGCATATGTTCTGGTTTGACAAAGCTTGATCATGCTTACTGCATGTCTACAAATACATGTTAGACAATCAAAACCAATATGATACAAGCATAGCAATATGTTATAGAACATTTAGGACAATGCTAAGTTTAAGTAGCAACATGATAATGATTACATGAATATTAGTGACGTCGATATGTTAAACTTAATTGATTAGCCATATTCAAAAAATATGATATAATCATTGGGCTAACAATATGCACATAAGCTGTAAATAAAATAACCACATGCCAGAAATATATAATCTAATCTCATCACAGCTCAACGCAGAAGATAATAGAGTCCAAATAAATAAATAAGTATATCAAAAGATAGCCGGGTGAACATACTCACTCCAACACAACTATGAAAAATAGTCTCACAAGATCGGAGTCCAACCTCCGTAAAATAGAAAGAAAAGAGATGTACAAATAATGTACACTAATGTCTCAAATAAAGGATAGACTAGAAATCAGTAGGGACTGCCTCGTCATCAATGTAGGATAGCTCCAACGCCGCTCCGTACTCCTGTAGAAAATCGTCTAACCCTGGAGAGATAACCAGGTCCTCAGAGGGACGTAGCAAGATACAAGAAAATACCATGCCATATAAACTGTGATATAATAAGAGAAAAAGGTATGCATGCAATCGGGTTCCTGACCATTCTACTGTGAATATGCAGTTGAGATACAATCCTTCGACGCATGAGCCCTGGCTGTAAATGGGATTGGCATAGTTCCCGTAAAAGGCACCAGGGGCCGACGTCCATAACGTTCGGGAAGCATCAGTGGGCATCATTTGCAAGTGGCTACGTCCATAACGCTCTGGAAAGCGTCAGAGGGCACCTGGGGCCTGCGTCTCCGGAGGAGCGCGCAGGTAATCAGGGAAGTGCAAAGAAGCCAATACGTCAGGTATTGTTCTCCCCACCCAATGCATATGATCATCATCTCCATGAATGATATGAACCTCTAGTAACCGCCAAGTCTTCTAACATGCAATTCTATTGGCAGTTACTCCTATCCGTCGCACGCTCCATACGTATCGGTGGCCAGCCGACTACGCGTATACGTGTCTTACATGTGACTCACATCACGGGGTAAAGCAAGTGTCAAGGCCGCACGAGATATACCAATACCTCATCATCAATGGGTGGTCACTAGACTAAGTCAATGCAAGAGAAATAAATAAAGCGAGAAAAAGGACCGATAAAGTCGCTTGCACCCAAGTGTGACTTGGACGCACAGTTTAAATATCAAGAATTAAGAAATGCTGAAAATAACAACTAAAAATAAGAAATATAATAATCACAGAGTAAGGTGGCAAGGTATCTTGCTTGATGGTGCAAAGTGGCAAGACCCGGAAATCACAATGTCAGTCAAGAAATGTCACAATCACAGATGACTCCAGACGCTGAAACAAACATAAAAAATGATCTCGGTGAAGAAGATATACCTAGGAAACGCCTGTACAAAAGTCTAATTCTGGAATAGGGGCAAAATCGTAATTTTGTGTCAAAATAATTTTCGCCGTTGGACCCGCTTCGCACCGACACGCGTGCCAAAGTCTATGGTCTCTAAAGTTGTCAAACTACACGTCTACGGATTCAGTTTGAGGAGAGGAACTCAACGGTATGTCCAGTTTTGGATTTCGATGAGCCGTGTACAAATTTGCCTGGTTGAGTGGGTCGCGGGCCCGCCAAAAAGAGGTTCCGATTTGACCTTCTCAGAATCGAACCAAACTTGGCACACAGGACCAAAATTTCGATTCGGACCTGTTGGCGCAAGTTTCGTATCGATTTGACGACTGTACACGAAGTTAGGACAAAGTTTGCAAATTGGCGATACGGGGGTATCTTGACGGATACGGACTGATTTCGTCGCGCATACACGACGAAACTGAGTTCCGTCAGTTCCCACACGTCGGCAATGTCCATAAGTGCCTTTCGATACAATAGCATGCAACCACGTCGTCCGGTTTGTCGGGACGCACGCCGTATCGATTAATTTTTCTAAAATTTGCTTTTTCAAAAAACAGGTTTTTTTTACTTTAACATCATAAATATTAGCAGGTAGGGCGTTATAAATTATTCTACAAGATGGGGTTGGTAGTCCTATAGGTGTTCTAAAACTCTGCTCAGAAATTTCCCAGAAATAATTGATAGGTTGTACAAAATTGAAGCCGAAACAGGGGTTCCTACAGTTTTTATGATCTGCCTTTGGGACAATTTCTCGACGATTTCTCGTCGATTTCTCGACGATTTCTCGTCGATTTCACGAAGAAGCTAATGGGTCTCGGTTCAATCTATCGAAAGAGGTTTGTAGGGGGTTGTATAGGCCTTACGTAGGAACACGTAGAATCGAAAATGATGTAATAGATAGGAAGAACTTGGATCGAGAAGTGGGTACCTCGGTTGCTGAACGAAGAACAGAGAGGTTCGTTCTCGGTCGGGACGGGTGGCTGGCGAAGCTCCGGTCGACGGCGGCGATTGCAGGCCCCCCTGGGTGGTTCGTCGGGGTCCGGGGAAAGGTCGGGGGCGCTCTAGTAGATGGGTTCGAGAGGATCGAAGAGATATGGGGGGTTAGGGTTTCGACCAATCGGCAATACATAGGCTTATATACTGCTGAGCAGTATAAGTTCGTGTAGAACTCGAACTTGCTTCTTGGGCACTCGTGAGATGGTGGGCCATCTCGGGGACCCGCTGGCAATGTAGCCTACGACTACAGAGGAGAATGGGTTCGGCTTAGCATATGTACTGTAGCATTTGCTACAGTACACATTTTCATTTTCCTTATTATTTGCATAATGAATTTATATAATGCATATATATAAATATACACACTCAAAATTTCCATGTATATATAAATATACACACAGTAATATATATTCATTTATATTATTAACAATAATGCTATTATTATTATTACTAACATTTATTTTTGTTATTATTAACATACACTCACAAATATTTGTATACATGCCTAAAAATATCAAATTAAAAATTAATTTAAATATACCAAAATTTAGGGGATTTTACATCCATTCCAACTTTTTTAAAAATTTTGTCCTCGGAATTAAGACAGGATAGGTGGTCGAATGCAATGCAAAGGGTGCAAGAACTAATTAAGGATTTAATATGTGTAAGACATACCTTGGTTGTCAAACAATTGAGGGTAGCGATTCCGAATATCGTCCTCGCGCTCCCAAGTAGACTCTCCTGGCGAGTGATGCTTCCATGCCACGCGAACCAATGGAATAGATTGATTCTGCAACACCTTCACTCGGCGATCGAGGATACCTACTGGTTGCTCTTCGTACGACAAACTCGGTCCAACTGTGATCTCGGAGTGATCAAGCACATGATTGCTGTCCGCCACGTACCTCCTCAGCTGAGATACATGGAGTACGTTATGCACTCCTTCCAGTGACGATGGCAAGGCCAATCTATAGGCAACCTCTCCAACACGTTCCAAGACATCGAAAGGCCCGATGTACCTTGGACTCAACTTGCCACGTCCTCCGAATCGAATCGTGCCTCTAGTGGGGGATATCTTCAAGAATACATGGTCGTCCTCTTTGAACTCCAAAGGTCGACGACGATTATCTGTCCATTGCTTCTGACGATCCTGCGCTGCTCGCAGGTGGCCCTGGATTTTCTTCATTGTCTCCACTGTGCTCAAGACTAACTCGGGACCCAATAGCTATCACTCTCCTATGTAGCTCCAACAAACAGGAGACCGGCACTTCCTACCATACAATGCTTCAAACGGAGCCATTTGAATGCTCGCTTGATAGCTATTGTTGTAGGAAAACTCAACAAGATGAAGATAGTCCCCCCATGAACTGCCAAAGTCAAGCATGCAAGCTCTCAACATATCCTCTAGCGTCTGAATGGTACGCTCCGACTGGCCGTCTGTCTGTGGATGGTATGCCGTGCTAAACTTCAATCGGGTGCCCAAACTCGCTTGCATGCTCCTCCAAAAGTGCGAGGTAAATCTCGAGTCGCGGTCCGACACAATACTAACAGGTATACCGTGTAATCTCACAATCTGCTCTATATACATCTCTGCCAATACCTCTGTCGACTGCCCCACTCTAAAAGGTAAGAAATGGGCTGACTTTGTGAGTCTATCAACAATCACCCACACTGCGTCACGTCCCCTAGGACTCCGAGGAAAACCCGTGACGAAATCTATAGTAATGTGCTCACACTTCCACTCGGAAATGGGTAGCGGCTGCAATAATCCGGCCGTCCTCTGGTGCTCTGCCTTCACTTGTTGACATACCAAGCACTTGGCAACAAAATGAGCTATCTCCCGCTTCATTCCATGCCACCAATAATACTGTTGTAAGTCGCGGTACATTTTGGTTCCTCCGGGATGAATAGAGTAAGTCGAACTGTGAGCCTCTGCCATCAGCTCCTGCCGTAACTCTCCACTAGGAACATAAATACGATCACCACATCGTAATGTCCCATCGGGATGGATCCTAAATCCCGTCTGCTCTCCTGCTTCAGTCTTCTCTCTGAGCCGCTGAAATCTAGCATCAGTAGGCAATGCTGCCTTGATGCGCTCTACCAATGATGATTGCACTTAGAGGCTGGCTAATACGCCATCGGCTCCAGGCAATACTACCTCAATACCAAGCTGCTCCAAGTCTCTAATCAACTCCTTCTGCGTAGTCAAAAAGTGTGCCATGGGCTTACGGCTTAATGCGTCTGCCACGATATTAGCCTTGCCCGGATGATAATGTAGCTCGATCTCATAATCCTTCATCAACTCCAACCAACGTCGCTGTCGCATACTCAACTCCTTCTGTGTGAACACGTACTTGAGGCTCTTATGATCAGTGTAGATATCAACTTTCTCGTCGTACAAGTAGTGTCTCCATAACTTCAAAGCAAAGATAACCGCTGCAAGCTCTAGATCTTGGGTCGGATAATTCTTCTCGTGCACCCTCAACTGTCGCGATGCATATGCTACTACACGACCGTGCTGCATCAATACACATCCTAATCCTTTCCCGGATGCGTCACTGTAGATCACAAATCCTCCATGGCCCGATGGTAGTGTCAAGATCGGTGCTGTGGTCAATCGCTTCTTCAACTCATTAAATGCGGCTTGACACTCGTCCGTCCATACAAACTCCTGATCCTTGCAAGTTAATCGAGTCACAGGCCCCGCTATTCGAGAGAAATCTTCTACGAACCGTCGGTAGTAACCCACAAGTCCGAGGAAACTTCTCACCTCAAAAGCTGATGTGGGAGCAGGCCATGATTCGACTACTGTGATCTTCTAAGGGTCCACTGATATACCATCACCCGTAACAATATAACCAAGAAATGATACCTCCTTGAGAAAGAAATCACACTTGCTAAGCTTTGCAAAAAGTCGCTCATTCCTCAACGTTTCCAAAACTGTCCGTAGATGCTACTCATGCTCCTCTTGACTCTTGGAGTAAATCAAGATATCATCTATAAAGACTACTACAAATTTGTCCAAGTTTTGGTGAAAGATCTTGTTCATTAAATTCATGAAGACTGTGGGGGCATTGGTCAAACCGAAAGACATGACCAAGAACTCGTAGTGTCCATACCTTGATCAAAAAGCCGTCTTTACAATGTCTTCCTTTCGGACCTTTAATTGGTGATTGCCTGATCGTAAGTCAATCTTGGAGAATACTTTTGCTCCACTCAGTTGATCGAATAGATCATCTATACGCGACAAAGGATACTTGTTCTTCACCGTCACTGCATTCAATGCTCTGTAGTCGATGCACATGCGCACTGTCCCGTCTTTCTTAGGCACGAAAAGAACGGGTGCTCCCCACGGTGATGCACTGGCACGAATAAAACCCTTCTCCAATAAGTCATCAATCTGCGCCTTCATCTCTACCAACTCCTTGGGTTCTAGGCGATATACTCGAGATGAAATAGGCTCGGCTCCGGGAATAAGCTTAATAAAAAACTCAATGTCTCAGTCAGGTGGCAGTCCTGGCAATTCTTCAGGGAATACATCCTCGAACTCGGTGATGATAGGGTGCTGAGGGGTGTCCTGCATCATCATATGAGTCCCTGATGCGGGTGCATCACAACTCTCTCCGTCTTTTTTGGTGAACTCAAACTCCTCCGCATTCGGTGGTCTAAAGATAATACTGCCCCTATGGCAGTCTATGAGAGCGAAATGCTGGCTCAACCAGTCCATTCCAAGAACCACATCGAATGTCGGCATAGGAAATACAAGGAGTCGTGCCCTCATCTCTCTACCACTTATTACTACAGGACAAAGTCTACAAACACCACTAACAGGTACAATTCCTCCTCTAGTGAGGATTCTAACATTCTTAGCTAAGGGTGTGATGGGAATGCTGTGTCTAGTGGCAAAACTAGTGGCTATAAATGAATGTGTGGCTCCAGTATTAAATAATGTAATAGCAGAAAAAGATGCAACTAAAACCATACCTGCTATAACCTCTGTCTCTGTCTCTATATCCTCAACAGCAAGTAAGAATACCTGCCCATAATTCTGTCCTGGGCCCTGAGCTTTGGCCTTGTTGTACTGTACGCCTTGGAGAGGCAATGGTGGACGAGGTGCTCCTGCTATAGGCCGTGGTGCTGGAAGAGCTGGGGCTGTAGGCCTCGGGTTCTGCCGAGCATGTACTATCGCCTATTGCTCCGGACAGTCCTTGAGCATATGCTGATTGGATCCACATCTCAAGCACAATCCAAGGCGAGTCCTGCAGTCGTTCTGGCGATGTCCTTGCTTTCCGCAGTAATGGAAAACGGGCTTCTGGTAGGGTGTAGTCCTCTGCTGGTACTGTCCTGTGGTCCTCCTGATAGGTCCTCCCTGCGTAGCTCGGGCTGGTGTAACTGCTGGGGTATGGCGCCTCGATGCCTGTTGCTGTTCCTTGCGAAGAATCTTCTGAGCACGAGCTTCTTCCAAGACAGCTGAATGGGAGACTCGAGACTGGGTAGTCGTATAAGACTTGAGCTCTGGCGCAAGCCCCTGGTGAAATCTTCTCGCCTTCTCTAACTCTGTCGGAATCAATCCCGTACCAAATCTACTCAGGCGATTGAAGTCTGAGTCATACTCATCAACTGTCATATTCCCTTACTTCAGATGAATGAACTGATCGTAGAGACCATCTCGAACATGAATAGGAAAGAACATCTCATAAAATGCATCATAGAACTACTTCCAGGTGATCCCAGTGCCTAATCGTCTCTCTTCCGCCTTCCACCAGTGGTGAGCATTGTCTTCTAACAGTAGGTCCACTGTTGTCATCCAATCTCGAGCTGGCAACTAGGATGCCTTTAGTAGCTTTTCTGTACTAATAAGCCATTATGACACCTCTAGTGGCTTCTCCGTTCCTCTAAAGGCCTTGGGGTTCATATCTGTAAAATTCTTGATAGAGCCTTCATAAGGATGCAGAGCCGGTGCTGATGCTGGTACTGGAGGTGGTGGTGGAGGTCTAGTCAATGCTGCCATCATCGTCTGTCTTATCAGCTCAGTCTGCTGCCACTGAGCCTGCATCATGGCGTACATGAATTGGGAAGTAGGGCTTCCATCAGTCGGTGGTGGAGGCATCTGAGGTCCCGACTGTGGGGGAAACTGCTGAGGGAATGGTGGTGGTGGAGGCAGTGGTATATTCCCTTCCGGTGGCATGGTAGTGGTCTGTCTAGCCTGGCTGCCTGGGGGTGTTGCGATCTTTGGGTACTCCGTCGTCGGTGTCGTAGTAGGCTGTGACTGTCCTGGCTGGTATGGTGTTGCTGGAGTCA
Source organism: Iris pallida (assembly GCA_029216955.1). Lineage (NCBI taxonomy): Eukaryota > Viridiplantae > Streptophyta > Magnoliopsida > Asparagales > Iridaceae > Iris > Iris pallida. The sequence goes on along the minus strand of JANAVB010011198.1, from coordinate 2,244,474 downwards.
TGAGAGGATTCTGTCCCTCCGGAGTCGCTTCTTCACCAGATGTGAGGGCCAAGGCAGAAGTGCGTCCGCTTCTTAAATGCATACTGTTGGCACGAGGAAGATAAGTTGATATTAGGAAAGATTAGATATGAGATAAATTAAAAAATCAAGGAAGTTTCAAAAGGATTGGAAGTCAAGAGGTAGTAGTAGTTCTGGATGAGATATTCCTATTCCTATATGCAGGCTTGTTGGGCACAGTCATGTAACCCAACAATATTAACATTGACCTGCATGGGCCACCACAAAAATATGTAACGTCCCAGTCCCAAAATACATAGGACCAAGCACGTGAACATGCCAGCTGCACATATACGAAGAATACTCCAATATATGGAATCCTCATATATGCACATAAGCTGTAAATAAAATAACCACAGGCCAGAAATATATAATCTAATCTCATCACATCTCAACGCAGAAGATAATAGAGTCCAAATAAATAAATAAGTATATCAAAAGATAGCCGGATGAACATGCTCACTCCAAACAGCTATGAAAAGTAGTCTCACAAGATCGGAGTCCAACCTCCGCAAAATAGAAAGAAAAGAGATATAAAAAATAATGTCCACTAATGTCTCAAATAAAGAATAGACTAGAAATCAGTGGGGACTGCCTCGTCATCAATGAAGGATAGCTCCAACGTCGCTCCGTACTTCTGTGAAAAATCGTCTAACCCTGGAGAGATAACCAGGTCCTCAGAGGGACGTAGCAAGATACAAGAAAATACCATGCCATATAAAATGTGATAATATAATAAGATAAAAAGGTATGCATGCAATCGGGTTCCTGACCATTCTATTGTGAATATGCAGTTGAGATACAATCCTTCGACGCATGAGCCCTGGCTGTAAATAGGATCGGCATAGTTTCCGTAAAGGGCACCAGGGGCCTACGTCCATAATGCTCGGGAAGCGTCAGTGGGCATCATGTGCAAGGGGCTACGTCCATAATGCTCTGGAAAGCGTCAGAGGGTACCTGGGGCCTGCGTCTCCGGAGGAGCGCGCAGGTAATCAGGGAAGTGCAAAGAAGCCCATACGTCAGGTATTGTTCCCCCCCACCCAATGCCTAGTATCATCATCTCCATGAATGATATGAACCTCTAGTAACCGCCAAGTCTTCTAACATGTAATTCTATTGGCAGTTACTCCTATCCATCGCACGCTCCATACGTATTGGTGGCCAGCCGACTACGCGGATACGTGTCCTACATGTTACTCACATTATGTGGTAAAACAATTATCAAGACCGTACGAGATATACCAATACCTCATCATCAATGGGTGGTCACTAGACTAAGTCAATGCAAGAGAAATAAATAAAGCGAGAAAAATGACCGATAGAGTCGCTTGCACCCAAGTGTGACTTGGACGCACAGTTTAAATATCAAGAATTAAGAAATGCTGAAAATAACAACTGAAAATAAGAAATATAATAATCACTGAGTAATATGGCAAGGTATCTTGCCTGATGGTGCAAAGTGACAAGTCCCGAAAATTACAATGTCAGCCAAGAAACGTCACAATCACAGATGACTCCAGATGCTGAAATAAACATCAAAAATAATCTCGGTGAAGAAGATATACCTAAGAAACGCCTGTCAAAAAGTCTAATTCTGGAACAGGGGCAAAATCATAATTTCAGATCAAAACGATGTCCGTCGTTGACCCACTTCGCACCGAAATACGTGCCAAAGTCTATGGTCTCTAAAGTTGTCAAACTACACGTCTACGGATTCAGTTCGAGGAGAGGAACTCAACAGTATGTCCAGTTTTGGATTTCGATGAGCCGTATACAAATTTGCCTTTTTGAGTGGGTCGCAGGCCCGCCAAAAAGGGGTTTCGATTCGACTTTCTCAGAATCGAACTAAACTTGGCATACAGGACCAAAATTTTGATTCGGACCTGTTGGCACAAGTTTTGTCTAGATTTGACGACTGTATACAAAGTTAGGGCAAAGTTTGCAAATTGGCAATACGGGGGTATCTTGACGGATACGGACTGATTTCGTCGCGCGTACACGACAAAACTGAGTTCCGTCAGTTCCCACACGTCGGCAACGTCCATACGCGCCTTTCGATACATATAGCGTGCGACCACGTCGCCCGGTTTGTTGGGGCACACGCCGTATCGATTAATTTATCTAAAATTTAGTTTTTCAAAAACAGGTTTTTCTCAAACTTTAACATCATAAATATTAGCAGGTAGGGCGTTATAAATTATTCTACAAGATGGGGTTAGTAGTCCTATAGGTGTTCTAAAACTCTGCTAAAAATTTCCCAGAAATAATTAATATGTTGTACAAAATTGAAGTCGAAACAGGAATTCCTACAGTTTTTATGATCTGCCTTTGGGGCAGTTTCTCGACGATTTCTCGTCGATTTCACGAAGAAGCTAATGGGTCTCGGTTCAATCTATCGAAAGAGGTTTGTAGGGGGTTGTATAGGCCTTACGTAGGAACTCGTAGAATCGAAAACGATGTAATAGATATGAAGAACTTGGATCGAGAAGTGGGTACCTCGGTTGCTGAACGAAGAACAGGAGGATCGTTCTCGGTCGGGACGGGTGGCTGGCAAAGCTCCGGTCGAAGACGGCGGTCACAGGCCCCCCCTGGGTGGTTCGTCGGGGTCTAAGGAAAGGTCGGGGGCGCTCTGGTGGATGGTTCGAGAGGATCGAAGAGATATGGGGGGTTAGGGTTTCGACCAATCGGCAATACATAGGCTTATATACTGCTGAGCAGTATAAGTTTGTGTAGAACTCGAACTTGCTTCTTGGGCACTCGTGAAATGGTGGGCCATCTCGGGGACCCGCTGGCAATGTAGCCTATGGCTACAGAGGATAATGGGTTGGGCTTAGCATATGTACTGTAGCATTTACTACAGTACACATTTTTATTTTCCTTATTATTTGCATAATGAATTTATATAATGCATATATATAAATATACACACAGTAATATATATTCATTTATATTATTAACAATAATGCTATTATTATTATTAGTAACATTTATTTTTGTTATTATTAACATACACTCACAAATATTTGTATACATGCCTAAAAATATCAAATTAAAAATTAATTTAAATATACCAAAATTTAGGGAATACACAGTCGTTGTAGGCCATTTATTCTGGACCGATCTTTGGTTTGAATCAAGCGACGGTGCGGTACATTGGTGTCGAGAAGTTGGACGAAAAAATAACATAGTTCTAGTGATATCCAGTTCGGCCCAAAATCGCTCGGGACGACAAACTGTGATGGTTGGCTGTGAAAGAGGTGGTGTTCAGAACGCACAAGAAAGACACAGTTATCCAAAGTAAATTTCCAAAAAAAATGTTGGAACGAGGAAATGTGGTTGTCTATTCACGATACATATTAGAAACGAAGAAGAAGAGAAGTGGACAGTAGAAGTGAAGATTGGAACCCACAACCATGAGATTGCCGAGACACTATTGGGTCATCCGTATGTCGGACGGTTGAACAATACGGAGAAGAAGATAGTCGAAGACTTGTCTACCTCCGGAGTTGCACCGCGACAAATATATTCCGTCATATGACATGAAGATGAGAAGAACAAGCCTACAATGAAGTCAATATACAACGCCCTATCTTCTTCGAACGCTGTCCGGACGAAATCAAGAATGGCGATGCAAGAAGTGTTCAAGTTGCTTGTCGATAATCATTATATTGAGCTCCATAGAAGACATCCCCAGAGTAATGAAATAATTTCAATCTTTTGGGCTCATCCCGATTGCACAAGTTTGGCCAGGTCTTTTGCCGACGTGTTAGTCCTTGATTGCACGTATAAGACCAATAAGTTCAAGATGTCTCTCTTTCATGTTTTCGGGTTCACCTCTACTCGGAAAACATTTCTAGTGGCATTTTGCTTCATCAGATTAATGAATATCGTCGTGAATCCATTACTATTCTAGTAGATGCTGTCGATCAACGTTGGAGGCAGTTGTCTATGATGTTCCTGGTAAAAACAGACGATGATTTCTTCTCTGTCACAAGTGAAACTTTTCCATGCAAGGTGGTGTGCCTCAGTAGGAGCGGAACGGATGTGCATTGAGCTTAAAATTCAAGAAATTGCATGTCCGGTGACTACTAGAATGCATGAGCCGTCCGTTGTTTCCAATCTTAAAGGCAGGCCTCAAACAAGATTGACTAGTTCATAGAAGAGAAGGCTGGAGTCGACTAAGAGAGATCCATCATCCTTTGAGCATGTTGAACGAAGCTTGCAACAACCTCCGTCTACATGGAAAGGCAAGCTTGTCGTTTACCGAAAAATGAAGAAAATGGACCTCCCAAGAGAAGATACCGTTGCAAGCCAAACACTAAGTTTGTATATTGACAAATTTCAACCTGAGCTTCGCAGTTACATTTGGTCTATTGTCGATGTCCCCGGTGATGGCCATTGCGGATTCCATGCACTTGCAAGACATCTTGGATATGATGACAAAGACGGATGGAGACAGGTGAGGCATGAGCTGTACGAGGAGTTAGAGACTCGTCTTCCATTCTACTCCCGCATCCTAAGCGAAGAAATAGTTGCAAGTTTGTTGTTAAGTATCCCTTGCACCGACAGTGTTATCGAAAAAAAATCCACTACATGTTAGTCCCGTCTGTCGGTAATTTATTTGCTAATTGGTACATGATACCTGTTGTACTTATCTCGCCGGGTATTATAAATACATTCTTTCCGATGTGCGCTCCTCCGACGGACCACGGACATTCTAACCTATGTACTATAGGTCAAATTGGGGATCATTCGTTATACTAAAGATGATCGGTCATTCTCCAATTCTTCCACCTTCAACAGTTTGGTACAAAAGAGCACCGGTCGAAGCCATCGCTTGGACCACAACTTTCGTTGATCAGATCAACCATTGTAAGAAGTTGTTGATGTTTGAGGAGCCAAGAGACTTACCTGCTGACCACTACGACGTCGAAATCGACTGAGTATGGATATATTTATAGTTTGACATTTTGTATATGGAGGACCACTTTTGTATATAGTAAAAATATAAAGTCCACTAACCTATATGGAGTAAATTTTGTATACAGTAAATTTTGCGTATTGGACTTACCTATATGGAGTACCAATTTTGTATACAGTGAAATATGAAGTTCAGTATGTTATATGTGTTTACCTGTGTGCTATCTGTGTTATATGTGTTTACCTGTGTGCTATCTGTGTTATATGTGTTTACCTGTGTACAAGCATAAAACTTTCTGTGACAGAGAGTTTCAATTTGAAACTCATCACAGAGACTTACAAATAGGACTGCCAGCACCCTGGCAGTCCTACTTAAGTGTCCTAATTGAAACTCTCTGTGACAGAGAGTTTCAAATTGAAACTCATCACAGAGACTTATAAATAGGACTGCCAGGACCCTGCCAGTCCTACACTTAAGGAGGACTGCCAGGGTACTGGCAGTCCTAATTGAAACTTGTTGTTATAGCAAGTTTCAATTCGGACTACCAATACCCTAGCAATCCTACTTAAGTGTAGGACTATCATGGTGCTGGCAGTCCTAATTGAAACTCTTTGTGACAGAGAGTTTCAGTTTAAAACTCTCATTACAGAGACTTATAAATAGGACTGCCAGTATCCTGGCAGTCCTACACTTAAGCAGCAAGTTTCAATTAGGATTGTCAGCACTATGGCAGTCCTCCTTAAGTGTAGGACTGTCAGGGTCCTAACGGTCCTAGTTGAAACTCTCTGTGACAGAGAGCTTCAGTTTGAAACTCTCATCACAGAGACTTATAAATAGGACTGCCAGGGTCCTGGTTGTCCTACACTTAAGTAGGACTGCCAGGGTGCTGGCAGTCCTAATTGAAACTTGCTATGACAGAGAGTTTCAATTTGAAACTCTCATCACAAAGAGTTTCAATTAGGACTGCCACACCCATGGCAGTCCTACACTTAAGTAGGACTGTTAGGGTGCTGGCAGTCCTAATTGAAACTTGCTGTGACAGAGAGTTTCAATTTGAAACTCTCATAACAGAGGGTTTCAATTAGGACTGCCACACCCCTGGCAGTCCTACTTTAGTATAGGACTGCCAAGAGTGTGGCAGTCCTGATACTAAATCACAACTACATATCAGACACTTTACAAAACTTCTCAAGCTTCGCCAACAACTTAAGTTTCCCAACATAAATAACAACTACATATCAGACAACTACATATCTAACAAGTACATAAATAACAACATAAATTACAACTACATATCTTTCAAAATATTCAACTTCAAAAAAAAAATAACATAAATAACAACTACATATCCTTCAAGAGTCTGCCCAACAACTTAAGTTTCCAAACAACAAAATATCCTTCAAGTTTCCAAACAACAAAAATATCCTTACAAAAACATCCAGATTACATCCAACTTGAACATCCAACTACATATCATGTCGGGCCTTTAAACGAGACTCCATATTATTCATGAAGGGGAACTCGACCACGTCGTCGATGCGATCAAGCTTGTTGGCGACCGCGACACTAATGTCAGTTTGGCAACCTCTCCGGAGTGTCTTGGCCAATTCCTTCGCCTTTTTAGACTGTAAATGAAAGTATAAGTGAATTAAGTCTACAAACATGGAAATCTCAGTCTAATTACAAATACGAAACTCACCATCCTCACCAAACCATCATACAAGATGTTTTTGGAATGAAGAGCTCCAATAGCTCCGACGGCTACGGGCCCCTGTTTTGTAGGGTTCGACAACTTAGGATGTCCGACCCCCAGGAAGTACGGTATGTAGTCCTCGCTGCAGTCGGCCATCAGGGTGACTGGTCGTCTTTCAGATTCCCAAAGTACATGTCGTTGCCACTTGGAGTAAAAGTCGGTCACCTAGTCGAAATTCGCCGGTTTATAATTTAAAGGTTGGGTTCCGCATGGAGGCTCTAACATTCGTAGTGTGCTCTTCGACAAAGTTTGTACGAAACCAAACTAACGAAGTACTCCATCGGACATGTACGGCTCCGTGATCTCATAGCATGTGATCATGCCACAAAATAAAGAAATTGGTTGGACCTCACGATTCAGCTCGCATAAATCTCGGTATGGATTCCAAAAAATCTGTAGAAGAACAGTAATGTACTTAAAAAGTAAGTCAAAATTTAGTACCTCTTCTGGCACCAAATTGTCTAGTACTTTACGAATGGAAGCCAGTGTTTGTCAATTTTTGGTTTCCAGCTGGGATAGCCTCCATCGAGACACTCTAAGAAGGTTTTCAACATACCCTGGGTTCAGGTCACCCCGTCTGAGCATCAAAAAGTGCTCGTATATCTATGCATATTCAATTTATAAATGAATAGTCAAAAAATAAACAACAAAACGAAGTATACGAGATTAAATTGTTAGAAGTTTTCTTATATGTAGCAGAGTCTGACAGCCGGCCATTGTCACGGGATGCGATGTCGAGCTCGGGTTAAAGATTGGCTAGGATACCGCTTCCCTAGGATATATCAATGAAGTCATCTACTTGAGATAAATTGAGCATGTATCGACGTTCCGGACTTGTCTGGAATGCCGACCGTTCCTAGGACGAACAACATGTACGCACGGGCCACCGCGTCGACCATGTCATCGTCATCATCATCCACCTCTATATCCATGAAGTGGTCCACCGAAAATAACAGAGGAATTCCATATGACTTCTTGAAGCCTGGCAGAGTTGTAAAACTGGTAGCCTGAAGTCCAAGGTGACTTGAGACAAACTGGACGATGTTCTCGTACCATTTCACGGATTTTTCATTGATGTAATGTTCTTTGGTCATGACGCGTCCGGTCACTGGCAGCTCCAGTATCTGGTAGACGTCGTCAAGTGTAATGGTCATCTCTCTTGCTGGAAGATGAAATATGTTGGTCTCCGGGTGCCATCTCTCCACAGGCGGATATGAAGGCACTATCCATTATCCTATAGGCGTTTTGTGCCAAATTGTGCAAGCCGCTTGGTATGATTTTACTCTGGACGGCCTCCGATAAGCTTCCAAACTGCCAGGACACGGTTTTCTTCCCGTGACTCACAGCCCTAAGGATACGATATGTCATCTGTATATCGAACAACAGAAAAATATAACAATTATGAAATACATATATATATATATAGTATACTAAACTGGTAGCTTACAAACGTAATGTACATACTGGGTTCTTCCATATTTCATACGCAATATGGTTCTCCAAAGAAACCAACATTGAGCAATCGGGCGGACGGAAAGGCGGCTCAGAAGGACCGGCCTCCTCAGGTGGAGCAGAACCACCTTGACGTGATAGGAGTCAGCCAATTGGCATGTTGTCGTCGTCGTCATCGAAAAAACGCATAGGAGTAGGAGCTCATTGCTTCGACTGAGCTTGGGGTGCCGGTGGCGGCGTCCGAGACCGAGTTTGGGGTGCCGGTTCAAAAATTGTAATCGGACGCTCGAGAGGGCGTCCCTTACGTTCCTTCCGCTTTGACGCGGTGGACCGTATTCTTTTGTTAGCGGCCGGAGGACTGCAGGACAACGTACAATTATTAAGTAATAGAAACAGAAATAGGACTGTTACCCCCCCGATATGAGCATTATACAGTTACCCACCCCCCTTCATATGAGCAACATACAGTACCAACCCTCCCCCCCTCCCGTCCCCCTATTTCTACCCCCATATCTCATTACATTAGGACTGCCAGTCCTGTGGCAGTTCTAATGTAAAGTAGGACTGCCACAGTCCCGGCAGTCCTCTTTCACAAGAGGACTACTGGGACTGTGGCAGTCCTACTTTACATTAGGACTGCCACAGGCCTGACAGTCCTAATGTAATCAAACCCGACTGTAGCAGCCGAACGGCCAAAACGAGATGCTCATTTGTCGTCTTCTAGGGTTAGGGTTTCAAGAAAAAATGTGGGTTGTCGTGTTCGAAAATTCCTTTCATGAACCCTAAAGATATTCTAAACCTAATTTATCAAAACTTTTTAGAGAATTAAAAATATTCTAGGGTTTTGAATAGAATCTAGAAAATTCTTGAAGAAATTAGGGAAGAACGTACCTAGATTCTGGTTGCTTCGACTTGCGTGTCATCTCTTTGAATCTAAGATTGTTGTTGAAAAATTTTTGGTGGAGGAATTGGGAGTGGAGTGGTGGAGGAGAAGAAAGTAGGGTTTTGGGAGAGGGAGAGGGAGAGCTTTTTCTTTCTTTTTTTCTTTTGGTGGAGAGAGAGTGTAATATGAGTTATGGAAAAGAATGAAGGGTTTAGGGGGTTGGGCTACCCCCAAGCAAAATGTGGGTGCCCTCAGCAAAATCTCCACCTTCTTGGGCTGCCCCCAAGTAAGGGCTGCCCCCAAGTAAAAAGGGTGGTGCCCTTAGAAAAAACCGTTTAGATTTTAAAGATGGTTTTGTAACAAAGAAGATTCCATGTTAGCGAAGACCCATGAGACTTGAAACGATTTAAACTAACAAGAATATTAAGTCTTTAAAGATGTAGGAATAAAGAACATTTAATTTCTTGATTCGAACAAAGTACCTTTAAAAATTAAGCTTAACAACTAGTTTGGACTACTAGAATTGGTAAACGTAAACAATGGTATAGGCTAATGCAAAGTAAGGCAATTTGGGCTTAGTCTAGAATATAAATGTTTTAGGCTTATATATTAAATAAGGGTTTTGTTTCATTGATTTTAATATGAGATTGGGCTTCTAATTAATGGAATATATTTTATAAGTTTGTGGTCTCAAAGTCAGTTTTTATTTAAACTAGAGAAAACTGGAAAGCCTAATCATATATGATCAAACCCAACTCGCTAGCTAGGTATTGTGGATGGCCTAATCATACACTTCACTTATGATTAAGCCGTACCTTTATTGTACTTATAGTCACCAGTTGATCACATATCGTAACCGTATTTCAGTCACAATTTTTATTTGTTTTCTTGTACATAATTTCAGTAATTGCATGAGTTGTGGTACTAAAGGTTAGTTCATGTTAATTGTATTTATAATATATATTGTATTATACTTCTCAGCTTTAGTCTGTATTGAGTTCATGTTTATAGTTGTACTTTGCTCCAATATTGACTGGATAATTAACATATTAGGCGAGGACCTGAAGATTAGCACATGGATCAGATAATGGTTCTGTAGGATCTAGAAGACTTAAGAGATATATATTCTTTTTGTATATATTACCTTTCTATTTATGTAGTAGAAATATATATTATCTTGTTAGATTATTTTACCTGATTTGTCTCTAGATATTTGACTTGTATGATGTACTGAAAATACTGATAGTGGACTGTGGTGATCATATGTGTGGATTGTTGTTTCCTTCCTTTATCTTCTTTAGTTTCTGTGATTGAGCAAAATCAATCGTGAGCATATGATGATTATTGAAGTCTAGACAACGTACTATCGTCGATGTCGTGACGTAGGCTAGACATGCTCACACATTCGTGTCCGAACATCCGGATGCGGGTCGTGACATCCACCCTTGGATGACTGATTCTGCTATACGACCCCATATAGTCATCACTACAATCCCATATGCAGATCGTGCGTTCTCATTCCTACACATCAAGTACATGCCAACACCACTGGTCCCAAGACGTCAACACATTATTATAAATTGTTTGCGGTACATAATTTAGTGGCTTCTTTCCTCTTGGGCTGAAAATCTTCTTCAATAAGCGAACCACTTTCTCTGGCATATAAGGCTTCTCAATCTTGTGGTAGTTGATCAGGCCATGGAATAAAGATACGGGTTGAATAGGACATGTGATGTCTCGTAGATCCATATATGGATCCAAACTATCTAAAAATTATTTTTATGAATGTTCATATAAGATTTACGTTCGAAAGCAAATTACAGGTGTTTATTAACCTTTTTAAAAAAATATCATTAAGTCTCATCTTTACTGTGGCGAATTTATACTGGAGTTTGGTATCTTGCTTCCTGGTCCTCCATCTGCACATCCTATAGAGGGAGTCATTATATTCTCAGTTGAGTTTAGCCTACTTAAGGCTAAGAAAGCCCTCGTATATCCATGCCCATATGTAGCAATAAATATCACATAAAACTATGATAATAAATATAAAATTATGCACAAATTAGAGTGAAAGCGAAGTTATTGTACATGCAAAAGGGTCATACAACTCAATATTATCCTCGAGCCTTCATGTGATGCAGCCCCAAGCTCGCAGTAAAGGTATGCTAATATACTGCTACCCTACGAATATCATCCAAGCGGAAGGCATCTTCGATATTCCAATTTTTTTTACCATGTTTTATTATCCCGGACTTATCTAGAATGCCGACAGAATCCAAGATGAACATCACCTATATACGTACCTCCTGATCCTTCAATGAGTCCAGGTCGTCGACATCATCATCGGGATTTGTATCCTTCTTTCTGTCGACTATATTTTTTAATGCAGCATCGTACGTCATTTTAAAGTTGGAAAGGGACATAAACCTATTCGCGTCAACTTCCAAGGAACTGGAGGCTATGTCACGCACTCATTGTTCTATTCTCATTGGTTCTTATTAATGTGCATCATCACTCTACCATCTACTTTCAGCCTCAATATATGATGCACATCATCTAGGATAATTATCATCTCCCTACTTGGGAGATTGAAGGTATTGGTCTCCAGATGATCTCTCTCGACGAATGTGGACATTAGTGCATCGTCGACCATCCAGTAGGGGTACTTGCGCTAGATAGTGCAGACCAGTGGCTACAACTTTGTTCTTGACGTAGACGTCCAAGCCCTAGGTTTGATACTTCTTCACATGGTTAATGACTCTTAATAACCGTTATGTCTCCTGAAAAATGGATAGGTAAAATAAAATTAAAACCAACAAATTATAATTTGAAAAAAAAAATAGAAAAGCATAACATAACTTAGTATATACTTGCCTTGTCGTTCCATATATGATACACAATATGGTCCTTGAAGGGTTTTAGGACATACCACTCATTGAGACAAGTCTCGATAAAAGGTTTAACCTTATCATCCGTCCTTGTTTGGTTGATGGGCACTTCTTCGTCATCATTAGAAAAAGTTGAAGAGGGAGACAAAGGAGCTACCTTTGAACACATATCAGCAATGCACGGTTGAAGTGATCTGCCCGTAGGGGGATCATGTAACGGTTGAAAACCGAACCGAAATATGACAAACGGTTCGGTTTTCGGTTATTGGTTTGGTTTAGAAATTTGAAATAATGGTTCGATTTTCGGTTCTTGATCTGATTAACGAACCAAACCAAAAATCAATTTAGATTTAGTAATTTATCAAACTACCCTCAATCTATATATACTAATGTTTTTTAACCCCTAACTGAGTGCACTTTCTTCTCTTATTCTCTGTCGGTGCTTCTTTGAGCACTCTCTCTACCCTCAATCTATATATACTAATATTTTTTTTACTCTATATAATATAATAATTCATAAATAAAATAACGACATTTTAAAAAAATTAAATAGGCTCAATTTGCTAAAAAAAATTGGAGGCCCGGCACATTGGCCCATGAAACCGAACCGACCGAAAATCAAATTAATTTGGTTCGATTTTGTTTGGTTTTTATAAAAATGGTTCAGTTTTCGATTTTGAGAAATATGGTTACAGTTATTTCGGTTTTTATATATTCGGTTCGTTTGAACCGAATCGTTGCTCACCCTGTAGAAGCATGGAAAATATGGGGTTCATGTGGATCACAATTTGCCGCATATGCACTTTGGGCCAAACAGGTCCGCATAAAGGAGATCCGTATGAGACTCAACACCTTATGCGGCCTGTCGACAAACCAGACTGATTCGAGCCGCAGAAGAAAGATATGCGACCAAGTGGATCAGTTTGTCTGATAAAGTTGACAAGTCTTGTCAAAACTGACAAAAATGACAGCTCTGACACTCTGACAAAAAGATAAGACGTGAGACGTCACCAAAAGCAGGGTTCATACCCTTTCATGCGGCCAGAAGGAGTACTACCCAAGCCGCATGAACCTTAGGCTGCTCAAACATATGCGGCCCCAAAGTCTCCGAACTTCATGCGGCCAAGGGTGACTGTGACCCAAGCCGCATGAGCTTTATGCGGCCCAAAATACAGAATCTATGCGGCTTAAAAGTCCTTAAGCTATATGCAGGCTAAGGAAGATAGTGACTTAAGCCGCATGAGTCTCATGCGGCCCCACATGGTCGATAACTGAGAGACTCATGTGACTCAAAATGATTCCTATCCTGCGATTGGACACGTGGCAGGCTGACCAAGTCTCAACCACCCAGATTTGCTGCAATAAAATCCCAATAAATCTACAGCTGGCGGCCAAAGAATGGGTCTTCACGTGCTGATTAGCCACGTGGCCACAGGCCATCTATGCGGCTCAAAATACATACCACTATAAATAGCAGGGTGCCACACCCCTGCAAAAGGCTGGCAACCTTCGAAAGGCAATTTCTTCAAGAGCTAAGGACTGTGTCAGATAGTCCACGGAGTAAGGCAAAGTTGATACACTTTCCCGAGCCTCCACCGTCACCTCCAGAATCAAAACTAAACAATTGTACTTAGATTATTTCCTAGGATTTCTTTCTAGACTTTTATTTGTATAACCGAGTTTGCAATCAATTTCAGTGTTTCTGTAATACCTGTCTTTGATTTTTAATGGCAAACACGAAGGCGACTCTGCTGGGGACGTCCTTCTCTTCTGATAAGAAGCTGGTGACGCAATCTGACGCGTCCAAGCTCGGCTCTATAACGCAGATACTTGTGGTTCGTTTTGACCAACAAGCCTTCGAAGAATTGCTCTCTGAAGGGAGCGCCAGCCCGTCACAGAAGCGAGCCAACCCAAAGAGGACAGAACTGTTGCCCCCGACCAAGTTCTCGAAGAAGCACCTTCTGCAGCCCAAGACGGTGACCAAAGCTCTCCTGCGGCTTTGCTTCCGATCGCCGAGGACCCCACTGTCCCCAAATCCAGTAGAGAAAAATACTACGATGCTGAATTTTTGGGGACACAAGGGAAATCCATGCGGACAAAGAAGAAGCCACATAAGATAGATGAGCAGTCTGTCCATGCGACAGCCAACTCTGGCCCCAGGCAGACAACTCATGTGGCAGCTAACTCTGGCCGCAGGCAGACAACTCATGCGGCAGCCAACTCTCGCCGCAGGAAGACGGCCCATGCGACAGCCAACTCTGGCCGCAGAAAGATGGCCTATGCAGCTGCCAACTCTGGCCGCAGAAAGATGGGCTATGCGGCAGCCAGCCCTGGCCGTAGGAAGATAGCCCATACGGCAGCCAATCCATACCTCAGACAGGATGTCTCATACGGTACTGTTAGAAGCTCTGTGTTCAACTGTCTCTCATACGGGCCCGACTCCATGTGGCCCATTGAGAATGTGGGATGTATCAATCTGGACTCTTTTTACTATGCACCTTCAGGTGCTAAGTCAAAGAAGTCTAGGACAGTGCGGGCCAAACAAGCCCAGTCAACTGTCCAAGTTGCTGACTGTCAGCGGGCCCCATTAACTGTTACACGGGCTCCTGATAGAAAGTTGTACAGAACCACCCGCGTCCAGTCCCCCAGGACTAACGGACAGGGTAGGTTTTTAAAGTCTTCCTCCAACGATCCAGAGCTAGTGCTTTTACTAGCCTCGAATCAGGGAGCAAACATGATACTTAAGCACATGTGCGATCGGGATACCCGAGTCCACAAGTTTGGTGCAAAGGTAGATCATCTTGCTACCGACTTGCGTGAGTTGATTACTCACAAACGCATGGTGGCAACATTGGCATGCGATGAGTCCCTCTCGGGACGTCGTTGCACCCAATTCATCATCAACTACTGCTGCAATAAATCGGCAGCACCTGAAGGTCGGCAGTCAGTTTTCCAACGACTGCAGCAGCCATCACTTGTCCGACAACAACTCAAGAAACATGTGCAAATTCTGAAAGACGAGGAGTTTCCTTTTGCCTCCTGTAATTTAACTCAGAAGGTTCCTCCTGGCAAGGGAGGAAAGAAGACGGGCTCTTCCAGTACGGTAATCTCGGCCAGTATTGCAAGAAAACTCTCATCTGGAGGGCTACCGCCGACAGCCACAGGGGGTGTCTATTTAGGCAATCGATCCAAAAAGAAGCTTCTAACACCTGGGGGTACATCCTCGACCCCCCTGGGGTAGATGAAGCCGGAGGTAGCAGTCCCCTCAATATATGCGACAACCCAGTGTACCAAGAGCACACAGAGGGGGTAGAGAGCCCCCATAACTGCATAACAGACCTGGACTCTCCTGAGGGCCACCACCCTCGCCAAGATGATACGGCTTCCTGCACAGGGGGTAGCACCCCTTCTGAGTCCGAGGAAGATGACATTCCGACATTCCCCGACGATTTCTCTGTACAAGGGTACGCCACAGAGATCACCTCTGCTACGATCCCTTCCAACTCTACCAACGTGAGGACAGTCTTTATGGCTGACGATGATCATGAAGCGCCTACTGACCGACAACGTCTGGAAGTACTTGAAGCTATTCTACTATCCTTGGTCAAGTCTGTAGATGAAATCAAAGCCGCCTTGCCAACTCAACCAGCAAGGACGCCCGGGCAAACAAGCTTGGGACCCGCAGTCAATGCGGACTCCAACACAATCACCCCTCCTTTGGGTGATGATCCTTTAGGAGCATCCGTGCCTTCAGCGATGGACGAAGCCAAGGAAGCGAGGAGGGAAGTCCAGGAGCTTCGAGCAAATGTTCAATGCCCGAGACTCCTCTCGGGACCTCAGAATACGACAGCCGTATCCCGTTGCATGAAGAGATGTGCCTTTTCCACCACGGTACAAGCCGTTCCATATCGATTCGTATGACGGGAAGACCTCTGCTAGTCGGTACATGACTTACTTTGAAGTCACAACTGACCACTTGCCGCATAGTGACGCCATCCTCACACGATTATTCATCGGAGCATTGGAGGGGATCGCGTTCGACTCGTACCGCAACCTTCCCGACAACTGCATCCATTCTTTTGATGGCTTCAAGCACATGTTCCTGAAAAGATTCTACGAAGTGGGGCATGATGTGACGATGTCATCTCTCATGGACGTCGTTCAGGATGAGAGGGAGCTAACAAGTAACTATATCGAACGGTTCCGCCAAAACGCAATGAGATTGCCCCAAGGCAATCCCGAGAGCTCCTTGATTGAAATCTGCCAGAAGAAGTTGCTCCCCGCAATTAGCCTCTGGTTGGGTGACGATCAGTTAGGGGATTGGACGACCTTCATCATAAGTGCCACCAATACTGAGGCAAAATTGAAGAAGGCTCGCCAGCTGGGATTACACATCCCAGATGGAGAAGATAAGGGCAAACGTCCTGGTTCCACCTCCAGCAACAACAACAGTGGCATCACCTCCAACCGGGACAATAAAGGCAAACAGGCCATGGTCGTTGATGCGACCCAGAAGCCTGAATAAAATTAGGCAGAAGGTCAGTGGCCCAAGGTGAATTATTCATTTGAAGATAGTCATGTCAAACCTATCTTCGATATGTTCTTGCAAGGGGGTAGGATCCAGCTCCCTCCACCAAGGCGCGAGCCCCGAACGGCAGAAATAGAGGACCCAAAATATTGTCACTTCCACCGCTATGTCCATCATTCCACTCATGGCTGCTTCCAATTAAAACGGTACTTCCAGAGTCTTATCGACTCTAAAACTCTGTCGATAAACTTTGAAGAGGTTACCGTGGCGGCAAACATGGTGTCAATTCAGTTCGTCAACTTCCTTCCAACAAGCACCCCAGACGGGGTAATACCTGTCCCGCGGGCAACGATAGAGGTTACCAATCTTCTACCCGTCCGGAACCAGACATCTGGATTGGTACCTCTCACCACATCGCAAGGAGAGATCATGTGGGTGCATCCAGACTTAGTGCTCGAAGTTACCCAGGAGGTGTCATCTTCTACCAACAAGAAAAAAGGGGAGGAAATCTAGATCCTGCCATACAATTTCAGCCGAATCTGAGGAAGCGACAACCGTTGTTACCCGGTCTGGAGCACAAGTCCTGCCCATACGGGACAGTTCAGTCGAAGATCCTCAGCCGGCAACGTTTTCTTCCTCTGATGTTACAAGGCCATCTCAGCATCCACTGGCGGATAAGTCAAGTCAAAGGAAACCCGCTTCGACAGGCCACTCCGAAACGATTCACCTCAGGGGCTGGAGAGACCTTACAACTTTGACATATTAGCACAATTGGCTAATACGCCAGCAAAGTGTTAGGGTTATATACTAAAAGCATCACTTTTGTAGTAACCTTATTTCTTTAAATTTTGAATGAGAATTATATGGGCAAATGTTTGCATATTGTATTTGTTGCAAGTGTTAATACAAATGTCTGATATTCTATATTGTAGATAATATGGTGTGTGGTGTCACACAGAAGATCATATTATCAGTTTCCTATGGAGTATATAAATAGTTCACAACCCAGATGGACTTGGACACCTTATTGGAAAGGTTGTAGTGTAATATGGTATTAGTCTATTTTAACTATAGGTTTACACTAGTATACTTTGTGTGTATTGAGCATGACCACTTGAGGTTGTTCTCTTTGTACTGACTACATAAGAGAACAAACACCTCAGTTATTATGGATGCTTGTGCTCTTAATCCGGATATAATAACAGACATGTATATACAGTGTACATTACTTTGTCTCATGAAAGAGTGAGATTCATTATGGATCAACAACCTCTATGAATTGGGTAATAACATTGTATGTATGATGGACTGTTGATTATAAATGGAATCCATGTCCCGATACATCGGGTTGATGATGTCCCCTTAAGGAGCTCATAAGGATTGTCATGTAAACCCTGCAAGTGGATTATATCTGACATGACAAATAAAGTTGAGCGGTACTACTTAAGGATAAAAGATGTCGAATCAATATAGTTGTCAGTAACTTAATTTGATCGACGGACATACGATATCTTAACATGGGGAGCCAAACGAGCATATAATAAAACGAGCCCACAAACATAATTTGGGATTAGGGAGGTAGTGCAACAATAGCTCATTAGTGGACCGAGCTATTGTTAATGGGCCTGGATTGTGTGTTCGGACTGAACACCGGATATCCAGATCCGTTAGGAGGCCTAACCCTAATTTCTCCTCATGGTCCCTGTCGTAGCCTATATATATCCTCTATTTTCTGGCCGCCATATTACTGATCAGAAATCTGAAGCTTTCTCTAAATTTGTGATTCACGTAAGGAGAGAAAGAGAGGGTTGCCAAGGAGAAGAAAAGGTTGGGAGATCATCGCCCACACGACGTCCAACTCGAGGAAGGAATACGTGCAGAAGATCTTGGGGTCGTCCGCTCGAGATTGCCTGGAATTACTTGTCTTCTTTCCGTCGCAGGTATAATTCGTGAACCATAGTTTTCGCCTATGAAGGGTTAGAACACGTATTAAATCTGTTTAACTTTCTATCGATCAATACGCACACCAAAGTAAGGGTCCTAGGAATCCCCAGTTCTATCAATTGGTATCAGAGCCACTTTGGATCTGCGTATTGATTGATACGTCCATGTTGTCCAATAAAACCTGCACTATATAATAGTCGGTAGATGTAGATCTGTTCTAACTCAGTTTTGCATGCATCTTAGATCCAACTATTGTGGTCCAATGCATGTTTTTGATTGTTTTGTTTAAACCACGGATATGTCGTGGATGTTGTTGTTGCTGTGGATGTAATTAAAATCATGAGGGTTGATCGTGCTTATTATTTTAATTTTCAATCTAGATTATGTGTGAACTCCTTCGGAAGACATAAGATTGATGTAATTTTAATTATTTTTGAACAATCGTGATGGCGGTGGTGGATGTTTCTGACGTCGGACGAGATGCTGGTTTTAAGCAGTCCAGAGGCAGACAGATGATTTTCGATGAAAGAATCGATAGCCAAAATCTAAAAAAAATTCAAACCCCGAATAGATCTGAGCAGCGCCAGATTTTGGATTCGAATAGTTGAGGACGGAGCAGAAAAGATGACCATAATAGTTGGATATTTTTCTCTTATTTGTTGTCATTTGCTTTTTCTGATTATGCATGTTTATTATTTTGTGGATGTTTTTTTGAAAAACTAAGCCTACATTAATAATGGACAACATGGACATAATATCAACTCGTAGAAAAACCCTTATTGTTAAATAACTAAGTGGGAGAGGATATTTATTTAGTATAAATCTTATGGTCTCCATTACTGGTTTGTAGGTGATATAATTATACTTGCACGTTGGCTTTAGTGCCTTCCTCCATATCGGATGAGTATAATTATGGATCACCAGTACAAACTTCCTTAGGGATAATTATAAAAAGTTACCTAGTATGTGTTCACTTTTCCATCTGAGGGAACTCTTTACAAGGTAATGGACTTAGTAAAGTAATGGTATAAACTTAGATACAAATAATGGTATCCTCCCCATCGGAGTCACTGCTATTATTTGTATGACCAGAGCAAGACCAACATATTAATTTTATTTGTCATAAAGTTATGTTAACATGATAGTAAAATTAATAAGAAAAACCTACTTGAACAAAGTTGAATTTGTATACGTCCACACTATCGTGGCATGCTAAATTCATGGTGTTCAAGGTGTTAGTGAATTTCTTATTATTGTTTTGAGGGAATCAATATTTAATTAATTCAAAAAGTTTTTTTTGTCCTACATAATTTTATTTATGTGATTCTCAGGATTTCAAAAATGGGTTCTTTCAGTCCACTTATGGTGATTCTTAAAGAAAACAAACAAACTGGACCTAATTATATTGATTAGAAACGTAATTTGGACATTGTTCTGACTTCCGAGGAGTACAAATATGTACTTGTTGAGGAATGCCTACCTAAGCCTGATGCTAACTCTGATGAAGAGGTCAAAGAGGCTTATAAGAAGTGGAAAAAGGCAGATGAGATGGTGCGGTGTTACATTCTGGCATCTATGTCAAATGTACTGCAACATCAGCATCAGGCCATGGCCACAGCTTATGACATGATGTATAACCTCAAGGAACTCTTCAGACATCAGAGTAGAGCAGCTAGGCAGTTTGCTATGAAATATTTGATGAATACAAAAATGGCTGAGGGTACACCAGTAAGGGATCATGTTCTCAAGATGATGGGTCATCTGAATGAGATGGAGAACCTTGGAGCTGAAATCGATGGGAATCCCAGGTCGATATCATTCTCGGGACTGTGCCTAAAAGTTTTAACAATTTCTGCCTTAATTACAACATGAACAAAATATTGTATAGTTTGGCAGAACTTACAAAAGAGCTACAGATGCTGAATCTCTCTTTAGGCAGAATGGTCTTGTTTTTGTTTTTGAAAAGGCTTCTACTTCTAAGCCAAAAGGCGGTAAGAAGAAGAATAACATTCAGAAACAGGCAAACTCAACAAAGAAGGGCATGGGACCTCAAGGCACGGTGAAAAAGCCGAAAGGCAAATATTTCAAGTGCAAAGGGTCAGGACATTGGAAGACTGATTGTCCACTTCTCAAATAAGGGAACAAAGAAGGTATATCTCATTTACTAGTAGTTGAAACATGTTTAGCGGTGTTATCTACCGGTATCTAGTGTGTAGATACAGGAGCCACTAATCATGTCTGCAATACATTGCAGGGGTTCCAGGAAACCAGACAGCTCAGTGATAGAGAAATATGCTTGTTCATGGGTGATGCTACAAAAGTATCGGTCGTTGCATTAGGAGATGTTACTTTATCTTTTGGTAGAAATAAGTCTTTGACATTGAGAGATTGTCTTTATGCACCTTCACTTAGAAAAAATTTAGTTTCTGTTTCTATGTTATTTAAGGATGTATATTCAGTTTATTTTAATGACAATATTGTTATTAGAAATAATAAATATTTTATCTGTTCTGGTGCATTGGTTGATAATCTGTATGTCATTAATCCTATTTTGCCCACAATGCAACTTATGGAAATGAATAATATGTCATCTAACTTAAATAAGAGAAAAGAACCTTCTTATATGAACCAAACATATCTTTGGCACTTGCGATTGGGGCATATTAACCGAAGAAGGATTCAAAGACTGGTTGAAGATGGACCTTTGAGTTCATTGGAAGTGGAGGCACTACTAGTCTGTGAATCCTGCTTGGAAGGTAAAATGACCAAAAGGCCTTTTACGACAAAGGGATACAGGGACAAAGATGTATTGGAATTGGTTCATTCTGATTTGTGTGGACCCATGACTATCCAAGCTAGAGGTGGCTTTGAATATTTTGTCACATTTATTGACGATTATTCAAGGTATGAATACATTTATTTGATGCGCCGTAAGTCTGAGTGCTTTGAGAAATTCAAAGAGTATAAGGCTGAAACGGAGAAACGTCATGGAAAATGTATCAAGTCATTACGATCAGATTGTAGTGGCGAGTACCTCTTTGGAGAGTTTAGGGATTATTTATCAGAGGCTGGGATTGTATCCCAATTGACTGCACCTGGAATGCTCCAGCAGAATGGTGTAGCCGAAAGAAGGAATAGAACTCTTATGGAGATGGTTAGATCAATGATGAGTTATTCGGATTTGCCAGATTCGTTTTGGGGATATACATTAGAGACTGCAGCTTATATTTTGAACTTGGTTCCTTCTAAGTCAGTACCTCTTACTCCCACAGAGCTGTGGATTGGGCGTAAGCCTAGTCTGAAACATGTTCGCATTTGGGGTAGTCTAGCATATGTGCTGAATGGAAAAACAGATAAGTTGGAATCTCGTACAGCAGTACGCTTGTTTGTAGGCTATCCAAGAGGAACGAAAGGAGGTTTATTTTATAGTCCTAAGGATCAGAAGGTCATTGTTAGCACCAATGCCCGATGCTTAGAGGAAGTCTATGTGATGAACCATAAACCCACAAGTAGAAATGTTCTAGAAGAACTGAGAGGTGAGACACCAAGTACTTCAGTACCAACAGTACAAGAGGATGACGACAAATAACTGCACAACGTATCACAAATGTTACACCACAACCAATAGTGACTCGTCGTAGTAGGTGGGTTGTGACACAACCTGATAGATATATGTTCTTGGGAGAGTCGTCAGACTTCGTCCCTGAGGAACAAGATTATGATACCTGTACCTACAATAAAGCACTCCAAGATAAAGATGCAGAGTCTTGGCAAAAAGCAATGATATCTGAAATAGAATATATGGATTCTAATCAGGTCTGGAAGCTTGTAGAACCACCCGTTGGTGTAAAAGCCATTGGATGCAAGTGGGTCTATAAGAGAAAAAGAGGATCAGATGGTAAGGTTGAAACCTTTAAAGCTCGGCTTGTAGCAAAAGGTTTTACTCAAAAGGAGGGTATCGATTATGAGGAAACCTTTTCTCCAGTGGGAGATTTGTAACAGTATACTGAAAAGTAATACTTTGAGTATAAGTGGGAGATTGTTAGGGTTATATACTAAAAGCATCACTTTTGTAGTAACCTTATTTTCTTAAATTTTGAATGAGAATCATATGGGCAAATGTTTGCATATTATATTTGTTGCAAGTGTTAATGCAAATGTCTGATATTCTATATTGTAGATAATATGGTTTGTGGAGTCACACAGAAGATCATATTATCAGTTTTCTATGGAGTATATAAATAGTTCACAACCTAGATGGACTTGGACAATTTATTGGAAAGGTTGTAGTGTAATCTGATATTAGTCTATCTTGACTATAGGTTTACACTAGTATACTTTGTGTGTATTGAACATGACCACTTAAGGTTGTTCTCTTTGTACTGACTACATAAGAGAACAAACACCTCTGTTATTATGGATGCTTGTGCTCTTAATTCAGATATAATAACAATATATATGCAGTGTTCATTACTTTGACTCATGAAAGAGTGAGATTCATTATGGATCAACAACCTCTATGAATTGGGTAATAACATTGTATGTATGATGGGCTATTGATTATAAATGGAATCTCTGTCCCGATACATCGGGTTGATGATGTCCCCTTAAGGAGCTCATAAGGATTTTCATGTAAACCCTGCAGGTGGATTATATCCGACATGACAAATAAAGTTGAGCGGTACTACTTAAGGATAAAAGATGTTGAATCAATATAGTTGTCAGTAACTTAATTTGATCGACGGACATACAATATCTTAACATGGGGCGCCAAATAAGCATATAATAAAACGAGCCCACAAACATAATTTAGGATTAGGGAGGTAGTGCAACAATAGCTTATTAGTGGACCGAGCTATTGTTAATGGGCCTGGATTGTGTGTTCGGGCTGAACACAGGATATCCAGATCCGTTAGGAGGCCTAACCCTAATTTCTTCTCATGGTTCCTGCCGTAGCCTATATATATCCTCTATTCTCTGGCCGCCATATTACTGATCAGAAATCTGAAGCTTTCTCTAAATTTGTGATTAACATAAGGAGAGAAATAGAGGGCTGCCAAGGAGAAGAAAAGGTTGGGAGATAGTCGCCCACACGACGTCCAACTCGAGGAAGGAATACGTGCAGAAGATTTTGGGGTCGTCCGCTCGATGTTGCCAGGAATTATTTGTCTTCTTTCCGCCACAGGTATAATTCGTGAACCCTAGTTTCCGCCTATGAAGGGTTAGAACACGTATTAAATTTGTTTAACTTTCTATCGATCAATACGCACACCAAAGTAAGGGTCCTGGGAATCCCCAGTTTTATCACAGAGTTGTCGTTATACGAGCTCCTAAGGCTCTCCAAGGATCTTCATGTCGCATTGAGCGAAGCACTCCAAAATGCTGACGCCTACTTAGCTCAGGTCAAGCCTCCAGGGGAAGTGTAACTCCACCTTTCTATTTTCTAAAATATTTTTGTTTACTGAATAATAATGAGTTCGATTTAAACCATTTCGAATAATAATAATTCGTGATTAAATATATTTTTAAAATATATCATGATTGCTTTTGGAGGGAGATTCGATTTTTAGCAAATAACTAATTTTCAAATTAATTTGGAGTGGTCCCACTCCCTAACAACTTGTAACCACCTCTCTAACAGAATTTGAGTTGATTGTGCAAATTATGAAAAGGGGGGACCTTTTTGTTAAATTGGTTTTTAGTGGGAGGGTTTTTTTGAATAAAACCCAACCTTATATTTCATTCTGAGAGAGAGAGAGAGAGAGAGAGAGAGAGAGAGAGAGAGAGAGAGAGAAATCATTCTCTCAATATTCTCCTCAGCTCTTTTTCCCCAAACCGAACCAATCCTAACTTCGCCGGCGACGGCCATGGCCGAGATAGTGACCACCAGCCCGACGGCGGCAACGGCCAGGCGCTCTCCCTAAAGGTGGTGCACCACCACCGACGAGATCCGGTGGCGTTTCCCCCAACTGTCGGCGGCCAAATACTTGTTCCGGTGACCACCGAGCAAGGATCACTACGCAGCGACGGGTCACGCACGACGACACCTCCTTGATTCAACACCTCGATGACAATAGCAGGTAGCGACTGCACTTCTTCTCTCCAAGCGAGCAAGCACTTTCCGACGATGACCGCAGCGATGGCGAGACAACTTCGCTCCGGCGACTGAGCATTATCCCTCTCGGCAGTGCACGGTGGTACGACGACGACGATGATGACAAAGTCTGCAAATCGTCTCTGTTGATTCTCGCGACGGTGGCGGCATGGAGCTCAACTCCTTCTTCAGAGGTCGGTAAGCAAACCGACTCCTCGAATCGATCTTGTTCATAATGTCCAGTAATTCGTTGGTTGAGTTTTTTCATCGATTCCCTTTCTTCGATCGTTTGATTTTGGGTGTAGGGACACCATCCCGTGAATCTAACCAATCTCGATCCTCGTCTCCAACAAGAACGAAGGATCGATAGTGAGTTTTCCTTACTATTTTAGTATTGAATCTATGGGCCTTAGTGTTTGATGATCGGTTCTTGGTGGTGTTGGCTAATTTCTATCAGGATTACTTCAATTCGATTTGGATTACTGTTGAACGAACTAAGAAGTTTGAATTCGAAATTCTTGGTGAGTTTTATTGAAGGCTTTCTTCTTCTGATCTTTTTCTTTCACATATTTGCAGAAAGGGATTATAGAAATTTCTTGAAACTTGTTGTTCTAAGTTTTAGTATGGGATTGTTCGACCAAAATGCTTAAACAGGACTTGGTGTTTACTTTTGGAAGAGGAGAAGGAGCATCCAGTTCCTGGAAGTCGAGTCTCCTTTGAATTCTTTCCTTTCCAGGTAACTTCCTGATTTGGCTGCTCTGTTGATACTCGTTGGGTTGAGTGGTGATACCAGTTGTGTGTTTGTGTTCCAGAGTTCGTGTCCGTATCATGCATTCTGTTCATGTCAATGTTATGCTGTGTCCGGGTCTGGATCTTATCAGGCTTGGTTGTTCGTAGCTGAAGCTTTTGTTCATTTCCTTGGAGTTGATATCCTATTGACAATCAATAAGTATCTCCTAAAAGTATATATATGTGAGTTTGCACTCTGTGCTTAACCTTGGGTCGAATATTCCTGCTACTGCATTACTAGGCTAGAGGAGCCAATAATGAGTTTAATATAGATATTACTTATACTGAACTTTGCTTTAGAGTATTTTGGAAATGGTTAGACTAAGTTACTTGCACAATAGGCTGTACTATGGGATTGTGTAACAAATTTGGAATTTATTGTAGCAGTACTTGCTAATATTGAGAATAGGTATTTGATAGTGGATGTCTTAATAAGTCATATCTTGTTTAAACTAAAGTGAATGAGATTCTATACAGATACTTGAAGCAGAGTATCAAGTTATATTTTTTCTGAGACTTTATGTCTGGAAATAATAGTTGATAAGGTTGTTTTAAACCAATTAGTGTTGTCCCATTGACAAAGAGTAGTAAGAAGTTAAGCTAATTAGTAACTTAAAGTTTGTATTTATGTATCTAGTAATATTCTTAAATTGTAATTAACCAACATATACCAATTCCAGGAGGGCATACAGCTTTACTACCCACACTTGATCACCCTGAGCAAGGCAAGTATACTCCTCGGACTTGTCCATTTCTTAATGTCTTGTATATGTTAGGGTTATATACTAAAAGCATCACTTTTTTAGTAACCTTATTTCCTTAAATTTTGAATGAGAACCATATGGGCAAATGTTTGCATATTGTATTTGTTGCAAGTGTTAATGCAAATGTCTGATATTCTATATTGTAGATAATATGGTGTGTGGTGTCACACAGAAGATCATATTATCAGTTTCCTATGGAGTATATAAATAGTTCACAACCCAGATGGACTTGGACAACTTATTGGAAAGGTTGTAGTGTAATCTGGTATTAGTCTATCTTGACTATAGGTTTACACTAGTACGCGTTGTGTGTATTGAACAGGACCACTTGAGGTTGTTCTCTTTGTACTGACTACATAAGAGAACAAACACCTCTATTATTATGGATGCTTGTGCCCTTAACCTGGATATAATAACGGACATGTATATGCAGTGTGCATTATTTTGACTCATAAAAGAGTGAGATTCATTATGGATCAACAACCTCTATGAATTGGGTAATAACATTGTCTGTATGATGAGCTGTTGATTATAAATAGAATCCATGTCCCGATACATCTGGTTGATGATGTCCCCTTAAGGAGCTCATAAGGATTGTCATGTAAACCCTGCAGGTGGATTATATTCGACATGACAAATAAAGTTGAGCGGTACTACTTAAGGATAAAAGATGTCGAATCAATATAGTTGTCAGTAACTTAATTTGATCGACGAACATACGATATCTTAACATGGGGAGCCAAACGAGCATATAATAAAAGGAGCCCACAAACATAATTTGGGATTAGGGAGGTAGTGCAACAATAGCTCATTAGTGGACCGAGCTATTATTAATGGGCCTGGATTTTGTGTTCGGGCTGAACACGGGATATCCAGATCCGTTAGGAGGCCTAATCCTAATTTCTCCTCATGGTCCCTGCCGTAGCCTATATATATCCTCTATTCTCTGGCCGCCAGATTACCGATCAGAAATCTAAAACTTTCTCTAAATTCGTGATTCACGTAAGGAGAGAAAGAGAGGGCTGCCAAGGAGAAGAAAAGGTTGGGAGATCTTCGTCCACACGACGTCCAACTCGAGGAAGGAATACGTGTAAAAGATCTTGGGGTCGTCTGCTCAAGATTGCCAGGAATTACTTGTCTCCTTTCCGCCGAAGGTATAATTCGTGAACCCTAGTTTCCGCCTATGAAGGGTTAGAACACGTATTAGATTTGTTTAACTTTCTATCGATCAATACGCACACCAAAGGAAGGGTTCTGGGAATCTCCAGTTCCATCAGTATATTCATTCTTGTATCTTCTGGTTGACACAATATTTTACGAGATTGTCTTGTATCATGTTTCCTTGGGTTTACTTGTGTCTGGAAGGAAAAATACTACAGATGTGTGATCAAACCCGAGTTACTACTCATGTGAATAGCTTAGGCCCCGCATCGTGCACGCGGGACCGAAGTCGTACCATTTCATGTTCCCTGAATCTACCCAAGCCGATCACACATTCTAGTTGTATTTCAATATATTGCACGTACCAGGTTCATTGTGTATTTCATGTTCAGGATTCATTTTATGTTTCCTGTATTTACTTTTCAGTATTCATGTTCAGGATTCATGTCATTATTGACACACATAAAAAGAAGAAGAAGAAAACGCTATCTTTTCTTTTTATTGGCACAAGATACCACAAATCGAGTACGCCTGAGAGATCCTGCGCTGAGGATCCCCGAGTACAAAAAGAAAAATTCTGGAGAATGGGACGATGGAGATCGAGCGGCAGTTGCTCCTTTACTCCGTTGACACTCCGATTACAAAAGTGGGAGAAAACCTAAGAAAATTGCTAACTCTCGGCTCACTGGTAAGAAGTACAGCAATTTGGCTCTTGAATATGCTCTCCGTTCTGTCTGTTGAAGAGGGAAGAAGCCCCCCTTTTATAGTCGTTCTTGGGCTGGAACAATGTTATGCGCCCACATGAAGAGGCACGCTAGTTCTTACGTGGGCGCATGGTCCTGCTTTGGGTGCATAGGTGTAGGCGCATACAGGCTGCGAGATCGTGGGTCGGTCGTGGTGTTGACATGGCCGTATGTTTCGGTGCACGACTGCTCGTGGAGACTGACGTGGCCATGCGCTTCGGTGCACGTTTTGATCGTAGCTTTGACTGAGTTAGGCTTGGGCGCATAGCCATGTCTCAGGCTATGTGCCCTCCTTTCGGAGGAACTAGTCTTAGGCGCATGGAGTTATACTTGGACTGGGCGCATGGAGCTTCATTTAGTGGACGCATGGAGTCGAACTGACTAGGCGCATGGAGCTGCTTTGACTTGGGCGCATGGGGCTATGTTTGCTGAAAATTTTCATGCTTCTATCCTTCAAAGTTTTCGACACTTGAGCAAGTTCGAAATACTTTAAAAGAAGCATGGATCATCTTCTCGCGAGGCAATGGGCGCATAGTACGGCTCTTCTCCTGGGCACATAGTGTTTTGGCCAACCTGTCAGGGAGATATGACTGTAGAGATTTGCCTAAAAATCTGAACTGACATATTCATCGGAACAGAGTTTGAAGCGGTCCATCCTTTATACGCCGTCCACGTCAGCAAGAGACAGTCGCATAGTATGCAGAGAGCTAGTCCTTCATGTGGGCGCATAGGCTGTCGTGGGCGCATACACCATAGTGGGTGCATAGAGTATGTGGCCGCATAGGAAGTGGCCCATGCCTATAAATAGACCCTAGAGGAGAGAGAAAGTTCATTATTCCTTTTCTCTTTGAAATTTTCAGAAAACTCTTCGTCTTCTTCCTTTGAGAATCATGTCTCCCAAGGCCGCCAAGAGATCCGCAAAGGGCAAGGGGGCTGCGTCGAGTAGCTCTTCTCCTGCGACGGAGTCCTCAGCAGTCCAGGACCCAATTTTGGGTGAGGGCGTGCTTCAAAAAATGAAGTCTCGAGCGTTAATTTGTGACGCTCGGACTTCTCTTCTGCCGGGGTGCTTGCGCCTAGGGCAACATACTTATGTGAGCATTACTATGCGCCCACGGAAGTCATGCGCCAACACTGTGGTGTGCTATGCGCCCACGTGTTGCCATGTTATGCGCCCTTTAAGCTGAGGCACGTTTATGCGCCCACATGTCTTTGTATTGGGCGCATAGCCTTTTTGGGCGCATAAAAATCCTTAAGAACTTAGTTTTTCCTGCAATTTTTTTCTAAGTCTGACTTGTCTTTCCGTTCCCTTTTCATATTTTGTAGGGATCTGGCTAGCAAATTTCTCCAGGACCAGTATCGGCAATTCTGGGCATGGTGGAGATGCGACACTTGACACCCACATCAGAGAGCTCAGGACTCTTCGTATTTTGGAAGGGTTTTCCTCAGATGGTAGGAAGAACCTTTATACATCGAAAAGTCGGATGGTAGTTGGGCATTACCGTGAAAGTTCTGCTTTCACGGTTCTTTAAGTAGGCAGGAGCAACACTAGAGATATTGTTTTGAAGGTATGGTCTCTTGAAGAAATAGGCCTACGATGTCCGCCATATGGAGGAGAGGATATCATCATTTGTAGCTGTTTTAGCATGCTATATTTTCCCTCCTCCGTGTAGCTTCTCGAAGGTTCAACATCCTTGTTTGCTTGCTCAGCAGTAAAATATAACCTCCTTCACTGGCCACAAAACCATCTTTCGACGGGAGCGTGGTGCTGCCAAGCTGATCAAGCTATGTGTTCCTGATGAGTAGCGGATTCTTCCTTCTTTTGGGCATCAAATGTAATATCCTACTTTTTGCCTGAGCGAAAGAGATAAAGAACTTTTTGTTTTGCTCATGAGATGTAGTCCTGTGAATGTAACTGATTTTGAATAGACAGAATACATTCGCTCCACTCTTTGCTTGGGATATCTGTGGTGCTTATATTTAGAGAGCCAAATACCGCATTTGTGTAAAGGGTATCTCGCTGGGGGACCACCCTCTTTCCTTCTCTTTTTTTTTGGCCGTCACGGCTCTTGTACCCTTTTTCCGTCTTTCGATAGACGTTTAAGTACTGAATAAAGAATCTTTTCAGAAGTGAATGTGATTTTGTGAAATATCGATGCTAGAGGTAATGTGGACGTAGCAAGGACATTTCTGATGGGTATTCTGTTGGAGAAATTTTGTGTGGACCTATTACCCGTTTTATATTCGAATGTTTCGAATATAGATAATAAGTTGAATGAAGATGCTAATAGAGGTAATGTGGACGTAATAGCAGAGGATGTTCTATATCTGACCAGAGGTAATATAGACGTGGAAAGATATATAGCATTAGGGAGGAATGGATAGTTCAGAGATAGTGTGGACATGACTATCTTTGATGAATCCTTTGCTCAGAGGTTATGTGGACATGGCAAAACATTTGATCATTCCGCTGAAAAAATAATTATCGGAAAACAATTCAGAGGTAATAGGGACGTGATTTGTTTTCGTCAAAACGAGTTTGGACGAAGTCAAAAAAAGGGAAATGATTCCACTGGGGAAATATTTAGAGGACCTATTATCCAGGACGTATTCAAGACTCTTGAAATACGGATAATAGTTAGATAGTTTTTTTTTGAATCATATAAACAACGTACTGTACATTTACATGACTGAACGTATGTGAACATTATGTAAAAGAGTTTACACATAGTATCTCTTCAGGAACTTGCCGTTGATAGGCATCATGAGCAAGTCACCATCAGGCTTGGTCAGCCGGTACGCACAGTTAGAATACACCGATTCTATTTCGAAGGGACCTTCCTATTTAGGCTGGAATTTCCCTTTTGTTTTGTGTGTCATAACCATCGGTCTTCTCACTGCTAGGACCAGATCGCCGACTTGGAAGATCCTTTCCTTCACCTTTTTGTTGAAAGCTCTGGAAAGGTGTGCTTGGTATAGCTCAATACGCTGTTGAGCTAATAGGCATTTTTCGTCTAGCGCTTCGAGCTCTTGGAGTCGCAGACGGTAGCTCTCTTCAGTAGTCAACTCGTTGGCTAGGGCTACCCGGAGAGAAGGAATCTGGATTTCTAGGGGAAGAACTGCTTCTCTCTCATAAACCAGAGAGAATGGCGTACTGCCTGTTTGATTCCTGACCGTTATGCGATAGGCCCAAAGACATTCACCGACCTTCTCGTTCCAATCGCGTTTGTTTGAAGACACAAATTTCTTAAGAAGTTTTATAATAGTTTTGTTGAAGGCTTCTGCTAGCCCGTTAGCCGCTGGATTATAGGTAGTAGAGGCTATGTTCTGGATTCGATTCGTATCGCAGAACCGATAGAACGCATGGCTTGCGAACTGTGGACCATTATCATGGATGATCCTGCGAGGTAGGCCGAAGCGGTAAATGACGTGATGTTTGATGAAACTGATCACGTTTAATGTCTTCACTTCAGTGAGCGGTATAGCTTCCGCCCATTTGGAGAACTAATCGGTTATAGCTAGGATGAACCGATGTCCTTTAGAGGATGGCGGGCTGATTGGTCCTATTACGTCCATGTCCCAGGCTTCAAATAGCCAAGATGCTGCCGTCGGGTGTAGAAACTCTGAAGGTTGGTGAATGAAATCAGCGTGGAACTGGCAAGCTCTACACTTCTTTGCATATTCAACAGCATTTGCTATCATTGTGGGCCAGTAATAATCCATTCATTTGAGGCGATATTGTAATTTGGGGCCTGGTTGATGTGCACCACAAACTCCATCGTGAGCCTCCCGGAGTGCATGCTTGGCTTCGGTGTTTGATAAGCATCGTAACAGTAGCCCGTTATAAGAGCGTCGGTACAGCATCTTGGTAGCTATGTCGTAGTAAAATCAGAGGGATCGCCTTTGGATGGATACTGCTTCCTTCGGGTCCTCGGGAAGGATTCTATAGACAGCATAGTCTATAAAGGAAAATCTCCAGTCTTTAGCGTCGACGTTTGTTTCTGCTGCGTAACTGTGATGAATATGCAAGGCATCTTTCACACAGAATAATTCTCGACCAGACACTGTGATCGATTGCTGAGTATTGGTAGGAACGGTCAAGGAAGTAGCAAGACCGGCTAGAGCATCTGCTTCTATATTCTGTAGTCGAGGCACGTGCTCAATGAAGAATCCAGCGAAAGTAGATGCCAGCTCGATTGTTGCTCGGTGGTAGGGGATGAGATCTTCGAGGTGAACTTCGTAATCCCCTCGGACCTGACTAACTTTTAGCTTGGAATCGTCGTAAGCCTATAGATAGTCAACTTCCAGTTGCTTTGCCAGTTGTAGGCCGATTATTAGGGCATTATATTCGGCTATATTGTTGGTGCATGGTTCCACGAGAGAATATGTACGGTATATGACCAGATGATCAGGTGACACAAGCACAACGCCTACTCCAGCCACGATGTTTCCTTTGGGCCCTGTTCTTGATGCGCCATCAAAGAACATTCGCCAAATAGGGATCTCTTCAGTTGCAGTGTTAGACTCCACCACTTCGTCGGGGATTTCGTCGTAGAGTTTGGACGACTCTGGCACCGGATGAGCTGCTAGGAAATCAGCTAATGCTTGACCTTTTACTGCCTTCTGAGGGACGAAGATCATATCATATGGGGTCAACAACATTGCCCATGTAGCTAAACGGGAATTGAGAGAACCCGGCCTAGTCATGAGTATTTTGAGAGGGTTGACTTTGGATATGATGTGGATAGTCTGTCCAGACACATAGTGGCGTGTCTTTTTGATGGCAAATGCTAGTGCGAGGCATTCCTTCTCCACCGGTGTGTATCTGTGCTCGGCACCTACCATTGTGCGGCTGAGGTAGTAAATCGCCTGTTCATGGCCGCCTTCGTTCTTCTGAGCTAAGAGGGTGCCAAGGGAATGATCCATGGCGCGGACATATAGTAAGAAGGGCTTCCCCATTATTGGGGCTACCAGTACTGGAGGGCTTGTAAGATATGCCTTGATGTCGTCGAATGTCCGTTGACATTGTTCAGTCCAGACGAAAGATACACCTTTCTTTATGAGCTGAGTGAATAGTTGACACCTTCCAGAGAGGTTCGAAATGAATCGTCTGATGTAAGCTAGCCTTCCTTGTAGTCCGTAGCTCTTTGAGGTTTCTTGGAGGATACATGTCGAGAATAGCCTTCACTTTTTCCGGCTCCAGATGTATACCCTTTGAAGGGATGACGAAACCAAGGAACTTGCCGCTGGAGACTCCCAGAAAAGAGTTAGTTGGATTCATCTTGAGTTGGTGTGCACACATTAGTTCGAACACCGTTCTCAAGTCGTGGAGGTGGTTGCCCTTGAGACGACTTTTGACTGCGATATTGACTACGTAGAACTCCACAGTTTTGCACAAATGATCACAAAAAATTGTGTTCATGGCTCGATGGTATGTTGCCCCTGCATTCTTCAATCCGAAGGGCATCACTGTATAGCGGTATACCCCCAACGGTGTTCGAAAAGATGTGTGCTTTTCGTCGTCGGAGAACATCTTGATCTGGTTGTAGCCTGAGAACCCATCCATAAAGGACATCCGTTCGAAGCTGCAAGTGTTGTCGATCATTACGTCGGTGATCGGTAGAAGGAACTCGTCTTTCGGACATGCAGAGTTCAAATCACGGTAGTCGATACAAACTCAAACTTTACCGTTCTTTTTCATGACTGGGATGATATTGGCAACCCATTCGGGATGTTGTTCCTCGCGAATGAATCTACTGGCGATGAGCTTTTTGACTTCATTCTCGATGGCTTCCATGACGTCTAGTCGAAATCGCCGTTGTTGCTGTTTTACTGGCTTAGCTTTAGACAAAATGTTCAAGCGGTGCACGGCGACTTTAGGGTCCAAGCCTGGCATGTCTTCATAGCTCCATGCGAAGACTTCGATGTATTCTCTTATAAGCTGTATAAGAGACTGGCGTTCATCGTTAGATAAGCTTTTGCTGATAAAGATTGGTTTGAAGGATGCTTCATCTACTAGATTGACTTGGATGACTTCGTCTTCGGTAGGTGGTTCACGTTGTTCAAAGCGCATCTTCCACCTGGTGTCCGTCTTTTGAGCCCATTGTTCGAGTTCGATTGATTAGACATCGTCTGTAACTTGGTCGGTGGAAACCATGTGGATGGAAAAAGTTGCTTTGAACATGTCGCCGATCCTAGAGTCCGAGTCCCAGAGGGAGGAATCAGAAGAATGAGAACAACGATCTGCTTCATCATCTGATCTTTCGGGAGTTGTTGGAGGAGAGACATAGCCCCAAACAACACCGTTTCATTGGTAGTAGTTCTCGGGTTTGCCGGGAGGCACTAAGTGTCGAATTGGCAACCGTCGTCCTCGGCCGTAATTTAGCCCTTCGTCGCTTTTGATGTCATATCCCATATTCTGGATGATATTCTTAGCCTGCCAACTATACTGGAAAAGTTGCATTTTCCCAGAGTCATAGTCAGCTTCTGTGTTGTTCTTGGAAGGAGTAGAGTCTGGAACGAACTTTCTCTCGTCAATTATACGACCGAAGATGATTAGCTTTTGATCTTTCTTTCTGGCTGGAATGATGAAGTAGTGGATATCTTCTGGGTATACTTTTTCCCGTAGGTGAGGAGTCGTGACCGGCATGCAGAGGTGTGGTCCTATGCTGTTCTCTAGGGCATATATCGTATCTATGTAACGGTTTACAGATTGATAGACATCGGAGTAATTTAAACCTTTACTAAGGAAATACGCAAGTTCTTCTTCAGGGATAACATCATCCGCTGAAGGTACATTATTCTGAGTATTGATATACTCAATGAGAGGCACTACAAAAATTTGTCAGATTAGCGACGGTTAAAAACGTCGCTAACCTCGGTGAAAACATCACTAAATTAATTTAGCGACGTTTAGGGCGACGTTTCGGGAACGACGAAAAAAACATGTCGCTAAACGAGAAAACGTTGCAAAACATCGCTAGGGCAACGTTATTTGGCGACGTTATTAACGTCGCTAATTAGCGACGTTATTTGCGACGTTTGTTCAATAACGCTAATTATCGACGTAAAAGGCGACGTTATTGTGTTGTTGCCGTTTAGCGACACTGTTGCGACGTTTTGGCGACGACGAGCTGACATCAGATTATGGTACCACGTGTTGCCACGTGTTGCCACGTCAGCATTTAGCGACGCGTTTAGCGACATTTACTAACGTCGCTAATATACAAAATACAGAATACAAAATACAGAATCCAATTCCTGGGTTCGCCGACCACCTTGGTGGAACACTCAACACCGGCACGCACAATACATTCCAGAATATACAAAAAATATAAAAAAAAATACTATCCGCAACGAACAATGTCAATATATAATATCCTCAACAAACCAAATCAATATCCGCAAATACGTACAAACTCAGTATCCTCAACAAAAAAATTGAATATCCCCAAATACGTACAAAGTCAAAATACAAAATACAGAATCTAATCCCTGGGTTCGCCGAAAATACAAAAACAAAGATTGATACACAGTACTAATTCATATGTGTTTTAAGTGTGAGAACGGATGGCTCAGAACACAACCCAAAATTCATTCTAGCATGCATTAGTGTGAATCATCTATTTTCTGTACATATGGTGTAGTATACGTTCTTATCGAATCTAGTATCTGAAGAATGTAACAGAATCAAGATGAACTCACATAATGTAAAACTAAAATATCATCTACTACTATATAAGATATAGTGATAGGTTGTCGTATCATCATTGCCGAGGGATGAGGGTCGGAGGACAGTCAACTTTATCTACGGCTACATAGTTTCTACCTCGCCAGTCGAATGGCTGTAGGGACTATGTCCTGATCACCATGTCGTACCATAGTTTCTGCCTCGCCAGTCGAATGGCTGCAGGGACTATATGTCCCGATCACTATGTTACCAATTAACCTACCAACAAAACTACTTGTTACAAATATCGGCACTATATGTCGCAAAACGTCGCTAATAGCGACTAATTTAGCGACGTTAGTATGAACGTCGCTAAATTCTAATTATATTTCCCGACCAATTTATTTCCCCCATTTTACTCTCTTACTCTCTTTCCTTCCCCCCTCCGGCGCTCTCACTCTCTCCGGCGCTCTCACAGTACTTAAGTGTGAGAACGGATGGCTCAGAACACAACCCAAAATTCATTCTAGCATACATTAGTGTGGATCATTATGTTCTGTACATATGGTGTAGTATATGTTCTTATCGTATCTAGTAACTGAAGAATGTAACAGAATCAAGATGAACTCACATAATGTAATACTAAGACATCATCTACTACTATATAAGATATAGTGATAGGTTGTCGTATCATCTTTGCCGAGAGATGAGGGTTGGAGGACAGTCAACTTTATCTATGGCTACATAGTTTCTGTCTCGCCAGTCGAATGGCTGCAGGGACTATGTCGTGATCACCATGTCGTACTGTAGATTAATGCAAATGGAGCTGGAGCCTGAGCCAAAATACAGAATACAAAATACAAAATAAAAAATCCAATCCCTGGGTTCGCCGACCCCCTCGGTGGAACACTCAACACCGGCACGCACAATACATTCCAGAATATACAAAAAATATAAAAAAAAAATACTATCCGCAATGAACAATGTTAATATATAATATCTTCAACAAACCAAATCAATATCAGCAAATACGTACAAATTCAGTATCCTCAACGAAAAAACTGAATATCCCAAATACGTACAAAGTCAAAAATATAGTACAGTCTAAAAATGCAAAAACGAAACTACTGATCGCCTGGAGCTGGAGCTGGACACGATGCTGGAGCCGGAGCTGGAGGAGCGCCACCAGATGACGCACAAATACCGCTCGAGTGAGCCAAAGGCATGCGTCCATTTCCCTCCCTCCATTCTCCCTCTCTCATGCTATCAACGTCACAAATTTTCCAGTGTTGCTCCCTCTAATGATGATGAACGCAAAAATCAAAGACCCCCCTCTCCTTTCTCACTCTTCACAGTTATCACAACTGAAAGGATCATTGTTTTTTTAGTTCTCTTCCATCCATCCATTCCTCCATTCTGATCAAGCCTCCACATATGATATCCAACTCAAGTTTAGAGATGGGGAAGAAGAAGTGGACAGGAAGAGGAGGGAGAAGCAGCACAGCCGGCGGCATGACCTGGAGGAAGTATAGAGGCTTTCTTCAACATCCGTAGGTGAACTATAAGGATATATTTTTCACAATATGTCACATTGTCAAAGATCCTTAATGTGACAACCATGTTACCACGGTGTCGAAAGACTAACATGTCATAATTTTCTAAGCTATGTGTTTTGACATAATCCTCCCAACTCTTTCCTCCTATGTAGTAATCTTGCATTTCTTTATGAAGTGCAAGATTACTACATAGGAGGAAAGAGTTGGGAGGATTATGTCAAAGCACACGGCTTAGAAAATTATGACATATTAGTCTTCCGACACCGCGGTAACATGATATTCACATTAAGGGTCTTTGACAAGGTGACATGTTGTGAAAAAAATATATCCTTATAGTTCTCCTACGGATGTTGAAGAAAACCTATGTACTTCCTTCAGGTTTTGCCGTCGGCTGTGCTGCTTCCCCCTCCTCTTCCTGCCTACTTCTTCTCGCCCGCCTCTACACTTGAGCTGGATATCATATGTGGAGGCTTGATCAAAACGGAGGAATGGATGGATGGAAGAGAACTAGAAAACACTGATCCTTCCTGTTGTGAGAACTGTGAAGAGTGAGAAAGGAGAGGGGGTCTTTGATTTTTGTATTCATCATCATTAGAGGGAGCAACACTAGAAAAGTTGTGACGTTGATAGCATGAGAGAGAGAAAATGGAGGGAGGGAAGTGGCTGCATGCCTTTGGCTCATTCGAGCGGTATTTGTGCGTCAGATAAAATACAAAAAATTCGATTTTTCTCCAAGTGTGAGAACGGATGGCTCAGAACACATAGGAAACCACCATGCTGTCAGGAACCTCTCGCTCGAGCTCTACACGAAAGATGTCCACTTGAGCTCCGGGGCAAAGTTTTGGCTCAGAGCAAGAATCTGTTGACGGAGAACATCCACCATGCTGTCAGAAAAAAATAGTAACGATGAGAGACCCATCTGAGTAGGACGTATACTCTGATAATATCTCCTCCAACACTCAATCCCACTACTGATATCATTCTTGTAAAGGTGATCTCTCAGAATATACGTCCTACTCAGATGGATCTCTCAGAGTATCCTCTCCGGTTGGTTGTCGAGTGGCTGCAGGGACTATGTCCTGATCACCATGTCGTACCATAGTTTCTGTCTCGCCAGCCGAATGGCTGCAGGGACTATGTCCTGCTCACCATGTCGTAGTCCAATACAATCCAGAGATTGACACAGTACTAATTCATATATGTAGTCCAATACAAATAGTCTAATACAAAAACAACCCAATATAAATAGTCCAATACAAATAAGTACTAATAGCTAATGAAAACTACGCAGCTCACGCAAACGCTTAGTGATACGATCACGCAACCACCTCGAATAAGTAGGATCGACGGTGGCAGGAGAGATGTAGTCCCTTGCAAGTGCTGCATGAATAGAACTCTCGGTCTCACTAGCTACCGGTGCCACTTCCTCCTTAACAGTAGGAGGAGCCACCTCAGCATTCACTTTTTTCCTCAAACGACGTGCCGCTCCTCGGGATGAGGGTCGAAGGGCAGTCAACTTTATCTACGGCTACATAGTTTTTGTCTCGCCAGTCGAATGGCTGTAGGGACTATGTCCTGATCACCATGTCGTACCATAGTTTCTGTCTCGCCAGTCGAATGGCTACAAGGACTATATGTCCCGATCACCATGTTACCAATTAACCAACCAAAAAAACTACTTGTTACAAATATCGGCACTATCGGTGCGTTCGAATCGGAGTATCACATTTTTCGGTGTCGAAAAATAAAATAATTATTACTAAATTATCAGATTTTTTGGCATTATCGATGCCCCTGACCAAGCCCCCCTACACCACCCCTAACCCGAACCCTCCACTCCCTCCATGCTCCCCTCCTCCAGCCGCCTCCACCCCCCTGCTCCCCTCCTCCAGCCGCCCACACATACCCACCCCTAACCCGAACCCTACCCTAGCTCCCCTCACCCAGCCGCCCTCGTCCCCCCTGCCCCACCACCCCAGCCACCCTCCACTCACTCCCGAACCACCCGCATCCCCCCTGCCCCTCCCCCCGAGCCACGTGCACGCCCCAACCACCAACAACCAAAACAGCCGGAGAGAGAGAGACAGAGAGAGGGAGGGGAAGAGTACTACGTACCGAAGAGGGAGGAGAGTTGTCGGAGAGAGTGAGAGTCACCGAAGAGAGTGAGAGCGCCGGAGAGAGTGAGAGCGCCGGAGGGGGGGAAGGAGAGTGAGTGAGAGAGTAAAATGGGAGAAAATAGACCCTAACCCGAACCCTAACCCTAGCTCCCCTCCCCCAGCCGCCCTCGTCCCCCCTGCCCCACCCCCCCAGCCACCCCCCACTCACCCCCAACCACCCGCATCCCCCCTGCACCTCCCTCCGAGCCACCCGTACCCTCCCAAACCATTAGCAACCAAAACAGACGGAGAAAGAGAGAGAGAGAGAGGGAGGGGGAGAGTCACGTACCGAAGAGGGAGGAGAGTCGCCGGAGAGAGTGAGAGTCACCGCCGGAGAGAGTGAGAGCGCCAGAGGGGGAGGGGGAGGAGAGAGAGTGAGAGAGGAAAATAGGGGAAAATGAATCGGTGGGGGGGGGAAATAATTAGAATTTAGCGACGCTATCACTACCGTCGCTAAGTTAGTCGCTATTAGCGACGTCCGAGCGACGTTTCGCGACGACTAGATCATGTGATTAATATACGTCCTTGTTACGTCGCTTAGGTCGTCGCTAGTAGCGACTATTAGCGACGTTTTGTCTAAACGTCGCTAATGTACACAATTTAGCGACGTTAATCGAACGTCGCTAAATATATATCGCCAATTGGGCAGATTTTAGTAGTGAGGGTCATCATCTGGAAGAGGAGCCACAGTCTTGGCCGAGTTCACCACATAGGGTAATTCTTCAAGATTGGGACGATGGACATTAGTAGGTTCCCCCTTAGGTGTTTTGTTGAGAGTGATGGTCAATGGTTTGACTTTGTCGGGTTTCTTCTTCTTCACCCAGATTGTGAGAGGCTTCGGGGTACTTTTTGGAGTAGTACGTCCTTTGACTCAGACAATCAGGGGACCACCGTTGGGGGATGGAGGTGCTTTAGCTTCATTGTCAGCTTCATTGCCATCATCCTTGGGGGGTTGAGATTGGTAAAGTACCGAATCTCCATAGTAAGCTTCGATGCCCTTGAAAGGATCGACGTCAGCAAACTCTGTCTTCACAACACCGTCGCTGTTGACGTACTTGAAGCACTGGTGAAGTTTGGAAGGGACAATCATGTTCTCATGTATCCATGGATGTCCCAGCAAGACGTTGTAGGATACATTGGCATCGATCACATAGTAGGAGACCTCCATTCGGAGATCACCGATCTGGCATTTGAGACAGATCTTGTCCAACGGATGGCTTCGACCAGCATTGAAAGCCATGATAGTTGTGTTGGTTGCGGATAGCTTGTGCAGAGAAATTCCCAGGATTTGAAGCAAGCTTCTAGGAATGATGCTGAGGGAGGATCCTGGATCGATGTGCATACGGTCCACCTTGATCGTCCCGATATACCATGTATAGTACAGGGGTCTATCATGACGAGTACTTTTGAGTAGCATGTCCTCTTGTGAGAAGGTGATGTTGGGCACCACTTCCATAGTACTGTGACAGTGGGGACAGGAGGCAGGATCTTCAGCGGGAGCTTTGACCTCAGCAAGGTAAGAGTCGGCATGTAGCAATGCCTCACTTAAGGCCTTTCGCGTTTCTTTGGAGAGTCACAACAGATCGAATAGAGACAACCTGGTGGTGTATTAGCTAGCTGAGCCAATATGTCAAAATTGTAGGGTCGATCCATGCCTTCTGGAGCTGGCACCTTTAAAGACTTGTCAAACCGTGTCTCCTTCTGCTTGGATGTGGTTTGAGGCTTGGACGGGCCGGCTTCTGAGCTTGTAGGGGCAGCAAGAGCTTGAGAAGGCAGTGCTTCTTCTTGTGCGGGATCTTACATCCGCAGATAAGTCTTTTCCGATCGCGTCTCGCCAGATAGAACTTCATAGATGGGGGAGGATACCATGTGGCATGGCTTAAACTTCTTGCCCCTTCTTGCTTTGGGAGGTGCTACCCCCTACGTCACTTCTTGGACAAGGTCCGGATGGACCCACATGCTCTCACCACGTCCAGTTGTGAGTGGGACCAAGGTTAAGTTGTGAGCTGGTGGTAGGTTGATGACTTCCATCATTGCCCTGGGGATCGGGACCACGCCGTCTGGGACTTCTGTAGGAGGAAAGTCGCCAAACTAAAGAGAGATCATGTTAGCAGATACGACCTTGTCTTCAGCTTCGAGATTGATCACTTGGCTGTCGATAAGCTGTTGTATCTTCTTCTTTAGGATGATGCAATCCTTGGTGGAGTGATGCACGTACTGATGATAAAGACAGTACTTGGGATCATTGAGTTGGCTCGCCTCTACAGGACGTCGTGGTAGGGGCAATGTCAGCTTATTACCCTTCTTCAATGTGTGGAAGATGGTGATGACATCGTCTTCATCGAAAGAGAAGGTCTCCTTAGGCTTGTCGGAAGTGTCTTGAGAATTGGAAGCTCCTTTGGATGTGTCGACCTTCAGGACTTCTTTCCCTTTACCCCCACAAACAGGGATAGTCTGAGGATGCTTGCCTTTGTCCTCAGATTTGGGTATCTTCAGCCCCAGTAGTTCCAAGTTAGGAACATCATTTTCAGCGGCATTGGCGGCCCCAATGAAAGCGGGCCATGTATCATACTTATGTATACCTAGACAAAACTTTACTGTAGGAAGGAAGTTATGTCGACAAGTATCCATAAGTTCTGAGTCTGGTATATCGAAGGATATCTTCAGTGCTAGTCATCTGAAGCGTTCAATGAAGGCAATAACAGATTCAGTCTTCCTTTGCTTGGTCTCGATAAGAGTGACATACTAACATGCGTGCCACTCTCGTAAAACCTGTTGAGGAACAACCTCTCCAAGTCTTTGAATGAATTGATACACTCGTCAGGCAGACTGCAGAACCATTTAAAGGCTACCTCCTGCAAGATGCTAATAAACAGCTTTGACAGGAATGGATTGTCTCGGGGCAAGTGCAGAGTTTGCGTGTTGAAGTACGTCATGTGCTGACGAGGAAAAGTCAAGCCATCGAATGAGTTCAGCGTCAGCGGCATGTAGTTAGGAGGGCAGGTAGCGTTCTCCCACACAGGGGGATACGATTGAGATATCTCCATCTTATGCAGCTCGTCTTTGTGTGAGATGGTGTCGAGGCCAGCAACCAGGAAATTAATTACATCCTGTTGATTGAGCAGGTGTTGTGAAACAGCCGCTGAGTGGTTGTCTGGTGTTGTCGATGAAGGACCACCCCTAGTATTTACAAGATTTGGAGGAGGTGCAATAGAATGATACTCCTTTTGTAGGACAGGAGGGTTGTTGCTGTGAGCCGGACTAGCGTGGGCTGAGGCATTTTGTTGAGGTGGAGGGACAGCTCCAGCAGCTTGGACTGCCATGATATTGGTAAGCATATCAATAATCTTGGCGAATGCTGTTTTGAGACCCTCTAGACATTTACTAGTATGATCACTGGCTTCTTTAGGTCTTTTTTCGTCAGTTATGTATGTAGATAGTATGCGAGAATGAACAGAGGAAGCAGTGCAACTGGTGCTG
Source organism: Iris pallida (assembly GCA_029216955.1). Taxonomy (NCBI): domain Eukaryota; kingdom Viridiplantae; phylum Streptophyta; class Magnoliopsida; order Asparagales; family Iridaceae; genus Iris; species Iris pallida. The sequence continues at coordinate 2,201,639 of JANAVB010011198.1, read as the reverse complement.
ATACTGTCTGTCTCCGAGTGGATAAGTCCTTCATCTTCAGGTAAAGGAGGTAGATAGTCGCCATCGGGTTCGAAGGGATCATCGTCCTCTGAAAGGCTACCTCCAGTGTGGGGGTCATCTGCTTCGGATTCTGAGGGAATGCTACCCCCGGTTTAGGAATCTTCGTCGTCCATACGAAATTTTGCCTTTGATCGAGTGCCCATATAGACTCCTTCAGATGTGACAGCCTGTTGGCCATCTGTTGGTAGACTTCGTCTTCTCCTTTTCGTGAAACTGAGAGAGAAGGTTGGGTTGGTAGTCCACCGTCTTTGATTGGGGCTTCCGTAAGGGAGATCCCATGAAGCCATGTTAGATGAGACAAATAGTGGCTTTTCGTCGTCAGAGAAGTGCAACCGTCGAAACACGGACTTTCTATGAGGCACTCTTGTTACTTTGGAGCAACAACAGTTGATAACAATATTAGCGCACAGAAGTGCACTATGAATGGTTATGTTCTCCCTCACTTTACGCTTATGATTTATCATATCGCGCAAGTCAGCGAAAGGGAGTTTTGTCTTACAACCCATGTTGCATGCATCGCCGAGCTTTACATGCGGGTTCGTAAGGAGAGTAGGCGCATCCAGACTTAGTTCATGTGCAGGGGCAACCCCACACCCATGTTCTGGGATGTCCTTGAAGACAGTCCCGTGCTATACGCATTGGGACCTGTCTTTTTGCTATGGGCGCATAGGCCTTGGAGACTGGGCTTGGGCGCATGCTTCTTGACAGCATGTTTAAGTCGCCTTGATGTGGCCGCATAGTATGGATCCAGAGAGCCCGGGCGCATAGCCTTGGACGCATGACTCTGAGTGCCCAACCTGTTGAAGACAGAAGTGTTCTGGTTGGGGCTATGCGCCCAAATACTCCCTTGGGTGCATGGCTTTGGGCGCATGCTTGGTGGAGCAGCACTGTTTTCTCCCAGTTCTGCCTCCTTCGTTCGTGAGCCTTACCGGGTCTGGCCAGAGTGCCGCACACCCCGATTCTTGGCATTGTTGTGTTTTCCTCTCCCGTCTCGAGTGTTGAACACTCCATTGTTGGTTGTGGAGGCAAGAAGTCACCGGGCTAGTAGAGCCCGGAACGGTGTGAGCCTTCTCCATTTGGGGGACTTCTGTGGCAGAGTCCTGTGCCCAGGTGACAGAGTCCTCTAGTTGCATATCCGCTATGACACTAGCAGGATATGCACAGCGAACCTTCGGAAGCCGAGCCTTGCGAGACTTGTTTGGCTTCGTTGATTTTGAAGGAGTAGAGCCGTCCCTCGAGTGCATCTCTTCGAACGCCTGCTGATCGAATTTTATGATCAGCATCTTCTGAGTACTCCCCACTTTGTCGCTATCGGATTGCGTCACCACCTTCACGTCAGAGGAAAAGGTAGTCTCCAGCAGAGTCGCCATTTTTGTGGACGCACACAAAAAAAGAAGAAAAAAATGCTGTCTTTTCTTTTTATTGGCACAAGACACCACAAATCGAATACGCCTGAGAGATCCTGCGCTGAGGATCCCCGAGTACAAAAAGAAGAATTCTGGGGAATGGGACGATGGAGATCGAGCGGCAGTTGCTCCTTCACTCCGTTGACACTCCAATTACAAAAGTGGGAGAAAACCAAGAAAATTTCTAACTCTCGGCTCACTGGCAAGAAGTGCAGCAATTTGGCTCTTGAAAATGCTCTCCATTCTGTCTGTTGAAGAGGGAAGAAGCCCCCCTTTTATAGTCGTTCTTGGGCTGGAATGATGTTATGCGCCCACATGAAGGGACACGCTGGTTCTTACGTGGGCGCATGGTCCTGCTTTGGGCGCATAGGTGTAGGCGCATACAGGCTGCGAGATCGTGGGTTGGTCGTGGTGTTGACATGGCCGGTTTCGGTGTACGACTGCTCGTGGAGACTGATGTGGCCTTGCACTTCGGTGCACACTTTGATCGTGGCTTTGACTGAGTCAGGCTTCCACGCATAGCCATGTCTCAGGCTATGCGCCCTCCTTTCGGAGGAACTAGTCTTGGGCGCATGGAGTTATACTTGGACTGGGCGCATGGAGCTTCATTTAGTGGGCGCATGGAGTCGAACTGACTGGGCGCATGGAGCTGCTTTGACTTGGGCACATGGGGGCTATGTTTGCCAAAAAAATTCATGCTTCTACAGTCATGTTCTCATTTCTCGTACTTTATATTTTTCTGTACTCATTTTCATACCATGATGCTCATGTTCATTTCCTTGGATATACTTAGTTCCGCTCCTGACTAGGATATGTTGCAGGTGTACTTACAGGTCATTGATCTACATTATGGGCCAGAGCCCGGGACATTAGCTGAGCAGGATGGAGACATGACTTAGCTAGAGGCTTCAGGTTTAGACCGTTTGGCTTTATTCCTAGATATTGTTTTAGAGTTCATATTACATTTCATTCCTGATGTCTCTGGTACATTTATGTTATATGGATTTGTGGATTATGGTGATCTTCTGGGAACGTTTTATAGATGCTGTGATTGTGCACATTCATGATTATCTGGTTAGATTTCTCTAGCTTGGTACAGCTTACTTCGTCGTGTCTAACGACGAAGGCTGGGCGGGTCCAACCCGTGTCCGATTATTCGGGAGCGGGTCGTGACAGGTTTTTAGTGGTGGCCCATGCAGGCCTGTCCTAATAGTACCTAGGTATTAGAGTACTATTGGGGGACTTGATTTAAACTAGGAAAACTTGAATCACAGCATAGGAAATCGGGTACATCAGGTATATTAATATTCTATAAATACTTGTTGCTTTTAGGTTTAGGACATGTTAACAATTTTTCTGTTTTTCAGATAGTTCAAACACGCAACATCGAAACGGTCAATCCACCTACACTTGAGGGTTCCGAGTTTCCACTAATTTCTATCACCCTACTATTTCCATGGGTAGTACGTAGTTGATGAACATGTTTCAAGAGTTTCTCAATGCCAAAGAGAGCAAGCTGTACTTTTCGATCCATACTTGTAGATGCGTTTTTCAAGCCAAAGAGGACTTCTGACTTCCAGACTCTCAGATTTGGACTTTTCCGACACCGAGCACATATCTTGCACCGAGGAGCAGATCGAGAACCTAGCGCTGCCACTGAAGATCACCCAAGTCTTCGAGGAACGACTCCTTTGAAGATTTGAGCTACCAGCCAGGAGATTCAGAACGTAACACGGACAATAGAACAAGGTAAGAAGCCGAAGGCCAAGAGAGACCTGAAGACTTATGGCGGAGATAACAACCACTCTGGACCCGCAAAGCGTCACAACACTCAGACGGCGTTCCTTCAGTCACATCATCAGCCACATCATCAGAAGCAGAATTCAGACCTACCTTCATTGTGTGTTCTACAATAGGATGAGATATCATGTTGACAAGTGTCGCAAGAAGCTCGGACTCTGTTCATACTGCAGTTCTTCTGCCCACCAAATGAAGGATTGCCAGCAAGTCGTGAATCACAATGGTCAAGGAGCATCAGGATCTCAGCAGCCAGCCATCGCATACTCCTGTCAGAGTCTCTACACTTCAGCCCATGAGAGATCCAGACTCTCAGATTCGGACTACGATCACCTGTAATTTCTGTCGCTACCCGGGACACCACTACGACAAGTGCAACAAGAGACTGAGGCTATGCTTGTTCTGTAGATTGCTTGCCATCAAGTCAAGGATTGCCCGGAGACCATTGATCATATTGCCCAAGGACAAGCACGAGGAGCATCAGGACTACAGCAAGGGGACCCACCTCTCCAGATTCATCAATCACAGGGAATACTACCGCAGGGACCAGTCTACGACAGGACAGTTGAAGAAGGTTGAAGAGATTCCAGTCTCAGAGGAATACTGAAGATAGACTGAAGGCAGAAGATTTCTTTTGCATGGTTGGGAAAACCATGTATCTTGATTCGCAATTCGGTCTTCCTTTAAATTTCTCTTAGCACCTAGACTATTTCTTGAAACTTCTTGTTTTCTATTTTAAAATTTTGGTTGATATTCGAAACTTATTTCGAGATATTGTTTCCTATTCAGTAAACATGTTTCATATCCACAATTCGATATTTGTTTGAAATCCACTACTCGATACTGTATTCCTATTCCCTTTCATGACTTTGATTTTCTATTCGAGAGTTGTTTGTCCACTACTTGTTTCGACCTTGTCTCCTATCCAATATTTTGCTTGTTTCATGGATACTTGTTTCTACTCGTTTATTGATATTCTGTTCCTTAATCGAACTTGTACTATTCGAGATTTAGTCCTACTTGAAATATCATTCTGAAACCTTGTTTGAATCTTCGCTTCTATTGATGTTTGTTTGAGATTTTATTTCCTGTTCTTGACTTTATTCGGGACTTATTCTCTATTTACGATTTTGTTTACTATTGAGATTCGCTTGTTTAATATTTACGATCCAATACCTTATCTCCTATTAGAATCCGTTCTCTAGTCACTATTCAAAACCTTGTTTCCTCGTTGAGATTTTATATTCGAGATTTTATTTCTTAATTTGAAACTTTGTCTCCTATCTGATACTTTGCAACTGTTCATCCTTCGAGACTCTGTTATCCTTTGAGGATAACGTCCCATATATGGAATCTTGTTTCCATCCCAGGTTTTATTTGACATTTCAGTTACCATTTGAAACCCTGTTCACTGTTGAGGTTTAAAAATCTTCTTGTTGCCCTTTTAGTACTCACTACTCCTTGATTGGATCCGTTGTTGCTTCTTAGCACCTAATAAGCCCTTGTATTCTAACAGGCAGATAATACCATTTTTGACTTGGACTACCGGAACTCATTTTGAATTCTTGAATTTTAAATTCCCATGGATAAGGTTGGGAGACTATTCGATGATCTACTGGCATGGCAGTTGCGTGCTGCAGTCATTATCTGGACTACGGAGACTGAGGGTTCACTGCATTCAGCTGCGCACTGGTGAGGCATGAACTCTAAGTTGAAGTGATTTCAGACATTCATAGGTTTTTGAGTATTATTGAGACTTTGTCATATTCTTCATATCTTGCTCTCTTGGATGGTTTCATCAATGATTATTGGAAAATGGATAAGGTTGACAGAATATTCGTTGACATATTGTTATTTGAGTCACGGAGCCGAAAGTCCACTGCAATCAGATTTATACTGGCGGGGTAGGGATTCTAAGCAAAGTAATTTCAAATATCTATGTGTTCTTGGATACCATGGAGACTATATTCCTCTTTCATATAATTATTGATTTTTCTTGAATGACAAATCCATGTACTCACCTTGACTTGATATTGATATCTCCTGATTAGTTTCATATTTTTCCCTCAACACTTGGAATTTTTCTCCTTGCATTTTATTGATGGATCGTTGATTTTACACATTGTTAGATCTTGATTCTGTTTAACTAGATTTTAAAATCATGCGTATATTTCGACCGTGTTTTATCTAAACTTCAATTTTAGTCATGTCTATTCAACCGTGATTTTTTCATCTTGCTCAAGTCCATTCGTGCTAACTTTTGATTCAAATCGTGCTTCGGAGATCGTGCCCTTCATGATTTTATGCCTCTAAGTCATAATTGAAACTTCATTCCATCACGTTCCTGTTTGATTCTTGATTATCGTGGATCATATCATTTCTATTTTCGGTCTGAAATTATCATGCAGGGTATTAATTAAAATCTTATCTCGATTAGTGTCTGACCAATTTAGTCATTATTGATCCTGCCACTTCACTGTTTATTTTGCCATGCTAAATCCTTCCAAGCCATATCTCTGATCATATCCCGAAATCCTGATTGTGCCTATATTTTATGATCATGTCTGATAATTAGAAATCGTGACTGAATAGTTTTGATCATGACCATTTTCCACCATGCCTCAATTTTGATTTGGATCGTGTTTAGTTGATCGTGCCAGATAATATATTTTGTCATGACTAAATTTAACCTTATGGTATGACCAACATAATCGATCAGTCTTAATTTTATGATAACTATGCCTACTGTACCCTTTGAATTTCGAGGACGAAATTATTTTAAGGGAGAGAGATTTGTAACTCCACCTTTCTATTTTCGGGAAATATTTTAGTTTACTGAATAATAATGAGTTCGATTTAAACCATTTCAAATAATAATAATTCGTGATTAAATATTTTTATAAAATATTTCATGATTACTTTTGGAGGGAGATTCAATTTTTAGCAAATAACTAATTTTCAAATTAATTTGGAGTGGTCCCCACTCCCTAACAACTTGTAACCACCTCTCTAACAGAATTTGAGTTGATTGTGCAAATTATGAAAATGGGGGACCTTTTTGTTAAATTGATTTTTAGTGGGAGGGTTTTTTTTGAATAAAACCCAACCTTATATTTCATTCTGAGAGAGAGAGATAGAAATCATTCTCTCAATATTCTCCTCAGCACTTTTTCCCTAAACCGAGCCAACCCTAACTTTGCCGGCGACGGCCATAGCCGAGATAGTGACCACCAGTCCGACGACGGCAACGACCAGGCGCTCTCCCTAAAGGCGGTGCACCACCATCGACGAGATCCGGTGGCGTTTACCCCAACTGTGGCGTCCAAATACTTGTTCCGGCGACCACCGAGCAAGGATCACTACGCGGTGATGGGTCATGCACGACGGCGCCTCCTTGATTCAACACCTCGATGACGACAGCGGGCAGCGACTGCACTTCTTCTCTCCAAGCGAGCAAGCACTTTCCAATGATGACCGCAGCGATGGCGAGACAACTTCGCTCCGGCGACTGAGCATTATCCCTCTCGGCAGTGTACGGTGGTACGATGACGACGACGATGGCAAAGTCTGCAAATCGTCTCCGGTGATTCTCGCGACGTGGCGGCATGGAGCTCAACTCCTTCTTCAGAGGTCGGTAAGCAAACCGACTCCTCGAATCGATCTTGTTCATAATGTCCAGTAATTCGTTGGTTGAGTTTTTTTCTCGATTCCCTTTCTTCGATCGTTCGATTTTGGGTGTAGGGACACCATCCTGTGAATCTAACCAATCTCAATCCTCTTCTCCGGCAAGAACGAAGGATCGACGGTGAGTTTTCCTCACTATTTTAGTATTGAATCTATGGGCCTTAGTGTTTGATGATCGGTTCTTGGTGGGGTTGGCTAATTTCTGTCAGGATTACTTTAATTCGATTTGGATTACTGTTGAGCGAACTAAGAAGTTTGAATTCGAAATTCTTGGTGAGTTTTATTGAAGGCTTTCTTCTTCTGATCTTTTTCTTTCTCATATTTGCGGAAAGGGATTATAGAAATTTCTTGAAACTTGTTCTACGTTTCGGTTTGGGATTGTTCGACCAAAATGCTTAAACAGGACTTGGTGTTTACTTTTGGAAGAGGAGAAGGAGTATACAGTTCCCGGAAGTCGAGTCTCCCTTGAATTATTTCCTTTCCAGGTAACTTCCTAATTTGGCTGCTCTGTTGATACTCGTTGGGTTGAGTGGTGATACAAGTTGTGTGTTTGTGTTCCAGAGTTCGTGTCCGTATCATGCGTTCTGTTCGGGTCAATGTTATGTTGTTTCCGGGTCTGGATCGTGTCCGGCTTGGTTGTTCGTAGCTAAAGTTTTTGTTCATGTCGCATCCAGATGTGTGCGTTCAGTGATTGGCGTCGTGTATACAAGAAGGTCTGGGAATGGAGTATTGCAACGATGAGACTAGAATTGAAATCACATTGGGTTGAGTTGGGACTGCAGGTGTTAGCGGGACTTTCAATTCATTTTTAGCAATAGTTCAAATTTGGTTGTATATATATATTGTTAAGTCTTGAATTGATTAAATTGCTAGCTGGGATTTTTCTATATAAATTTTGTGTGTGTCGCTTCCTGCATACCTTATTTCTGACTTTTGAGTTTGCAAGTAAGAGAGGAACTGGCCGTGTGTTTTGTTTCTGAGTATTCTTTGTATATGGTCAGTTAGGTTTTGTAGTTCAATTTGTATTGCTAAATCATGGAGGTGCTGTTGTCCAAATTGTGTCTATATTGGTGGATCAAGCTCATGAGGCAATTGGTTGTGTATGTGGATTGGCTGAGACAATTCAATTGTTATATTGAATTGGAGTTGATATCCTATTGACAATCAATAAGTATCTTCTAAAAATATATATATGTGAGTTTGCACTCTGTGCTTAACCTTGGGTCGAATATTCCTGCTACTGCATTACTAGGCTAGAGGAGCCAATAATGAGTTTGATATAGATATTACTTATACTGAACTTTGCTTTAGAGTATTTTGGAAATGGTTAGACTAAGTTACTTGCACAATAGGCTGTACTAAGGGATTGTGTAACAAATTTGGAATTTATTGTAGCAGTACTTGCTAATATTGAGAATAGGTATTTGATAGTGGATGTCTTAATAAGTCATATCTTGTTTAAACTAAAGTGAATGAGATTCTATACAGATACTTGAAGCAGAGTATCAAGTTATATTTTTTCTGAGACTTTATGTCTGGAAATAATAGTTGATAAGGTTGTTTTAAACCAACTAGTGTTGTCCCATAGACAAAGAGTTCAAGAAGTTAAGCTAATTAGTAACTTAAAGTTTGTATTTATGTGTCTAGTAATATTCTTAAATTGTAATTAACCAACATATACCAATTCCAGGAGGGCATACAACTTTACTACCCACACTTGATCACCCTGAGCAAGGCAAGTATACTCCTCGGACTTGTCCATTTCTTCATGTCTTGTATATTCATTCTTGTATCTTCTGGTTGACACGATATTTTACGAGATTGTCTTGTATCATGTTTCCTTGGGTTTACTTGTGTCTGGGAAGGGAAATACTACAGATGTGTGATCAAATCTGAGTTACTATTCATGTGAATAGCTTAGGCCTCGCATCGTGCACGAGGGACCGAAGCCGTACCATTTCATGTTCTCTGAATCTACCCAAGCCGATCACACATTCTAGATGTATTTCAATATATTGCACGTACCAGGTTCATTGTGTATTTCATGTTCAGGATTCAATTCATGTTCCCTGTATTTACTTTTCAGTATTCATGTTCAGGATTCATGTCATGTTCTCATTTCTCGTACTTTATATTTTCCTGTACTCATTTTCATACCATGATGTTCATGTTCATTTCCTTGGATATACTTAGCTCCACTCCTGACTAGGATATGTTGTAGGTGTACTTACAGGTCATTGTTCTACATTATGGGCCAGTGCCCGGGACATTAGCTGAGCAGGATGGAGATATGACTTAGCTAGAGGCTTCAGGTTTAGACCGTTTAGCCTTATTCCTAGATATTGTTTTAGAGTTCATAGTACATTTCATTCCTGATGTCTCTGGTACATTTATGTTATATGGATTTGTGGATTATGGTGATCTTCTGGGAACGTTTTATAGATTCTGTAATTGTGCACATTCATGATTATATGGTTAGATTTCCCTAGCTTGGTACAGCTTACTTCGTCGTGTCTAACGACGAAGGCTGGGCGTGTTCGACTCATGTCCGATTATTCGGGAGTGTGTCGTGACAGAAAGACCCATCAACAGATCTACAGGACAGCAGTGGCACAGATGCAATGCCCAACATCATATTTACTCCACAGGACATGTTGATCAAGTTCAACTTGCATGATCGTCCCTTGTACTATACTGGATACATAGGCGACATCAAGGTGGATCGGATGCATATCGACCCTGGCTCGTCAATAAGCATCATCCCGAAAAGCTTGCTCCAACTTCTTGGCATCCCTATGCACTAGCTAACGGCGACCAACACTGCCATTAGCGGTTTCAACTCGGGAAGGAGCTATCCCCTAGGGAAGATCCGATTGAAATGTCAGATTGGTGACCTAAAAATGGAGGTTACCTGCTACGTCATAGATGTAGACACATCCTACAACATCCTCTTGGGGTGTCTGTGGATACATGATATATGATCGTGCCATCCACCCTCCACCAGTGCTTCAAGTATGTCAGTAGGCACGGCTTCATGAAGACTGAATTCGCCAACATCGATCCCTTCAAAGGGGTTGAGTCTTATTATTCTTCGGAGGCTTGCCTATATGAAGAATCCAAGAAGTTCATCACTGACAAACTGGAGACCATCACAGGGCCAGAGGAACCCTTGATAATTCATCTCCACGCCCGTAAACCAGGCAAAGCCGCACCCCTGGTTGCAACTTTGCATAAAGAGATGCCCGGTCCTCTCATCCAAGCTGCGCGGTCGGAACCAATGGTCATCCTACTCCCAAAGCCAAGAGCCAATGCCCGTCATAGTGCCGATGGTGATCTGATTGCCAAAATCCACTCAAAGGCAATCGGAAGACAAAAGTCTCTTGTCGAGCCAATTATCATCCGTCTTCCCAAGATGAGCCGACAACCATGTGCCGATCCGACCCACTCAAGCAAGCCAATATCACAAGCTCAACCCTTGGTGGTCATGTTGCCCGAGATAGCATCCCGACCTTTAGGCTCGCAGGGGGTAGCCGAAGAGGACGTAGAAATCGCCAAGTACCTGGTGGCACGAACGGATAGTCCCTATCCTGATGATGTAATGCCCGGGGACAAAGTTCCTTATTTCATCAATAAGAGGCTGCCGATTAGATAAAAAAAAACTGCCTAGAGTATCGAGTTATGTACATCAGGTACCCCTGAACTTTCACTCTGTTTCCCCCCAAGGGACTCACATTGCATCTCTACGAGTGACAAGTCATGTACATTGATACCTCTGAACTTCCGCTTTGATGTTTCGATTGTCATATATCACGTCCTTATTACCTCTGTTAGGTTTTGTTTCAAAATCTATTACCCGCACCACCAGTGCGTAGAAGGGTAATAGGTCCATAAAATTTATCCTAATCTATTACTCGTACCAATCGGTGCACAAAAAGGGTAATAGGTCCACAAAATTCTCCAACGAAAAAAACAACCACGTCCATATTACCTCTGAGTTATTTTTCCGTCCATCACAAACAAATCACCCAATACATAGAACTTCCACGTTGATAGCACCTCTGAGTTGTTCTTTGTATCCCCATTAGGCCTACTCCTACCATGTTCTCATTACCTCTGAGTAGGGAGGCTCTACTTTAGACCCATATTTATCACGTCCTTATTACCTCTGAGTAAATATGTTGGTATTCTCTCCACTTATTATCAGTACTCGCGTCGCCAGTACACAAAAAAGGGTAATAAGTCCATAAAAGTTATCCTAATATATTACTCGCACCATCGGTGTACCAAAGAGTAGGAGGTCCACAAAATATCATTTAAATCTATTTGCTCGTATTTTCAAATGCACAAAAGGGCAATAGGTCCAAAAAAAGTCCCCCAGTGGGATATTCTTTATCAAAATGCTATATTAAACCCTCTAGTACAAGCTCCTCAGAGTGGAGTGAATGTATCCTGCTTATTCAAAATCAGTTACATTCACAAGACCACATCCCAAAAAAAAGAAGGGGAAAGGAAAGTCCACTATTCATCAGCAACACATAGCTTGATGAGAATACCTTCCAGCTGCACAGTTGAGCGCTCAATTCTCAGTCTGGCTCGGCGTTCAGCTTCCTGGGATAACTTTTCAGCATCCTTAAAATGTACATGAGCCTGCCAATTTTTCTCTAGTTTCTTCAGTGCACCCTCTAGAGCAGCAGAAGTTCGTATGACCTCATCAGTCTCCTTACAGATCTTCTCTCTATCCTAACGAGTGGCTTGGAGCTCGGTCCCCAGAGATGTCAGCTTGGCTTGGAGCTGGAGGAGCTGCTCGTTAGTTTCGGTCATAGCAGGAACAGTGGTCTCCTCGCGAGTCAAGCAGATCTTTCCCTCTCGGCTTAGCTTGTCATATTTAAGGGACATCTTCTGGAGGTCCTTCTCCAAAGTGGGCTTGTTCGTCTCTTGAACAACCTTCACCTTTTCTACTACTTTTATAAGGAAAGCGCGCTCCTGCTCTACCGCAGCAGACAGATCGACTTGCCACAGTTTCTGCAACTGGATTAGGTACTGATTAGCCTCTGCCAGCTTGTGCTCCAGATGTACGGCCACCCCTTCTCCACCCAGAAGCGTCTTCAGCAGGTCAATTTGGCCGTGGGCACAGTGACGGGCCACGACAAATGAAGTCCCTCTCCTTGAAGTAGCTTCAACCCCTCATTTTAGATGACGGTAGAAGCTCTCAACTATATCCCTCGACGATTCGTCTAGATTCTCCAAGGATGACGGCGTCGAAGGAATATCGGCCAAGGAACCTGAGGATGTGTGAGAAGAAGGCATAGCGGAGCTTGACGACCCTGTCAAAAGGGAAACAAACTCTGAACGACGAGACTTTCGTACAGCAGCAATCTCCTCTTCCGCAGCCCGAAGAAGCTGAAGACTAGGCATAGTGGAGAATTCAATCTCCGGGGAAGAGACAGCTTCAATCAATCCTGCATCCACCGATGCGAGTATAGGAATCACCGCCTCTACCATTGGTACTTCTGGTATAAGCAGCTCTGAACTCGGCTCAGCGGGGTTCTTTTCGATTTGAAGGAAAGGAGGTCCGTTTCTTCTCTTCGGCAAGAGGTTCGCCCCGACTTCGTCCGCTATCTCCTCCTCCGTGGCCACATCCTCTATCAGTAGTAGAGAGGCAGGTCCTGTAGGTCCGGAACAACCAACAATCAGCTTGACTCGAAGGATATGAAGAAAGAGCGAATGAACCTCCTTGTCGGTAAGAATATGACATAGCTTACCAGGGGAGGGCGGTGGAGACCGCGGCTCGCTCTGGACAGTCATAACTCCTCCTACTGCCCCCGTATCCTCATCTACAGCAATATCCGAATTACTTGCATCTGTCGCTCCAGCCCCGATTAACCCGAAAGGAGATGTAGCTGGGTCGATTGCGACCAACTGAGACCCTGTAGCCTCGATATTTGATTCTGTAAGGCTTGCACCTTCTTCGGCCAGAGTGCCCATAACTGGAGGAATCTCGAAAACAACATCAGGCTCCGGAGGGTTTATGTCTTTCAAAGCCTGCACAAAAAAAAGAGAGAAACAATAAGATAAAATCCCAAAAGTAACATGGTGATCGGCCGGAATAAAACTTACCTCCGGGAGTGTTTCGGCATCACTGCCCTCTTCCGCGAGGTCAGAACCTCGATTCCTAAACGCAACCCATTTTTGAGAACGAGGCCTAGTAACAACAGAAGGTCCGCGCTTACTTCGCTTAGGCGAAGGACTCGGCACAGGGGAAGGTAAGCGCATCACCGGAGTACTTGCAGGTGACAACAGATCGTTGTATTCATCCTCTTCTTCCGTATCAGTAAAATCAGAGTCAGAGACTTTAATAGCCTTCGCCTTCCCTGCCCTGTTCCTCTTTTTGGACTCCTCGTACTTTTCTGCCAGCTTAGTACCGGTTATGAAACTGGTACTCGCATCAAAGTCATAGGGAGGCCCATTTACAGAGACGTGGTGGAGGGCTGCCATGTACGAGATGCGCACCAAGCCCCCGGTATCGGGAAAAGAGAAAATGGTTTGAGTACAGACAACACTGTAATAATGCCAGGCCCGGAAACCATCTAAGACGTCGCCCTCATAACCCAAGCAGGGACTCGGGTTGTCCAAAAACAACTGGCAGTACCCGAATTGTCTAGAGTACCTGCTGGGCAAGAAAAGTTCCAAGAAGGCAACGTTACGGTTGCGGTACACCAGATGTAGGACGGATATTCTACAACCAGCGGAACATCTTCTCGGATAGAATCTGGGGTGCGACACTGCCATCAAGATAAAGATGCCTCATTTTCTTATCAGTGAAAGGCGGGACCGACACAAAGAAGGAGTAGATGTCCACCCGTGCGAGCGCAACACGACATTCGAACATGGCTGAACAGGTCCAAGGCATATCATGATATTGATAGATGAATGCATCGTTAATCGCCGTGTTCCCCTCAGGGCTAGGTCGCATCAGAGAGGGGCAATACATTAGCAGCCACCCCATCAGATAGTGGTAGGGTAGCTCAATTCGGTTGAAATCCTTCGTAACGTCGCGAGCTATGGTTCTAGCCGTAAGATACGAAGGCCCCGGTAGATTCTGCCCACCATGGCTGGAAGTAGAGCTAGCCTACCTTCGAAAACTAACTTGACAGCAGGGAGAATCAGGTTGCAGCTGATTCTCTCAATCGAACCAGCACCCCCCAAGACCACACAGATCCTCAGCATATCATCAGAAATCCAGCCAAGATGGCCTTAGTGGACAAGGGTTGAGTATCTTGATAGAAGTAGCTGAATGTGTCAGACTGGCTTCTGAATCTGTCACCAGAAGCTTTGGTCCTCTTAGTGCTTTGCACCTGAGCATCCACTCCTGCATGAGTTTGAGGGCTCCGGGGGACAACTCGGCCCGAGGCGCCAAGATTGAACAAGTAACTGACCCAGGCCTTTGTATGAGGAAGGGTCCCCTCAGAACTTTCATCCTTCTTCTTTGACATTTCTTGACAAGTGCTATAATGACATAACACCTCCCAATAAATGGTAAGGAACTCGGAAAACGATGCTTTAATCCCTCAAACTCCTCATTCATGGGGGTATACTCTTCATAAACTTCATCTCCCCAGGGCAGCTTGGAGACGTCATGCATCTCGTGAAGGGCGAGCCCCGTCTCCCCAACTGGTGTATAAAAGGTCCCCGTACGACGATTGTGTATCTCGAGGAGCGCTATGAACAACCTTGTGTTCATAGGAAGACCATAGCAAGTGTCCCTTATGGCATAGTATAGACCGAGCTGCTGTAAAGTATCCCCATAAGTCGACAGAATCCAGAGCGTCAAGTTGACCCATGGAGGGGAACGACACATCCAATTCTGCAGCGATAGTCTACCCATGGGATATGATCCTTTACGGGCAATCTGGTTCGGGAAGGTGTCGGCCTCAGAGAATCGGTTATTGGGCCTCAGGTCGTTTATAAAACTACCGGGGGCTAGCCCGACGACAGAACAACTGACCGACTCCCTGGTCGCGACCGCTGACCGCACTCGTCTATTATAATGGATATTGCCTACGAAGATTGCTTGTCGGTCCTGAGTTATGGGGTCCGTCATTCGCCTCTCGATAGGCACCATGTTGAAACTTGATAGAGAGAAATGACGTTCCATCTGAGGAAGGAGAATCGATAGCCCGTTGGAAAGAAAATCCCAGCTCTCAAATAGCTCCAAGGTGCGGGAGTTCGAGACAACTATAGCATCTCCGAACAAGAACGCGGGCTTCAGATGAATGTCCCCTAACTTTCCGAAATTCATCATACTGAGTAAGTAAAAAAATGATTGGTTCCTGATCTCCCTTAACCTGGCCTCAGGTTGATTGCGGGTGATCTGAGTCGACACGTGTTCGACTATCTGGTCAAGTCTCATACCTAACGCAGATTGGGCATATCCTATCAAGAGCTCCCCGATGTAGCTTTGGACAAGTTCACTGCAAAGGACAAAGAATAAGTAAAGTTAGAAGAAGTTCATCTCTTCAGCCATGCGACCTAGCCAAACAGAACCTATGCATCTTAAAGAGCATGAGACGCATGCGGCTAGGTCATACAGTGCTCATGTGGCTCAGTCGTGAGACACTTATGCGGATCAGTCATGAAGTGCTCATGCGGCTCAGTAATGAGGCACTTATGCGGCTCAGTCATGAAGTGCTCATGCGGCTCAGTCGTGAGGCACTTAGGGGGTTCATGCGGCTCAGTCATAAAATGCTCATGCGACTTAGTCATGAAGTACTCCTGTGGTTCAAAACATGAGACACGAATGCGGCTCAATCAAGAGGCACTTATGCAGCACAGTTATACAGTATTCATGCAGATCAGTCTTGGATCACTTATGTGGATCAGGTTCGAATAAGCAGCTAGCGCTTATGCGGCTCAGCCCATGCGGCCCTATCATATAGAACACATGCGGTCCAACTGAGATAGGGCATGCATTGACCAGGCTTGAAGCACAGAAAGCGATATAGCACAGGCCTGCGCATAAAATATGCGATATGGCCATCCAAAATTTCAGTCGTCGTCTTTCCACTGTCCTTACCTTTGATGGGGGTGCACGTCGGAATGAATGGAAGGAGAGCCCGCTGCTCTCGACGGAGAGGCAAGTCCCTTCCCTTTGGCCGCAACACCAGCCGACTTGGAAGCTTTTGGAGCCATTGAGACAGAAAGATGAAGATGAAAGAGAAGAAGGTGAAAGAGAAAAATCTCTCTTCAAACGACCCCTATTTATAGAGTTTCTAAAGAGTGTCGCTTCGATTCTCGAAATCATTAAAGATAATGATGACGTTTGGGGATTTTATCCCTAGTAACCGTCGACTTTATTTCGAAAAGAGAACCCGAATCCAAAATCGAATTAAGAAATTAAATACAGCAGTGACAGCTGGCAGGCTAGATGGTCTCTCTCTGCGGCTCAAGATTTCCCTACGGCACAAGATCCCTCTACGGCTCGAAGTTTTCCTGCGGCTCCAGATTTTCCTGCGACTTGACATATTTTCATGCTTCTTATTCAAAGTATTCCAAATTTGCAATTTGAAAACTTTGAAGGGGGTCTTGTAGAAGCATGAAAAATATGTGGTTCATACAGATCACAATTTACCGCATATGCACTTTGGGCCAAACAGGTCCGCATAAAGGAGAGCCACATGAGATTCAACACCTTATGCGGCCTGTCGACAAACCAGACTGATTCGAGCCGTAGAAGAAAGATATGCGACCAAGTGGATCAGTTCGTCTGATAAAGCTAACAAGTTCTGTTAAAACTGACAAAAATGACAACTCTGACACTCTGACAAAAAGATAAGACGTGAGACGTCACCAAAAGTAGGGTTCATATGCTTTTATGTGGCCAAAAGTAGTACTACCCAAGCCGCATGAACCTTATGCGGCTCAAACATATGTGACCGCAAAGTCTCCGAACATCATGCGGCCAAGGGTGACTGTGACCCAAGCCGCATGAGCTTTATGCGGCCCAAAATACAGAATCTATACGGCTTAAAAGTCCTTAAGCTATATGCGGGCTAAGGAAGATAGCGACTTAAGCTGCATAAGTCTCATGCGGCTCCACATGGTCGATAACTAAGAGACTCATGCGGCTCAAAATAATTCCTATCCTGTGATAGGACACGTGGCAGGTTGACCAAGTCTCAACCACCCAGATTTGCTGCAACAAAATCCCAACAAATCTACAGCCGGCGGCCAAAGAGCGGGTCTTCACGTGCTGATTAGCCACATAGCCACAGGCCATCTATGCGGCTCAAAATACATGCCACTATAAATAGCAAGGTGCCATACCCCTGCAAAAGGCTGGCAACCTTCTAAAGACAATTTCTTCAAGAGCTAAGGACTGCGTCAGATAGTCTATGGAGTAAGGTAGAGTTGATACACATTTTCGAGCCTCCACCGTCACCTCCCAGAATCAAAAACTAAACAATTGTACTTAGATTGTTTCCTAGGATTTCTTTCTAGACTTTTCTTTATACAAGCGAGTTTGCAATCAATTTTAGTATTTCTGTAATACATGTCTTTGATTTTTAATGGCAAACACACCCCTATCTACCGGAAAGGCCGCTGTCGACTCTTTTATGGTTCTTGGTACTCCCCTTATTTATAGAGCTTGTCACATCTTCGCTTCGACATCGTCGACGGTTTCCTTGTCCCTTCGAGGGGCTTTTCTCGCTGCCACCTTAGCGACTAGAACAAAGAAGAGATAATTATTCAATTTAAAATAAAACATATAATACAAACCTAACCCACCCCAAACTTGACATTTGACAAAATTTTGGCAGTCCTAAAGATAGGACTTGCAAATCTTTTGCAGCCATGTGCATATCCATAATTGAAAGAAAAAACTAGATTAGGAAAAAAAAATCTAGAATCTAACAAAAACTAGTTTCAATTAATGGATACTTATCTTGATTGTGAAGGATTCCTAGTTATTGTTATATCCGTTACAAAATTTGGAGTTCAGGGTTGCAAGAAGAGAGTAGGAAGAGAAATAGGGAAGAAAGAAAAAGAAAGTGAACTGTTTGCTTATAGTTCAGGATTTGGGAGTGAGGAATAGTGGGTGTATTGTCCCCTAACATTTTTGTAAGTTACTCCCTAACAAATTTTCAGAAGTAGTGTAACTTTATAACAAGTATTGCCCCTAACAATTGTTTGGGTGCCTTTAGCAACAAAAATGCTAAGTTTGCAACCATTGATCTTGCAACTGTCTTACAACCGTCTAGGTGGTAGATGCTAATTGGGTTCCCTCTTCTTTCCCTGCCTCACATAGGGAGGGGGGATCCAATTGAAAATTATCGCCTAGACAGTTGTAAGTAGGTTGTAAGCTAAATGGTTGTAATCCTATCATTACTCAACAATACTAATCCAACAATACCCCTTGATGTAGCGTGTATTCCAATTTCGAATCCTTCTAGGATTTCTTTCCTTTTTTTAGCTTTATCTTTTTTAATATAGGTGTTAAAATCCTATTTCTTTAAGACTCTTATTTTGACTCTATCTTTTTATTATGATATGTTTCATCTTTATTTGAATTAATTTTTGATTAAGATTATATTATCATACAAGTCCGATAAATAGGCACCTTTTGTATGCAATTGGAGACCAACTTTTAATCAATAAAATTCTTCTTGAAGTTCTGAGAATTGTTCTCTTATTTTCTTGGTTGTTGATTCGACTATTATGAGGATTCGGAAGACCCTCGCTTGAGGTTTTCAAGCAACCTTCGTAAGAACACCTCATAAGGCCGTTCATCGGAGTTTTCGTAGCACCGCTTCACTCTCACCAAGCAATGGTGGTCCAGTTATCATCACCATCAATCGACTTGGCCAATACCAGGCACGAAGGTAAGCCTGTTCCGCTATTACGTTACGTCTGGTGGTATCAGAGCAATGCAAATCCATGATTCCAAAACCTTTGGAAATCTTTCTTTTTTAAAACAACAATGACGAAATCTGTCACGTGCAAGAAGTTTGATACGCTGTCTAGCAACATAAAAACCTTGTCAAGCAAGGTTGTTTCCCTGTTTGGCAACGTAGAAATCTTGTCAAGCAAAGTTGATGATATGTCTGACAAAGTAGACAGAGTAATAGGTTTTCTAGGTACCAAATATAATGTTGTGGTTGATTTCACGAGAATACCGCCCAAAGAGGCAAGAGGCACAAACGGTCGTCCTACTACTATCCGTCCACAAAAGAGACTAGAGCATGTCCACATCACCTATCCACTCAGAGCACCAGTTGTCGTTGTTGACTATGAAGACAAAGAGATGGAGAAGAACATATCAAAGTTGGTTGCAGACATTACAGATGCTGAGTTGAAATCTTGAACCCCTCAAGAAAAGACTTTCTCGGTCGACAGAGCATTGAAGAATTCACCAATATCGAAAGCTCCCAATGCTGATGGAAGACCTCTTCGACACAAGCCTCAGAGTGATCCGCCCGACACATCGTCTAAGTTCAATCTTCATCACTAGATTTTCGAGATGCTGCAAAAAGTTCTACCTATATGCATTTTCTTCATACATATTCAAGGCTACCTTTTTCTTTGCAATGTTATCTACATAAATACCTCCTTAGAGATAAAATCTCATAGACATGAGCTTGTGCCAAAGAAAAATGGCTCGTGGTGTATGTGCATCAATAATAGGGCTATCAACTACATCACCATCAGCTACCATCAGATCCAGATCCGACCTAGTGAAGAATGGAAGACTATTTTGAAGACTAGAGAAGGACTCTATTAATGGATCATTATGTCTTTCGGACTTTCGAATTCACCAAGCACATTCATGCACCGCAAAAATCAAGTTTTGAAGCCATTGATAAAAAAGTTCATGATCGTTTACTTTGATGATATCCTGATTTATAATAAGAGCTAAGTTGATTTCTGAAGTACCTCAGGAAAGTTTTCAGTCTTCTTCGAATTAAGAAGTGTAGCTTACTTACTAACCAACTCATCTTCTAGAAATTCATGATTAGCACAGATGGTCTCAGTGTTGATGAAGAGAAGATTCGAGCAATTCGCAAATGGCATACTCCAAAGACAATGACTGAAGTTCAAAGTTTCTATGGTCTCGCCAACATCTACTGACGATTCATCCGCAACTTCAACGCTATCGTGACGCCAGTGAAAGAAGGCACGAAGACATGCAAATCTCTCCAACTTTTAATGTCACTCCCGGATCCCGATATATGTATTCTTTCATAAATTCTGTACATGGTATCCCGTATTTAGCATGTGCATAATTCTATTTATTATTATTTAATGGTTGCATGTAGCTTTTAAGTATGTCATTAGTGGAAGGGTTGTAGCATGTTTAGAGATTAGGGTTTTCTTAAGCCAACCCAACCCCTATTTATATTCTCTTCCTCACTCTCTCTCCTTATTCACTCTTCCATTTATTTTCCTCAACCACCATCCTTAGGCAAGTACAACTTGCTCAAAAGTGGAGATTTATGCATTTTTCATTCTTGATTTTTTTCTTTGATATTATTTGTCTATATTGTTCTTCTTTTCATTCTCTACAAGTTTAGTTCTTGGAATTTTGATTCTAATGGCTAGTTTTGTGTAGATCTAAGTTTCTAAAACTAGGATTTTATGTATTTACATGGTTTTGATCTATCAAACTTGGTTATTTTTGAAATATAATAGTCCTAGGTTGTAGGAAATTTGATTCTACATAATTTTGACCTTTGAAAAGTTAGATTTCGACTTGTTTTGAGGAAGTTATGGCCAAAATAATATTTTGACATTTTTATGTCATCTGCCCAGGTTTTGGCAGGGACGATGAATAGTACCGCAGAAATAGTACCGCCCGAGTCGCATAAGGGAGTGCCGCATAGTGTCGCATAGTGTCCGAGCTGCATATGGGATTGTTGCATAGTGCCGCATAGTGTCCGAGTCGTATATAGGAGTGCCGTATAGTGCCAAGTCGCATATGGGAGTGCCGTATAGTATCGAGCCGCATATAGGAGTGTCGTATAGTATCCGAGCCACATATGGGAGTGCCGTATAGTACCGCATAGTGTCCGAGCCGCATATAGAAGTGCTGCATAGTGCCGTATAGTGTCGAGCCGCATATGGGAGTGCCGTATAGTGCCGTATAGTGTCTGAGCTGCATATGGGAGTGCCGCATAGTGCCGAGCCGCATATGGGAGTGCCGCATAGTGCCGCATAGTATCCGAGCTGCATATGGGAGTGCCGCATAGTGTCATATAGTGTCCGAACCGCATATGGGAGTGCTACATAGTGCCATATAGTGTCGAGCCGCATATGGAAGTGTCGTATAGTATCCGAGCTGCATATGGGAGTGCCATATAGTACCACAGAAGGCTGTATAGTGCCGCATAGTGCCTATTTTGGCTGTTTTTGGCTGTTCTATGCCCTATTTGGCTGAATTATGGCCAGAATTTCTTCCAACTCCCAACATGAAAGTTGTAGATCTTTGTCTTGGCTTAAAGAATCTTCATGTCTCACTTTAATCAGAATTCATATGTGACTTTGGCACCTTGTGCACCTTGCTCCTTGTGCACCTTTTACCTTGCACATTGCCCATGCGCCGTTAGGTCCACTTCATGACTTACGAGCACTTCATACCCTAAGTGTATAGTACCTTCTTATTATATTTTCTCTTGTGTCTTGGTCCTCATTCCTGATCTGACTCCTATGCTTATGATGGATAACCCTATGTGTATACTAAGGTACAATCTATGTGAGCACCGATGTGCTATCCTAAATACTAAGTGTTCCTATGTAATACCTGTCAGTACCTCCAAGAGTCCAGCAATTACATAGCGATTGGTCAGTAGCAATGATGTGGTATGTATTGTGTGTTGTATTACACCAAGAAGGGGGTACATATGTATGACTCTATGAGCCAGTACGGATCACTTCTTGGGGTACTCGTACAATGTACGACATCTAGGGGAGTGAGCATGTGACCATGACATGTGAACTCCGAGGATAACCTAGGGATTAACTAGACAACTAACTTGGTAGATGCATTGGGTGGAAAAAATCCCGAGATCGTGCCATACTAGCCACCCCAGGCCCAGTCCCGACGTATCTTGTTGGCCGCCATGGATATGGTTTCATTCGCCTATAGCGGATGGCTATATCCGACTCCTACGAGCTATGTGTTATATGTTTTAGCGCGGTAACCCTCCAGAGGACCGGTGCATAATCAATGTGCTATATGTCTTATGGTTTGGCTAGCCCTGCTGGTTGACACGATCTGAGGATTCCTTTTAATCAGTATCACGGGGATAACTCCGCCAAATATAGAAAGCCGCATGAATGAATGGCCGCTTGAAAAATGACTTGACTGTGCCTTGTAACTTCCGTTAGTAGTCGAGGGACATGGACTGTCATGGTGCGTGGTCCAACCCATGTCCTTGTTTGGTTGTTGTGTTGGGCTATCGTGCTAGGACAGGCTGTGGACCGAGGTTACGATCGGAAGCTTTTATTATTACTAGTATTATTATTTTGTGCTTGGGTTTTATCTCACTCTTTTGTGCTTCCTTGTGGTACTTGCTATTCGGGGATGACCCCGCTGGTTTAGTTTGGCCAGATCTCGTAGCAGCGCCTGAGGATCCAAACTTCCTCCCCGATGTCAATGGTGCATACTAGGAGCATGGCTGACGGGAGACTCGAGTGGGTTTCTTCTCCACCACTCTAGTATCTTTACTTATGTTCTGGCATTTAGCCACCGGCACCTGTTTAGCCGACTAATCTGGATATTTTGTCTTTGCATAATTTGTATTTAAATCAGACTGCAGCTGAATACAATTATGTACCTATGACTCTCTGGACTAGCTAACTTATAAAGCTAGATCCCCATGATCATTTTGATGATGCATCGGGGACGTCTTACTGCTTTATCTTATATGATCATTATTTACTGCTTCTTGTTTGATTGATTGAGACCAAGATGCTCTGTGAGACCATATGAGACTTGATTGTAGCATGCACCCCCTCGTCTCTTGACAGCCACGATCGCCGTATGACGTTTATATACCTCATATGGAGTAGCTGGCCTAGTCCGTTTCCGTATTTCGGTACTGGGGCGTGATAAGGTTTTATTGGTGGCCCATGCAGGTCTGATTTTCAGACTTGTGGGATGTTATTTTTATAGGAGTCTCAATAAAAACTGGTTCCCTTTGAATCTCTTGCCTCAATTTTTCTTCCCTCACCTTGATTGATAACATGAATTGCATCCTCGAATCTTCCTCGTCCTGTCATTTGATATCATGTATCTTTCCCTATAGGGGTGCTTCGTTCTCAGTAGCTGGTGTGGCCAACATGGAGGAACGTCCAGTAGAGCATGGCTCGACGGGGCAGCAGCCGGAAAGAATACCTTCTCCAGACCAGATCCGAGTGGAAGTGATATCAGAGCCAATGGAACCGCAGGTTCTAGAAACTCCTGCACCCCCAGCGGTGTCGGCAGCGACGACAGTGCCTAATGCTGCAGCACTCCTGGAGGTCATTCGGGGATTCCTGGCCACTCAGCAGCGTCAGGTGGCAGCCCATCAACAACAGCAGATCCAGCAGCAGGAACAGAATGTGCTACTGAATCAGGGGTTATAATTAGCCCTTGAGAGAAGTGTCAGATGTGATTCGGGAGCATCGGGGAGGTTTTGTCAACCTAACCCGAGATACTTTGACGGCACAGAGGATGCCATCACAGCGGATGCTTGGCTTCAGTATATCGAGGCCATATTGTCCGCGGCAAAGGTTCCGGCATAAGAGAAGTTTGACCAGGTCAGACTGTTATTTCAGGATCTCGTCCGCGACTGGTGGGCATCGGAAGAGGTTAGAATGAGGCGTCCTGTTCCTTGGGATGGCTTCAGTACCAGATTCAAGGCCAAGTACTTTGGCGTGGTAGCACGGTATGAGCTACAATAGAGGTTTATCAGTCTCAAGCAGGCTGGTAAGACGGTGGATGGATATGCAGCAGAGTTTTGCAGACTGAGTCGGTTTGCACCAACGATGGTGGCTACAGAGCCAGAGAAGGCGACGAGATTGCAGCAAGGACTTCATTTGGAGATTCTACAGCTAGTAGAAGGGCACGACTATCAGACTTTTGACGTCGTTTTAACGGCTTCTCGGAGGCATGAACTCACCAAACAAAGGTTGGTGAAAAAACATAGGGGCCAGAAGAGGTCCTATCCCCAGAGTAGGGGCGGAGGAGCAGTGCAGCGAACATCGGCGCCAGCACCCGGCATCCGTATTAATGAGTCAGGAGCGCCGCGGAGGACGGCGGTGTCAGAGATAACAGCACCAGTCCGGCATCAGCAGCAGAGGAACCAACAGCAGCGCCGGGGGGCTCCTATTGGATGTACTTACTGCGGTAAGGGAGGGCACACTAGGGATGTGTGTCGTTCAGCTAACGGATTGTGCATGAGGTGTGACAGGATGGACCACAGGATTGCCAATTGTCCGATGATGCAGAGCCCAGGAGGGCCAGTTCAGCAGTTTCCGGCATTGCCAGCTCCGGAGGAAGCACCGAACAAAGGACCGACATTGGCCGTAAGGCCGCTAGCCTCAGATGTTTCGCCAGGCACAGAACCAGGAAGGCCCGCAGAGGCCGCAGCGACAGGATGGTCGAGGAAGGCAGCAGGAGGGAGCTCAGCAAGGCCAGGGCCTGGCCTTCACCTTATCACTGGAGGATGCACTAGCTTCAGGCGACGTGGTTGTAGGTAATATTTCTGTTACCTCTTTTCCTGCAGTAGCATTGTTTGATTCGGGGGCTACCCACTCTTTTATATTTGCACGATTTACGATACGTATTGGATTGGAGTTCGAGGCATTGCCAGAGAGGATGAATATACTCACTGATAATGGGCTCGTAGGAGTTAGCAGAGTGTGCCTAGCGTGTCCGGTCGTAGTGAGTGGGCGATTATTGCCCGCATCTTTGATTGAGTTCCCTATGGGCAACTTTGATGTTTTTCTAGGCATGGACTGGTTGAGAGACAGTCATGCGACGATAGATTGTCGGGGAGGTAGGGTAGTATTTAATGTACCTGGCATTGAGGAGTTCGTCTTTGTTCGATCATTAGAGGATCGACCCAAGGGCATCGTTGCAGAAGCATTGGCAGAACAAGAGCAGATACCAAGAGTGGTCAGAGAGTTTTTTGATGTATTTCCAGATGAGCTTCCAGGTTTACCACCGGTGAGAGATATGGAGTTTTGCATTGAGTTAAATCCTGGAACGGAGCCTAAAGTCGGCAGAGTTTACAGGATGTCGCAGTCAGAGTTGGACAAGTTGTACCAGCATAAAGAAGAACTGAAGGCGAAGCAGTTTATCCGAGATAGCGAATCGCCCTGGGCAGCACCGGTGATTTTAGTACCCAAGAAGGATGGATCGACGCAAATGTGCATTGATTACCGGCAGTTGAATACAGTAACAGTGAAGAACAAGTATCCGTTACCAAGGATTGATGACTTGTTTGATCAATTGAATAAGGCCTGCGTCTTCTCTTAGATTGATCTTCGATCTGGATATTATCAAGTGAGGTTCCGGGAGCAGGACATTCCTTAGACAGCATTTAGATCGCGATTTGGATATTATGAGTTTCTGGTGATGCTATTTGGACTGACTAATGCCCCAGCCGTGTTCGTGGACTTGATGAACCGTATCTTTCTACCCTATTTGGATAAGTTTGTAGTAGTATTTATAGATGACATCCTCGTTTATTCCAGTAGTGAAGAAGAACATGAGAAACATCTTCGGACAGTTTTGCAGACCTTGAGGGAGCATCAACTTTATGTGAAACTTAGTAAATGTGAGTTTTGGTTGGATAGTATTTCGTTCCTGGGACATATTATTTCTGGAGCAGGAGTGTCAGTAGATCCGAAGAAGGTTGAGACAGTAGAGAATTGGCCAGTTCCGAAGACGGTAGCAGAAGTGCGTAGTTTCTTGGGATTGGCATGTTATTACCGGAGGTTTGTGACAGATTTTGCCAGGATTTTGACACCCTTGACGCGTTTGACGCATAAGGATCTACAGTTCGTTTGGTCAGCAGAATGTCAGACATCATTTGAAGAGTTGAAGAAGAGATTAATCTCAGCCCCGATCTTGACACTTCCAGTAGGATCAGAAGGGTTTACAGTATATTATGACGCATCCGAGAAGGGACTTGGGTGTGTATTTATGCAGCATGGTAAGGTGATAGCATATGCATCTCGACAGCTTCGGGGCCATGAGAAGAACTATCTGACCCACCACCCAGAATTAGCAGCAGTAGTGTTCTCGCTTAAGTTATGGAGGCACTATTTATATGGAGATCGAGTGGAGATTTACACTGATCATAAGAGCTTAAAGTATATATTTACCCAGAGGGACCTGAACATGAGACAGAGAAGATGGTTGAAATTACTGAAGGGCTTTGATGTAAATCTTCAGTATCATCCATGCAAGGCGAATATGGTAGCAGATGCCTTGAGCAGGAGAGGTGGTGCATTCATTTTAACCTCGCAGAGGCATATTTTCGAAGACCTTCAGGAAATAGAAATTGAAGTAATCTTGCCACAAGATACAGGAGTTATGACCAGTTTGTAGATTCAGTCTACTTTGGTAGAGCGGATCAGAGCAGCCCAGGCAGAGGATCTGCAGATCCAGAAGTATCGATCAGAGTGTGAGTCAGGTCTCAGAAAAGAGTTAGTAATCCATGAGGATGGTACGCTTAGGTTCGAAAACCGTCTTTGTGTACCAGGTGGAGACCTTCGACAGGAAGTTATGGCAGAGGCTCATAATTTTCCTTACTCCATTCATCCCGGAGGCACAAAAATGTACCAGGATATGAAGCAGCACTTTTGGTGGAATGGCATGAAGAGGAAGATAGCGAGGTTTGTATCCAGATGTTTGGTATGTCAGTAAGTGAAGGCAGAGCAGTAGAGACCAGCATGATTGTTACAGCCGCTTCCTATTCCAGAGTGGAAGTGGGAGCACATCACGATGGACTTTGTGACCGGTTTACCTAGATCTCCGACCGGCCGAAACGCAGTTTGGATAATCGTGGATCGGCTCACGAAGGTTGCTCATTTTCTTTCTTTCAGAGTAGGGCAGTCTACTGAGCAGCTGGCAAAAATGTATATGAAGCAGATTGTGAGGCAGCATGGTGTTCCAATTAGTATAGTATCAGATCGAGACACACGGTTCACCTCTCACTTTTGGTAAAGTTTGTATCAAAGTTTGGGTACCAAGTTGAGGTTGAGTATAGCCTATCATCCGCAGACGAATGGACAATCAGATAGAACTATTCAGACCTTGGAAGATATGTTACGGGCTTGTAATTTAGACTTCGGCGAAACTTGGAAAGATCATCTTCATTTAGTAGAGTTCTCTTACAATAATAGTTATCGGACAAGTATACAGATAGCACCGTTTGAAGCATTATACGAAAGGAAGTGCAGGTCCCCTCTGGCATGGGACGATGTGGGAGAACAAAAATTGTTGGAACCAGAGATGATCACGCAGACCGTGGAAACAGTCAAGTTGATCAAAGAGCGGCTTCGAGTCGTACAGGACAGACACAGACACTGTGCGGATCAACATCGTAAGCCTCTAGAGTTTGGTGTTGGTGACCATATTTTTCTGCAGATTTTGCCTACTCGTGGTGTCATTAGATTTGGAAGCCGAGGAAAGCTTAGTCCAAGATTCGTTGGTCCTTTTAAGATTCTCGCTCGGGTAGGCGATGCTGCTTATCGGCTTGCCCTTCCTCCCTCGCTATATGGCGTACATGATGTGTTTCATGTATCTCAGTTGCGTGGGTATGTCCTGGATCCGAGTCATGTCTTCGACCATTCAGAGTTAGTCGTTGGTACCGACCTAACTTACGAGGAACAACCCGTGTCTATTTTGGACCGGCGATAGAAGGTGCTCAAGAACCGGACTATTAGCCTTGTCTGTGTCGCTTGGGGCCATCACTCTCCGGGAGAGTCAACCTCGAAGCACGAAGACGAGATTAGATCTCGGTATTCGTACTTGTTCGACTCAGAAGGTATGTTTCTCCTCATGCCTTGGTAATCTGTTTACATGCTTGTTTTGTACCATTTTGAAATATATGATCAATGACTGCTAATGATATATAGGTTGATTGCTAGATTGTAATTGCACCTTGCTTGTCCGGATTCCTCTATCATTGTCTTGGCTGAAATTCCGAGGACAAAATTTTTCTAAGAAGGATAGAGATGTCACTCCCTGATCCCGATATACGTATTCTTTCATGAATTCTGTACATGGTATCCCGTATTTAGCATGTGCATAATTCTATTTATTATTATTTAATGGTTGCATGTAGCTTTTAAGCATGTCATTAGTGGACGGGTTAGAGCATGTTTAGAGATTAGGGTTTTCTTAAGCCAACCCAACCCTTATTTATATTCTCTTCCTCACTCACTCTCTCTCCTCATTCATTCTTCCATTTATTTCGTCAACCACCATCCTTAGGCAAGTCCAACTTGCTCAAAAGTGGAGATTTATGCATTTTTTATTCTTGATTTTTTTCTTTGATATTATTTGTCTATATTGTTCTTCTCTTCATTCTCTACAAGTTTAGTTCTTAGAGTTTTTGATTCTAATGGCTAGTTTTGTGTAGATCTAAGTTTCCAAAATTGGGATTTTATGTATTTACATGGTTTTGATCTATCAAACTTGGTTATTTTCGAAATCTAATGGTCCTAGGTTGTAGGAAATTTGATTCTACACAATTTTGACCATTGAAAAGTTAGATTTTGACTTATTTTGAGAAAGTTATGGCCAAAACAATATCTGGACATTTTCTATGTCACCTGCCCTGGTTTTGGCAGGAACGATGAATAGTGCCGCAGTCGCATGGAATGAATAGTGCCAAGCCGCATATGGGAGTGCCGCATAGTGTCCGAGTCGTATATAGGAGTATCGCATAGTGCCGCATAGTGTCCGAGCCGCATATGGAAGTGCCGCATAGTGCCGAGCCGCATATGGAAGTGTCGCATAGTGCCGTATAGTACTGAGCTGCATATGGGAGTGCCGTATAGTGTCGCATAGTGCTGAGCCGCATATGAGAGTGCCGCATAGTGTCCGAGCCGTATATAGGAGTGCTGTATAGTACCGCATAGTGTCGAGCCGCGTTTGGGAGTACCACATAGTGTCGTATAGTGTCCGAGCCGCATATAGGAGTGCCGCATACTGCCGTATAGTGCCGCATAGTATCGAGCCACATATGAAAGTGCCGCATAGTGTCCGAGCCGCATATGGGAGTGTCGTATAGTACCGTATAGTGTCCGAGCCGCATATGGTAGTGCTGCATAGTGCCGAGCCACATATGGGAGTGCCGTATAGTATCTGAGCCGCATATGGGAGTGATGCATAGTGCCGCATAGTGCTATATAGGGCTGCAAAGTGCCTATTTTGGCTGTTTTTGGCTATTTTATGTCCTATTTGGCTGAATTGTGGCCAGAATTTCTTCCAACTCCCAACATGAAAGTTGTAGATCTTTGTCTTAGCTTCAAGAATTTTTATGTCTCACTTTAACTAGAATTCATGTGACTTTGGCACCTTGTGCACCTTGCTCCTTGTGCACCTTTTACCTTGCATATTACCCGTGCGCCGTTAGGTCCACTTCATGACTTGTGAGCACTTCATACCCTAAGTGCATAGTACCTTCTTATTCTATTTTCTCTTGTGTCTTGGTCCTCATTCCTGATCTGACTCCTATACGTATGCTGGATAACCCTATGTGTGTACTAAGGTACAATCTATGTGAGCATCGATGTGCTATCCTAAGTGCTAAGTGTTCCTATGTGATACCTGTCAGTACCTCCAAGAGTCCAGCAATTACATAGCGATTGGTCAGTAGCAATGATGTGGTATGTATTGTGTGTTGTATTACACCAAGAAGGGGGTACATATGTATGACTCTATGAGCCAGTACGGATCACTTCTTGGGGTACTCGTACAATGTACGACATCTAGGAGAGTAAGCATGTGACCACGACATGTGAACTCTGAGGATAACCTAGGGATTAACTAGACAACTATCTTGGTAGATGCATTGGGTGGAAAGAATCCCGAGATCGTGCCATACTAGCCACTCCAGGCCTAGTCCTGACGTACCGGGTTGGCCGCCACGGATATGGTTTCACTCGCCTATAGCGGATGGCTATATCCAACTCCTACGAGCTATGTGTTATATGTTTTAGCATGGTAGCCCTCCGGGGGACTGGTGCATAATCAATGTGCTATATGTCTTATGGTTTGGCTAGCCCTGCTGGGTTGACACGATCTGAAGATTCCTTTTAATCAGTATCGCGGGGATAACTCCGCCAAACATAGAAAGCCGCATGAATGAATGGCCGCTTGAGAAATGACTTGACTGTGCCTTATAACTTACGTTAGTAGCCGAGGGACATGGACTGTCATGGTGCATGGTCTAACCCATGTCCTTGTTTGGTTGTTGGATTGGGCTATCATGCTAGAACAGGCTGTGGACCGTGGTTACGATCGGAAGCTTTTATTATTACTAGTATTATTATTTTGTGCTTGGGTTTTATCTCACTCTTTTATGCTTTCTTATGGTACTTGCTTTTCGGGGCTGACCCCGCTGGTTTTGTTTGGCCAGATCTCGTAGCAGCGCCTGACGATCCAAACTTCCTCCCCGACGTCAATGGTGCATATTAGGAGCATGGCTGGCGGGGAACTCGAGTGGGTTTCTTCTCCACCACTCTAGTATCTTTACTTATGTTCTGACATTTAGCCACCGGCACCTGTTTAGCCGACTAATTTGGATATTTTGTCTTTGTATAATTTGTAATTAAATCAGACTGCAGCTGAATACAATTATGTACCTATGACTCACTGGGCTAGCTAACTTATAAAGCTAGATCCCCATGATCATTTTGATGATGCGTCGGGGACGCCTTACTGCTTTATCTTATATGATCATTATTTACTGCTTCTTGTTTGATTGATTGAGGCCTAGATGCTCTGTGAGACCATATGAGACTTGATTGTAGCATGCACCCCCTTGTCTCTTGACAGCCACGATCGCCGTATAACGTTTATATACCTCATATGGAGTAGCTGGCCTAGTCCGTCTCCGTATTTCGGTACTGGGGCGTGACATTCAATATTGCTGATCTTTATGAGTATTTTGCACCTGGTGAACCACTTTATTCTGAGAAGAACTCAGGGACGAGTTCTCCTACAGCAGAGGAGACTGATGCAGCATGGATTCCAATTCCAAATCATTATAGGATTTTTTTTCTTTCCCTTTTAGCTTTATCTTTTTTTAGAGTTGTTGTGAATCTTCTCTCTTTTAGGACTCTTATTTTGACTTTTTCTTTATTAGAATAGGTTTTATTTGTATTTGATTAGAATTTTTTATTAAGATTAGATTGTCATAAAAGTTATATAAATAAGCATATTTTTTTATGCAATTGGAGAACATCTTTTTAATCAATAAAATTATTCTTTAAGTTCTGAGATTTGTTCTCTCATTTTCTTGATCGTGGACTCGACTGTTCCGAGGATTTGAAAGCCCCTCGCTTGAGGTTTTCAAGCAACCTTCATGCGGATCCCTTACAAGGCGATCCGTCAGAGTTTTTGCGGCTCCGCTTTGTTCTCACCAAGCAACGATGGTTCAGTTATTGTCACAACCAATCAACTTGGCTATTGTCAATCACGAAGGTAAGCCCGTTCCGCTATCACGCTGCGTCAGCCCTAAGGCCTCGTTTGGTTCACGAAATGGAAGGGAAAGGAAAAGAAATCAATTCCTTGTTATTTCCTTTCCTTTGGGGAAATTGCAATTCCTATCTATTTTTCTTTCTAGTGTTTGGGAAGGCCAAGCAAATTAGGAGGTAAAGTGAATCCTTAGTGTGGGAAAGTGAATCCTTAGTGTGGGTGGGGAGAACCATTTTTCCTCCTATTTTTTCTACCTTTGGGAATCATTTTCCTTTCCTCCCTAATTTTTTTTTCATGTATCCAAACATAGGAAAAGAATGACTTCCCCAAGGCCACGATTTCGTAAACCAAACGTGGCCTAAGTACTGATAAATAAGAGTAATGCTATGGGAACACTTTTTTGAAACACTCATAGCCACAATGATGTGACAGTACAATTGTAAGGCCTAAAAATCAAGTTGCGCCATGTATTTACCACTCAGCAATCAAGTTGTGCCCCAAAAATCAAGCTGCGCCACTGTCATGAAGATCAAAGATCAAACTGTGCCACTGAACAGGTTGCACCATATATCAGACTGCGTCCAATCATGTTGCACCAAAGTCTACGTGGCGTCTGACATTAATTGCCATCATTGCCTAACAGCACTAACAACTGACAGCACAGTAAACGAAGAAAATCTTTTCGAATCTCTCAAAATGTGTCGTTCGAGGAGTTTTAATTGACAGTTGTCCAGCACAGCTTGTGAGTTGCGCCTAGGCGCAATCTAAACAAATTCCTTGGTTGTGCCTTGGCGCAATCTGGATGAATTATTCAAAAGCTGCCACGTGTCTAGGCGCAGTCCAAATCAGGCACAGTTTGACTCGTTGACTGAAGCTCGTGCAACCTGATAAAGTTGAGACAACTTACATTCTAAAGCAGGATGGCGTGGCACACATGCCACTAATCTCTCAAAACGTGTCCACTATACTATACACGACCATGCGCATCTCAATCACATGATGCCACGCGTCTAAATACAGTTAGTACACGATTGTTAACTGAATGGAAGTTGGCGCAACCCAAATGGCGCAATCCAGCCTCGCACACATCAGAATAACTGCTAAAATAGTTATTTTCAGAACTCTATAAATAGAGTTTCTAATCATTATCAAAGCATCACACGGAGATCAAGTACTCTTGCAAAATTGCTGCTGCATTCTCCAGATGATCTAGTCTTCAAGTTCACGTAGTCCAAGGGATAAGGTGATCGTCTTCTGATCAGATTCCTACAGTTGTACTTTCCCAGAATTTAAATTGTACTCTTGTACTCTTTTCTAAAGTTTGTAAATAAAATTTTTATTTTTGCAAACAAAATGACGAATCTGCTGGAGACGACTTTCTCCTCCGATGAGAAGGTGACAACTCAATGTGCGCTGCGTCGATCGGCAAGACGCAAAAGACTCTGGTTGTTCAAGTTAACCAGACAGCCTATGAAGATATGATCAACAAGAAGAGCAACAAGCACACTGTGCCTATCATCAAGAACAAAACTGTGTGGACTCCTAAGTCCTCTACAATTGTTGTTGCCCTGGCGCAACCTGCTTTTGTTGCCAAGGCACAATCTGCCTATGTAGCACAGGCGCAGTCTGCTTCTACTGCCTGCGCGCAGCCCACTCTTCATGTTCCTGTTGCCCGTACGCAACTCATTTCTACTACTGCCCGTGCGCAGTCTACTCTCACTGCTGTCCGTGTGCAGTCCACCACTCCCTTTGATGCCAAGGCGCAGTCTGTTCATGCTGTTGCTAAAGCACAGTTTATTCATGTTGCTGCCAAGGCGCAACCAATAGCCTATATTGCTAGGGTACAACCAGTAGCCCGTAATGCTGTGGCGTAACTCAAGCAAACAGTTGTTCAGGCACAGTCTAACAGTTGTTCAGGCGCAGTCTGCTGCTCTGGTGCAACACAAGAAATCTAGTCTTTTGGCTATTCCTTCCTCCAATTCTTCTGTCCTGAACTTGGAGAAACAATGTTTTAGTGCTAAAACTAGACAGAACAAAGGGAAAGGTCCTGTTACACTCCCTCAACTGGCACAACCTGTACCTAAGATGGTCCCACAACAAAGTAGAGGAAAACGCTTCTTAGCTAACCCTCTACAAAATAAAGGAAAGCACCCTTTGGTCCTTTCTCAAATTTTCCTAGTCTATGACTCAGAGGAAGATATATTAGATTCTATTCCTTTAAACAGAGGTTTTCAGATCTCTACCATGGGAAGGAATACTGATCAAAGAGGCATCTTGCCCACCCCTATGGGGACTGGTCAAGATCTTCCAACCTTGCAAATTTCAAGATCTAAGCAAAGAAAGTTGAAGGTATCTCAAACAGAGACACCCGGAGCAGAATTCTCTGATTTACGTGCTTATCTCAATAGGCATCCATCAATTTCAACTTCGGTAAAATGCAAGAATTCTATGCCAAAGGCCAATCTGTACCAGAAACCAAAGTTTGAAAAGAAGGACCCAATTACTTATGCTAATGAGTTAAGTACCTCTTTGTACACTCAGGGAACTAAACATCTGAAGAATTGGAGACATGTTCCTAATATCGTTAAGGAATATGTTCCTCCGACTTCTTCTCGTCCTGTAGTGGTAACTGATCTTCAAGAACGTCTTACACAAAGACAGGAGATCACAGAGATATCTCCTTCACCTCTAAATCACTCTTCAGATCGCCACTGCCTTCATAAAGTGGTCATCAAGTGTTGTTTCCAATCAGCTAAACGATCTGTCTTCGATCGTCTGAACTATGTTTCAACTCCTGAACCTATAATGGAAGATGAAGATGAGCCGTTATATGCTTCTGTCAATATGAATTCCCAAGGTACTGGGGGTGGAAAACGTCCAAGATGTAATGCGTCCCGTAATTCCTGTCAGCAATACTTAGATCGGATTTATGCACCCAGTAAAGGGGTCTTTCAATACACCAGATCAAGAAATCGACATTTGAACCAAGGTATCTTTAATCAAGAAGATCTCCCCATCACTCATCTAGGAGATGACCCTTTATCTGAGTTTGATGCAGATAGTGAAAGTTCTGAACAAACTATCTCGTCAATAGCAGCAAGAGAAGTGACGGCATATGCCATTACAAAAGATCAAGACACTTCTAGTCCAGCTAGTCAAGAACAACGAATTGTTACACTAGAGGACAAACTGAAGACCATGGCTGAAAGGGTCGTAAGTATGCACACTATAATCGTGGCTCAACATACAGTGTCACCGGTTATAGACCCTGCTACAAATCCAGAGCTTATAGCATCTTTTGTACCTGTTAATGTTAGTCTGGGAGTACCATCTCCTCAGGTTGCTTTTGTACCAATTCAAGCTGATCCTAGTCAGTCTGGTACTGGGGGTGGTAATTACCATGCTGTTCCTCCTCCTAACAATTCAAACCAACCCACCAATTCTCAAACATCAGGAGATGCCAATGAGGCTGTAAAACTCGTACGCACTCAGTTTGAGGCCTTTAAGCAAAAAGATGGCCTACAAAGACTTGGCATAAAATAACCGTATCCTACAGAATGGAAGGAGGTTCCGTTTCCTCCCAAATACAAGCTTCCAACCATTATGCTGTTTGATGGCAGCACTTCTCCAAGTTAGTACAGCAATCATTTTGAAGTAATGACTGACCAGTTACAGCCAAATGATGCTCTCCTTATAACATACGACTAGTATCGTAGCTTGCCTGATGGCTGCATAACTTCTTTTGTTGGTTTCAAACAAATATTCTTGGAACGATTTTATGAGGGAGTCAACGACATGACGATGTCTGCCCTTATTAAGATCAAACGAAGACATAATGAATCTACAAAGAGTTTTATTGAAAGATTTTGCCGAGAGGTACTTAAAATGCCTTTAGGAACTCCATCTGCTGTAACAATAGACACCTGCAAATCAAATTTGTTGCCTATTATCAGTATGTGGACGGAATCTACACAATTTCAAGATTGGCCTTCTTTCATTGTGAATGCCAAGGCGGCAGAGGTCAGTGCTGAAAAATTCAAACAGTTAGGGGTTCAAATGACTCATCCTAACCAAGATGAACATTCTACACCTGATAGTAATAATCGCCAGAATAACCGCAAGGGTAAAGAAATGTTGGCCATCAATCTCAAGGGCAAGGAGTCATTGGCTGTCAATATTGCTCAGACAGCACCCACTCTATCAGCACCACCACAGAAGACACCTCGACCAAAAGAAGAGTATTCTTTTGATGAAGATGATACTTTAAGCATATTCGATTGCTTAACTAAAAGTAATAAGCTTCAACTGCCAGAGGCAAAATGGCTAGAAGAAGTGGGTAAAACTGATCACCCTAAATATTATGTTTATCACAGATTTATAGGGCATTCAACCAGAGCATGCTACGTGCTTAAAGATAAAATCTAGGAGATGGTCAACTTTGGAGCAATTACTCTGCAGCAGGATGAG
This sequence comes from Iris pallida, assembly GCA_029216955.1. Taxonomy (NCBI): domain Eukaryota; kingdom Viridiplantae; phylum Streptophyta; class Magnoliopsida; order Asparagales; family Iridaceae; genus Iris; species Iris pallida. The sequence continues at coordinate 2,165,528 of JANAVB010011198.1, read as the reverse complement.
AAGACAGTGACAGCTAATGTCGTCTCTATACAGTTTGGTGATTTTCTACCACAACTTCTGCAAGATGGTGTTGTCCCCATTCCAAGAGCTACTCTCGAGAATATGAATCTTCTACCTCCCCAAAATGAGGGTCTTGTTCCACTATCAACTGACAGAGGGGAGATTATATGGATTCATCCAGATCTGGTAGCAGATTTCGAAGCACCTTCCTCTTCCAAGCAAAAGAAGCACTCCAAAACTAAATCCAAGAGCTGCAACATGGTATCCTTTGAACCAGTACCGGAAGAAGAAATTCTAATTGGCACTAGATCTGAAAAACCTTATCTTCGGGAATATCCCGAAACTCAAAAGAATTCTGCCTCATCTCCTGATGCTCCTCCTACATCATCTTCTCCTGCTGAGAATATACCATCTACATCCTTGCCGGTAGTGGAACCAACTTCCCCTAAACCGACATCAACAGACAAGGAAAAATAGACTGTTTGTTTTGATAAAGCACTAAAGAAGTCCTCGTCTCTTGGACTTGAAAAGTCATATAATTTTGACATATTGGCTCAATTAGCCAATACTCCAGCAAGATTGTCAATCTTCGAACTCTTACGTTTCTCAAAAGAAACTCGAGAGACGTTAAGTGAAGCTTTGATGCAGGCTGATGCTTGTCTTACTCTTCTCAAGAAGCCTGAAAAGGAGCCAGTCAGTTGTGCACATTGCCATAGTATATTTAAACTAATGCCCAATATTACTTTTACACAAGATGACATGTTGTTAGAAGATAATCGTACGTCATGATCGTCCTCTCTATTTCATGGGGTATGTGGACACCATGAAAGTCGATCGCATTCTGATTGACCCAGGTGCTCTTAGTATCATGCCGAAGTCTTTGCTGGATGCTTTGAAGATCCCAGTGCATAACCTTTCTACAACTATCACTACCATCTTGGGGTTCAATCAAGGACGAAGTAAACCTTTTGGGAAGATACGCCTGAAACTTCAAATTGGCAATCTTCGTACAAAGGTGACTTTCTATGTAATTGACAATCATGGCTCATACAATGCTTTGTTAGGAAGGTCATTCCTCCATAAACACAATATTGTACCTTTTACTAGCTGGGATTGCATCCCAATTGACTGCACCTGTAACGCCCCAGCAGAATGGTGTAGCCGAAAGAAGGAATAGAACTCTTATAGAGATGGTTAGATCAATGATGAGTTATTCGAATTTGCCAGATTTGTTTTGGGGATATGCCTTAGAGACTGCAGCTTATATTTTGAACTTGGTTCCTTCTAAGTCAGTATCTCTTACTCCCACAGAGTCGTGGATTGGGCGTTAGTCTAGTCTGAAACATGTTCGTATTTGGGGTCGTCCAGCACATTTGCTGAATAGAAAAGCTGATAAGTTGGAATCTCGTACAGAAGTACGTTTGTTTGTAGGCTATACAAGAGGAACGAAAGGTGGTTTATTTTATAGTCCTAAGGATCAGAAGGTCATTGTTAGCACCAATGACCGATTCTTAGAGAAAGACTATGTGATGAACCACAAACCCACAAGTAGAATTGTTTTCGAAAAACTGAGAGGTGAGACACCAAGTACTTCAGTACCAACAGTACAAGAGGATGAACCACAAATAACTGCACAACGTGTCACAAATGTTACACCGCAACCGATAGTGCCTCGTCGTAGTGGGAGGGTTATGATACAACCTGATAGATATATGTTCTTGGGAGAGTCATAAGAGTTCATCCCTGAGGAACAAGATTATGATCCTTGTACCTACAATGAAGCACTCCAAGATAAAGATGCAGAGTCTTGGCAAAAAGTAATGATATCTGAAATAGAATCAATGGATTCTAATCAGGTTTGGGAGCTTGTAGAACCACCCGTTGGTGTAAAAGGTATTGGATGCAAGTGGGTCTATAAGAGAAAAAGAGGACCAGATGGTAAGGTTGAAACCTTTAAAGCTCGGCTTGTAGCAAAAGGTTTTACTCAAAGAGAAGGTATCGATTATGAGAAAACTTTTTCTCCAGTAGCCATGCTTTAGTCTATCCAAATTCTTTTATCTATTGCAGCTCATCTCGATTATGAGATTTGGCAAATGGATGTCAAGACAGCTTTCCTTAATGGAAGTCTTGAAGAAGACATCTATATGAAGCAACCAGACAGATTAATTGAAAAGGGCCAAGAGCATCTTGTTTGTAAGCTCAAGAAGTCCATTTATGGACTTAAGCAAGCTTCTAGATCTTGGAACATATGTTTTGATCAGGTGATAAAATCCTATAGATTTGATCAATGTCAGGATGAATCATGTGTATACAGAAAGTGTGACAGAAACGTGGTGGTGTTCCTAGTACTTTATGTGGATGACATCTTGCTTATTGGAAACAATATGAAGGTGTTATCTGATGTAAGGGTATGGTTATCCAAACAATTTGATATGAAGAACTTGGGAGAAGTAGGTCACATCCTTGGGATCAAAGTTCTACGAGATCGCAAGAAAAGGATGTTGGGCTTATTCCAAGTTTCCTATATCGATACTGTACTAACTCGTTTTAGTATACAAAATTCTAAGAAATGTTTCTTACCTTTTAGATATGGAATTACTCTATCAAAGGAGCAGTGTTCGAAGACACCTAAAGTGATAGAAAATATGAAGGCAGTTCCTTATGCTTCAGCAGTAGAAAGCTTAATGTATGCAATGCTATGTACGAGACCAGACATCTGCTTTACCATAGGCATGGTCAGCAGATATCAGTCTAACCCAGGACAAGAGCACTAGACTGCCGTAAAGCATATTTTGAAGTACCTGAAAAGGACTAAAGAGTATATGCTAGTTTACCAGGAAGATAGTTTAGTTCCCTTGGGGTATACAGACTCAGATTTTCAGTCAGATAAGGATTCCAGGAAATCTACCTCAGGTTGTGTGTTTACTTTGGGAGGTGGAGCCATTGTATGGAGGAGTATCAAGCAAAAATGTATTGCTGATTCCACCATAGAAGCCGAGTATGTGGCAGCCTCTGAGGCAGCCAAAGAAACGGTTTGGCTCAGAAACTTTCTGTTGGACTTGGATGTGGTACATAATTTGCCTAAGTCTATTACACTTTATTGTGATAATAGTGGTGCAGTTGCAAACTCGAAGGAACCACGAGCCCATAAGACATGTAAATACATTGAGCGCAAGTACCACCGGATACAAAATTTCGTAAAGAAAGGAAAAGTTGCTATGATCAAGATAGCATCAGCCGACAACCTAGCTCATTCCTTTACAAAGAGCTTACCAGCTAAGGCTTTTGATAGTCATGTTGAGGAAATGGGAGTCAGATGTGAAGCAACATGGCTTTAAGTATAAGTAGAAGATTTGTAACAGTATAGTGAAAAGTAATACTTTGAGTATAAGTGGGAGATTGTTATGGTTATATAATAAAAGCATCACTTTTGTAGTAACCTTATTTCCTTAAATTTTGAATAAGAATCATATGGGCAAATGTTTGCATATTGTATTTGTTGCAAGTGTTAATGTAAATGTCTGTTAATGTAAATGTCTGATATTCTATATTGTAGATAATATGGTGTGTGGTGTCACACAGAAGATCATATTATCAGTTTTCTATGGAGTATATAAATAGTTCACAACCTAGATGGACTTGGACAATTTATTGGAAAGGTTGTAGTGTAATCTAGTATTAGTCTATCTTGACTATAGGTTTACACTACTATACTTTGTGTGTATTGAACATGACCACTTGAGGTTGTTCTCTTTGTACTGACTACAGAAGAGAACAAACACCTCAGTTATTATGGATACTTGTGCTCTTAATCCGGATATAATAATAGACATGTATATGCAGTGTGCATTACTTTGACTCATAAAATAGTGAGATTCATTATGGATCAACAACCTCTATGAATTGGGTAATAACATTGTACGTATGATGGACTGTTGATTATAAATGGAATCCATGTTCCGATACATCGGGTTGATAATGTCCCCTTAAGGAGCTCATAAGGATTGTCATGTAAACCCTGCAGGTGGATTATATTCGACATGACAAATAAAGTTAAGCGGTACTACTTAAGGATAAAAGATTTCGAATCAATATAGTTGTCAGTAACTTAATTTAATCGCATACGATATCTCAAAATAGGGAGCCAAACGAGCATATAATAAAACGAGCCCACAAATATAATTTAGGATTAGGGAGGTAGTACAACAATAGCTCATTAGTGGACTGAGCTATTGTTAATGGGCCTGGATTGTGTGTTCGGGCTGAACATGGGATATCCAAATCCGTTAGGAGGCCTAACCCTAATTTCTCCTCATGGCCCCTACCGTAGCCTATATATATCCTCTATTCTCTGGCCGCCATATTACTGATCAGAAATCTGAAGCTTTCTCTAAATTCGTGATTCACGTAAGGAGAGAAAGAGAGGGTTGCCAAAGAGAAGAAAAGGTTGGGAGATCATCGCCCATACGACGTCCAACTCGAGGAAGGAATACGTGCAGAAGATCTTAGGATCGTCCGTATGAGATTGCCAGGAATTACTTGTCTTCTTTTCGTCGCAGGTATAATTCGTGAACCCAAGTTTCCGTCTATGAAGGGTTAGAACACGTATTAAATCTGTTTAACTTTCTATCGATCAATACGCATACTAAAGTAAGGGTCCTGGGAATCCCCAGTTCCATCATAAAGTTGTCGTTATACGAGCTCCTAAGGCTCTCCAATGATCTTCGTGTCGCATTGAGCGAAACACTCCAAAATGTTGATGCCTACTTAGCTGAGGTCAAGCCTCCAGGGAAAGTGTAACTCTACCTTTCTATTTTCGGAAAATATTTTAGTTTACTGAATAATAATGAGTCTGATTTAAACCATTTCAAATAATAATAATTCGTGATTAAATATTTTTATAAAATATTTCATGATTGCTTTTGGTGGGAGATTCAAGCTTTTGCAAATAACTAATTTTCAAAATAATTTGGAGTGGTCCCTACTCCCTAACAACTTGTAACCACCTCTCTAACAGAATTTGAGTTGATTGTGCAAATTATGAAAAGGGGGAGAACTTTTTGTTAAATTGGTTTTTAGTGGGAGGGGTGTTTTGAATAAAAACCAACCTTATATTTCATTCTGAGAGAGAGAGAGAGAAATCATTCCCTCAATATTCTTCTCAGCCCTTTTTCCCTAAACCGAGCCAACCCTAACTTCGCCGACGACGGCCATGGCCGAGATAGTGACCACCAGCCCGACGGAGGCAACGGCCAGGCGCTCTCCCTAAAGGCGGTGCACCACCACCAACGAGATCCGATGGCATTTTCTCCAAATGTCGGCAGCCAAATCCTTGTTCTGGCGACCTCCGAGCAAGGATCACTACGCAGCGACGGGTCACGGACGACGGCGCCTCCTTGATTCAACACCTCGATGACGACAGCGGGCAGCGACTACACTTCTTCTCTCCAAGCGAGCAAGCACTTTCCGACGATGACTGCAGCGATGGCGAGACAACTTCGCTCCAGCGACTGAACATTATCCCTCTCGGCAGTGCACGGTGGTACGACGACGACGATGATAGCAAAGTCTACAAATCGTCACCGATGATTCTCGCGACGGTGGCGGCATGGAGCTCAACTCCTTCTTCAGAGGTCGGTAAGCAAACCGACTCCTCGAATCGATCTTGTTCATCATGTCCAATAATTCGTTGGTTGAGTTTTTTTATCGATTCCCTTTCTTCGATCGTTCGATTTTGGGTGTAGGGACCCCATCCCGTGAATCTAACCAATATTGATCCTCGTCTCCAGCAAGAATGAAGGATCGACGGTGAGTTTTCCTTGCTATTTTAGTATTGAATCTATGGGCCTTAGTGTTTCATGATCGGTTCTTGGTGAGGTTGGCTAATTTTTGTCGGATTACTTTAATTCGATTTGGATTACAGTTGAGCGAACTAAGAAGTTTGAATTCAAAATTCTTGGTGAGTTTTATTGAAGGCTTTCTTCTTCTGATCTTTTTCTTTCACATATTTGCGGAAAGGGATTATAAAAATTTCTTGAAACTTGTTGTTCTAAGTTTTGTTATGGGATTGTTCGACCAAAATGCTTAAATAGGACTTGGTGTTTACTTTTGGAAGAGGAGAAGGAGTATCCAGTTCCTGGAAGTCGAGTCTCCCTTGAATTCTTTCCTTTCCAGGTAACTTCCTGATTTGGCTGCTCTATTGATACTCGTTGGGTTGAGTGGTAATACAAGTTGTGTGTTTGTGTTCCAGAGTTCGTGTCCGTATCATGCGTTCTGTTCGTGTCAATGTTATGCTGTGTCCGGGTCTGGATCGTGTCCGGCTTAGTTGTTCGTAGCTGAAGTTTTTGTTCATGTCGCATCCAGATGTGTGCGTTCAGTGATTGGGGTCGTGTGTACAAGAAGGTCTGGGAATGGAGTATTGCAACGATGAGACTAGAATTGAAATCATATTGGGTTGAGTTGGGACTGCAGGTGTTAGCGGGACTTTCAATTCATTTTTAGCAATAGTTCAAATTTGGTTGTATATATATATTGATGAGTCTTGAATTGATTAAATTGCTAGCTGGGATTTTTTTATATAAATTTTGTGTGTGTCGCTTCCTGTATACCTTATTTCTAACTTTTGAGTTTGCAACTAAGAGAGGAATTGGCCGTGTGTTTTGTTTCTGAGTATTCTTTGTATATGGTCTGTTAGGTTTTGTAGTTCAATTTGTATTGCAAAATCCTGGAGGTGTTGCTGTCCAAATTGTGTCTATGTTGGTGGATCAAGCCCATGAGGCAATTGGTTGTGTATGTGGATTGGCTGAGACAATTCAATTGTTATTTTGAATTGGAGTTGATATCCTATTGACAATCAATAAGTATCTTCTAAAAATATATAAATGTGAGTTTACACTCTGTGCTTAACCTTGGGTCGAATATTCCTGCTACTACATTACTAGGCTAGAGGGGCCAATAATGAGTTTAATATAGATATTACTTATACTGAACTTTGCTTCAGAGTATTTTGGAAATGGTTAGACTAAGTTACTTGCACAATAGGTTGTACTAAGGGATTGTGTAACAAATTTGGAATTTATTGTAGCAGTACTTGCTAATATTGAGAATAGGTATTTGATAGTGGATGTCTTAATAAGTCATATCTTCTTTAAACTAAAGTGAATGAGATTCTATACAGATACTTGAAGCAGAGTATCAAGTTATATTTTTTTTCTGAGACTTTATGGCTGGAAAAATAGTTGATAAGGTTGTTTTAAACCAATTAGTGTTGTCCCATAGACAAAGAGTAGTAAGAAGTTAAGCTAATTAGTAACTTAAAGTTTGTATTTATGTGTCTAGTAATATTCTTAAATTGTAATTAACCAACATATACCAATTCCAGGAGGGCATACAGCTTTACTACCCACACTTGATCACCCTGAGCAAGGCAAGTATACTCTTCGGACTTGTCCATTTCTTCATGTCTTGTATATTTATTCTTGTATCTTCTGGTTGACACGATATTTCACGAGATTGTCTTGTATCATGTTTCCTTGGGTTTACTTGTGTCTGGGAGGAAAAATACTACAGATGTGTGATCAAACCCGAGTTACTATTCATGTGAATAGCTTAGGCCCCGCATCGTGCACGCAAGACCGAAACCGTACCTTTTCATGTTTCCTGAATCTACCCAAGCCGATCACACATTCTGGATGTATTTCAATATATTGCACGTACCAGGTTCATTGTGTATTTCATATTCAGGATTCATTTCATGTTTCCTGTATTTACTTTTCAATATTCATGTTCAGGATTCATGTCATATTCTCATTTCTCGTACTTTATATTTTCATGTACTCATTTTCATACCATGATGTTCATGTTTATTTTCTTGGATATACTTAGCTCCGCTCATGACTAGGATATATTGTAGGTGTACTTACAGATCATTGTTCTACATTGTGGGCCAGAGCCCGGGACATTAGCTGAGCAGGATGGAGACATGACTTAGCTAGAGGCTTCAGGTTTAGACCGTTTAGCTTATTCCTAGATATTGTTTTAGAGTTCATAGTACATTTTATTCCTGATGTCTCTGGTACATTTATGTTATATGGATTTGTGGATTATGATGATCTTCTGGAAACGTTTTATAGATGCTGTGATTGTGCACATTCATGATTATCTGGTTAGATTTCCCTAGCTTGGTACAGCTTACTTCGTCGTGTCTAACGACGAAGGCTGGGCATGTCCGACTCGTGTTCGATTATTCAGGAGCGGGTCGTGACAGGTTTTAGTAGTGGCCCATGCAGGTCTGTCCTAATAATACCTGGGTATTAGAGTACTATTAGGGGACTTGATTTAAACTAGGGAAACTTGAATCACAGCATAGAAAATCGGGTATATTGGGTATATTAATATTCTATAAACACTTGTTGCTTTTAGGTTTAGGACATGTTAACAATTTTTCTATTTTTCAGATAGTTCAAGCACGCAACACCGGAACGGTCAATCCACCTACACTTGAGGGTTCCGAGTTTCCACTAATTTTTATCACCCTACTATTCCTATGGGTAGTACGTAGTTGATGAAGATGTTTCAAGAGTTTCTCAATGCCAAAGGGAGCAAGTTGTACTTTTTAATCCAGACTTGTAGATGCATTTTTTGAGCCAAAGAGGACTTCTGACTTCCAGACTCTCATATTTGGACTTCTCCGACACCGAGCACATATCTTGCACCGAGGAGCAGATCGAGAACCTGGAGCTGCCACTAAAGATCACCCAAGTCTCCGAGGACCGACTCCTTTGAAGATTTGAGCTACCATCCAGGAGATTCAGAACGTAACACGGACAATAGAACAAGATGAGAAGCCGAAGGCCATGAGAGACCTGAAGACTTTTGGCGGAGATAGCAACCACTCTGGACCCGCAAAGCGTCACAACACTCAGACGTCGTTCCTTCAGTCACATTATCAGCCACATCATCAGAAATAGAATTCAGACCTACCTTCATTGTGTGTTCTATAATAGGACGAGGCATCATGTTGATAAGTATCGCAAGAAGCTCGAACTCTGTTCATACTGCAGATCTTCTGTCCACCAAATGAAGGATTGCCAGCAAGTCGCGAATCACAATGGTCAACGAGCATCAGGATCTCAGCAGCCAGTACGCCAGCCGCCGTATTCTTCTGTCAGAGTCTCTACACTTCATCCCATGAGAGATCCAGACTCTCGGATTCGGACTACGATCACCTGCAATTTATGTCGCCACCCGGGACACCACTACGACGAGTGCAACAAGAGACTGAGGCAATGCTTGTTCTGCAGATTGCCTGCCATCAAGTCAAGGATTGCCAGGAGACCATTGATCACACTGCCCAAGGACAAGCACGAGGAGCATCAGGACTACAGCAAGGGGACCCACCTCTCCAGATTCAGCAATCACAGGGAACACTATCGCAGGGACCAGTCTACGACAGGACAGTTGAAGAAGGTTGAAGAGATTCCAGTCTCAGAGGAATACTGAAGATAGAATGAAGACAGAAGATTTCTTTTGCATGGTTGGGAAAACCATGTATCTTGATTCGCAATCCGGTCTTTCTTTAAATTTCTCTTAGCACCTAGACTATTTCTTGAAACTTCTTATTTTCTATTTTGAAATTTTGGTTGATATTCGAAACTTATTTCGAGATATTGTTTTATATTCAGTAAACATGTTTCATATCCACAATTCGATATTTGTTTGAAATCCACTACTCGATACTGTATGCCTATTCTCTTTCATGACTTTGATTTTCTATTCGAGAGTTGTTTGTCCACTACTTGTTTTGACCTTGTCTCCTATCCAATATTTTGCTTGTTTCATAGATACTTGTTCCTACTCGTTTATTGATATTTTGTTCGCTAATCGAACTTGAACTATTCAAGATTTAGTCCTACTTGAAATATCATTCTAAAACCTTGTTTGAATCTTCGCTTCTATTGATGTTTGTTTGAGATTCTATTTCCTTTTCTTGACTTTATTCGGGGCTTGTTCTCTATTTACGATTTTTTTTACTATTGAGATTCACTTGTTTCATATTTACGATCCAATACCTTGCCTCCTATTGGAATCTGTTATCTAGTCACTATTCGAAACCTTGTTTCCTCGTTGAGATTTTTTATTCGAGATTTTATTTCTTAATTTGAAACTTTGTCTCCTATCTGATACTTTGCTTCTGTTCATCCTTTGAGACTCTATTATCCTTTCAGGATAACATCCCGTATATGGAATCTTGTTTCCATCCCAGGTTTCATTTGACATTTCGGTTACCATTTGAAACCTTGTTCACTGTTGAGGTTTAAAAATCTCCTTGTTGCCCTTTTAGTACTCACTACTCCTTGATTGGATCCGTTGTTGCTTCTTAGCACCTTATAAACCCTTGTATTCCAACAAGCAGATAATACCATTTTTGACTTGGACTACCGAAACTCATTTTGAATTCTTGAATTTTAAATTCCCATGGATAAGGTTGAGAGACTATTCGATGATCTACTGGGCGTGGCAGTTGCGTGCTGCAGTCATTATCTGGACTACGGAGACTGAGGGTTCACTGCAGTCAGCTGCACACTGGCGAGGCATGAACTCTAAGTTGAAGTGATTTCAGACATTCATAGATTTTCGAGTATTATTGAGACTTTGTCATATTCTTCATATCTTGATCTCTTGGGTGGTTTCGTTAATGATTATTGGAAAATGGATAAGGTTGACAGAATATTCGGTGACATATTGTTATTTGAGTCACGGAGGCGAAAGTCCACTGTAGTCAGATTTATACTGGCGGGGTAGGGATTCTAAGCAAAGTAATTTCAAATATCAATGTGTTCTTGGATACCACGGAGAATATATTCCTCTTTCATATAATTATTGATTTTCCTTGAATGACAAATCCATGTACTCACCTTGACTTGATATTGATATCTCCTGATTAGTTTCATATTTTTCCCTCAACACTTGCAATTTTTCTCCTTACATTTTATTGATGGATCGTTGATTTTACACATTGTTAGATCTTGATTCCGTTTAACTAGATTTTAAAATCGTACGTATATTTCGACCGTGTTTTATCTAAACTTCAATTTTAGTCATGTCTATTCAATCGTGATTTTCTCATCTTGCTCAAGTCCATTTGTGCTAACTTTTGATTCAAATCGTGCTTCGGAGATCGTGCCCTTTATGATTTTATGCCTCTAAGTCATAATTGAAACTTCATTCCATCACGTGCCTGTTTGATTCTTGATTATTGTGGATCATATCATTTCAATTTTCGGTATGAAATTATCATGCAGGGTATTAATTAAAATCTTGTCTCGATTAGTGTCTTACCAATTTAGTCATTATTGATCCTGCTACTTCACTGTTTTTTTGCCATGCTAAATCCTTCCAAGCCCTATCTCTGATCATATCCCGAAATCCTGATCGTGCCTATATTTTATGATCATGTCTGATAATTTGAAACCGTGACTGAATAGTTTTGATCATGACCATTTTCCACCATGCCTCAATTTTGATTTGGATCGTGTTACTTGATCGTGCCAGATAATATATTTTGTCATGACTAAATTTAACCTTATGGTATGACCAACATAATTGATCAGTCTTAATTTTATGATAACTATGCCTACTGTACCCTTTGAATTTCGAGGACGAAATTATTTTACGGGAGAGAGATTTATAACTCCACCTTTCTATTTTCGGGAAATATTTTAGTTTACTGAATAATAATGAGTTCGATTTAAACCATTTCTTATAATAATAATTTGTGATTAAATTTATTTTAAATATTTCATGATTGCTTTTGGAGGGATATTCGATTTTCAGCAAATAACTAATTTTCAAATTAATTTGGAGTGGTCCCCACTCCCTAACAACTTGTAACCACCTCTCTAACAAAATTTGAGTTGATTGTGCAAATTATGAAAAGGGGGGACCTTTTTGTTAAATTGGTTTTTAGTGGGAGGGGTTTTTTGAATAAGACCCAACCTTATATTTCATTCTGAGAGAGAGAGAGAAATCATTCTCTCAATATTCTTCTCAGCTCTTTTTCCCCAAACCGAGCCAACCCTAACTTCGCCGGCGACGGCCATGGCCGAGATAGTGACCACCAGCCCGACAGCGGCAATGGCCAGGCGCTCTCCCTAAAGGCGGTGCACCACTACCGGCGAGATCCGGTGGCGTTTCTCCCAACTGTCGGCGGCCAAATCCTTGTTCTAGCGACCAGCGAGCAAGGATCACTATGCGGCGACGGGTCACGCACGACGGCGCCTCCTTGATTCAACACCTCGATGACGACAGCGGACAGCGACTGCACTTCTTCTCTCCAAGCGAGCAAGGACTTTCCGACGATGACCGTAGCGATGACGAGACAACTTCGCTCCGGCGACTGAGCATTATCCCTCTCGGCAGTGCACGGTGGTATGACGACGACGACGATGGCAAAGTCTGCAAATCATCTCCGGTGATTCTCGTGACGGTGGTGGCATGGAGCTCAACTTCTTCTTCAGAGGTCGGTAAGCAAACCGACTCCTCGAATCGATCTTGTTCATCCCATGAACCTAACCAATCTCGATCCTCGTCTCCGGCAAGAACGAAGGATCGACGGTGACTTTTCCTCACTATTTTAGTATTGAATCTATGGGCCTTAATGTTTGATGATCGGTTCTTGGTGGGGTTGGATAATTTCTATCAGGATTACTTCAATTCGATTTGGATTACTATTGATCGAACTAAGAAGTTTGAATTCGAAATTCTTGGTGAGTTTTATTGAAGGATTTATTCTTCTGATCTTTTTCTTTCACATATTTGCGGAAAGGGATTATAGAAATTTCTTGAAACTTGTTGTTCTAAGTTTTAGTAAGGGATTGTTCGACCAAAATGCTTAAACAGGACTTGGTGTTTACTTTTGGAAGAGGAGAAGGAGTATCCAGTTCCTAGAAGTCGAGTCTCCTTTGAATTCTTTCCTTTCCAGGTAACTTCCTGATTTGGCTGCTCTTTTTGATACTCGTTGGGTTGAGTGGTGATACAAGTTATGTGTTTGTGTTCCAGAGTTCGTGTTCGTATCATGCGTTCTGTTCGTGTCAATGTTATACTGTGTCCGGGTTTGGATCGTGTCCGACTTGGTTGTTCGTAGCTGAAGTTTTTGTTCATGTCGCATCCAGATGTGTGCGTTCAGTGATTGGGGTCGTGTGTACAAGAAGATCTGGGAATAGAGTATTGCAACGATGAGACTTGTCACGACCCGCTCCCGAATAACCGGATACGAGTCGGGCACGCCCAGCCTTTGTTGTTAGACACAACAAAGTAAGCTGTACCAATCTAGGGAAACTAACCAGATAAATATGAACATGAAATGAAATCACAGCATCTATATAAATGTGTCCCAACCAGAGTAAAGTAAAATATCTGAATTATTACATTCAAACTAATGAAAGAGTCTGCTAGTCTCAATACATGGAAAAATAATAGGAAATACTAAAGAAGCACTAAGCTTCTGCAGCCTCTAGATCACAAGCAGCTCCAGCTGGCTCAGCAGGGAAAGCAATATCCTGTCCATAGTAGGTGTCACACAAGGCCTCTATCTCACCTGTAACATATCCTATTCAGGAGCGGAGCAAGTACAATTCTAGGTAATGAACAAGACATCATGATATGAAAGTACAAGGAAACATGGAAAGTACTGGAATGAACAGGTGAATAAGTACATGAAAGAAACAGTGTAAAGTACATGAAAGAACATGAATGTAAGAACATGAAAGAACATGATATGTAAGCACCTGAAAGAACATGATATCATGGAATCACAGGAAATAAGTACAAGGTATATCTCCTGAACATGTGTGTACTATATTTGAAATATAACTAAATATGTGACCGGCTAGGGTAAGCACATGAAAGCACATGAAAGCACATGAATGGGCGGCTTAGGACCCGCGTGCACGATGCGGGGTCTAAGCTAAACACACCTGAGTTGTTACTTGGGATTGGTCACATAGATAGTATATTTCCCCACCCCAAATACAAGTAATAAGAACATGAGAACATGAGCACAAGAAAGTACATGACGTGTTGCAATTGTGTCAATCAAGGAAGCACAGGATATATAATGAAAGCACAAAATCGTAGAGTGTACTTGCCTTGCTCCAGGAAAGTACAAGTAATAAACGGGGCTGGTTGTCCTCCTGTATGTAATAATGATTTACAAATTGGTTAAAAACTATACTAGTTTAGTTTGGCAAATCTTTTAATAACAACCTTAAACTAAAAGTATCACATGGTTTAATAGATACTCTATCTAGCTAAGAATGTATACCATAAACTAATGTACAACTTAGTTGCTAGAGCCCTAGTATCAAAATTAAACAATAGGAGGGGTTTTCAATCAAGATTAATGCTTGTTCAAGGCCAACTGGTACATCTTATTCAACTATTTATTACATAAATACCACACATGTAGTCTATACTTGAGTACTTATAGGATAGATACTCAGGTGTCCTCACATGTCTATGGAGCTCATTTTAAAAAGGTAAACTAATTTATTATAAAAGCTAATTTATACTAAATATAATGTAAAACCCTTATAGTCATTACTCAATCACTTGCAATTTCTTAACTTCAAAGAGCAATAAAACTTTCTATACTCAAGAGCCCTGTTACAACACTCAAATCCATATGAATTCATAACTGGACTAATTTTTCATTCTTCATTAAACACCCACTGTTCCCAACCCAGCTATTTTCTGAAAACCATACTTAAATTCCTGAGTCTACATAGGATTGTATTCCTGGGTTAACACAGGATTGTATTCCTGGTTTAACACAGGATTACACCCTGGTTTACACAGGAGTAACTAGTGTTTCAGATTTTTCCTGAGTTTCAAATGTCCAGGTTTCCTGAACACTCAAGTCAGGTTCCTGAGAAAGATTGGACTTCTCAGATTCCTGAGAATTCTCTAGCCTCCCCTGAGTATGCTCTCAGGTTTGTCTTGAAACAAAACTGGACTTAATGCCCCAGGCTTGACAGGTCCCCTCATATCATCTATTTCAGTCTGAACAGAACAGTTAAGCAAAGCATCCCCCCCTAACAGGTTGCAACTCCTGGATTACACAGGATTACACTCCTGGTTTACACAGGAATTCCTGCTTAGTCCTTCATGTACATTGACAGTAAACAAATCAGAGTAAGCCTCTTCACATTGGTTAAAACCAGTCTAAATCTAATTTACTGCACAGTTGGTAACAGGGCAAATAACAACCTAAATTCTGATGAACATAGATGCTCAACTGAGTTCTATGAAGAAAATCAAATTAGGAAGACCATTATAATCAATCCCAGAAATGCAAAAATTCCCAGTGACTGGAATACAGTCCTACCATACTGGATGTTGTACTCATTTAAGACTGAAATCAACATAGTCATTAACTAACATTTGTATCCTCAATATCCACATCAATTTAACCATACATTAACTTCAAATTCAATAACTGAAAGCAAAAGTGCATGATATTACTAAGGTAGATACCCTCCTTAGTTCTCCAGTATCAACCAATATGCAGAAATTAGGGGTCAATCGAACTGAAGGTAACTGCTAATTAAATCCCCAGAATTAACTCAACTATGATACACCATTCTTCCCTAAGCTCCCTGAACTGGAATTGTAATCTTTCTATTTTGAAATACGTATATGACCGTGTTATTGTATTATGAGGATTTTTAAAATTTGGTATTGTTAAAATTTTATTATTAAATTATTGGAGGTGAATTTTTCCTATTATTATTAATATTATTATTAATTTTCTTGTTCCAAATCTACCCTCCCAAAATATCTAACCTAACCCCCTCTCTCCTCACTCAAATCACCCCTCACATCACTCACCCACTCCCTCTCTCCTCCCTCACCTTTCCCACTCTCACACTTTTTCTCTCTCCTTCCTCTCTGTCGGCTGGAGAAGCCAACCCCCCTCTCTCTTCCTCTCACTGCTCTCATCTCCCTCTTCTCTCTCCCTGCTCTCTTCCTCTCCCTCACTGGAAGAGCTCCCCAGCCCCCTCTCTCCCGGCCTCCCTCTCCTTTCCAACCTCCTCCTCGACCCGATCTCCGGTAACCAGCCCCATGGCCGCCGCCCTCCACTGCGGCCACCACCACAACCCCCTCTCTCTGTCTCCTCCTTCCACCATCCGCCATGGCCGCCCCCTTCTCCATGGCCGCCACCATCACTGCTCCGACCACCACCATCATCGTCGCCATCTCCTCCACCACCCACCACCACTGTTGTCCCCATCTCCACCGCAGCCAACCCCTTCGCCATGGCCGCCGCCGCCACCACCAGCGCCACCATCATCGTCGCCGTCGCCGTCTCCCTCTCGGCCGGCCTCCTTCGTCGCCACCAGCACCACCACCGCTGCTCTCTTCCTCCCTCTCGGCCGGCCTCCTCCGTCGCGACCGCCACCACCCATGGCCGCCGCCATCACCTCCCTGGTAATCGCTTCCCTCTCTTTCCAGCTCCTCCGCCCCTTCCTCTTCTCTTCTTTCCGGCGAGCAGCCGCCGCGCACGGGGACAGCGCTGCCTCGAGCGGCGGGACGCCCTTGGGCCTCGCACTGCTCGAGCAGCGAGCCAGCCTCGGGTTGCGTGCTCTTCGGGCCACGTGCCTCGGTGCACGTGATGCCTCGAGCAGTACGTTGCTCGGTCTGCGTGTGCCTCGTTCTGCATATGCCTCGGTTTGCGTGCACCTTTTTGGTTTTTGTGTGCCCTCGATTCACGTGTTGCCTTGGGCAGCAGGACGCCTCGAGCCCTGCGCTGCCTTGGGCAACGTGCTACCTCGGTTGGTGCACTGTCTCGATCCTCGTGTCTCGGCCTTTGTGCCTACCTCGTGACCCGTGTCGCCTCGATTTATGTGCACGCACCGATTTGCGTTTCGTATCGATTTGCGTGTCATATTGTATCTTGTATTGCCTCGATTTGTGTGCTCGCTCTGATTTGCATGCCGCATTGGTCTTGTGCCGTTTCGATTCGCATGTACGTCTCGATTTGCGTATTGCGTGATTCGTGCACCATCTTGATATTCACGATCCCTCGGCCTACGTGTACGTCTCGATTTACGTACACGTTGTCTCCTGTTCGTCTAGATATTCGAGTCATCTCGATTCTCGTGTGCGTCTCGATATGCATGCGCGTCTTGGTTTGCGTGCCCGTATCGGTCCGCGTACCAGATCCCTGCACTGCTTGCGGGACCCACACGGTATAGCCTCCTGCCATCCCCGATAATTTCTCCTATTATTTCATTGTTTGGTGCTAATGATTGTTTATTGTGTGTTCTGAGGATCTCGATTGGCGTGCTAGCTTGGATCGCGACTGTCGAAGACTTGCTTACCTAGCCGAGCCCTCTAGGCAAGTATCCCTTGCTCATCGACGGCTCTTGCCCTCTCTCCTGGATCTTATTTCATTTAATTAATTTGTACTTGTAAATTTTATAACCATGATTAGTGTAGTCTAGTAGTAGAACTGCCATGATAACCTAGACTAGCTTGGTCCGATACTGGGATAGACCGTATCGGGCGACTCGGATGGGTCATCCACACCTCCGAGGACACGAGCACGACTCACTTGTACGGATTGTCCCCATTTGCCCCGTGTCCGACTCACGGTCGGGTAACGACTTTGGCTAACTTTACTTGTGGCGGTGATTGTGCTTTGGTTAGGGATTTATGGACATGTGTTGTGGTGCGCCCTGCGAGGCGGTTATTTTATTATTATGCATGTTGGCTTGGCGTCCAGTACGCATTGTAGTGCTGCTGGAGGCCGAAACATTAGTGGTCTCGGGTTCGATTGATTTTCCAGTACGCCTCGTAGCGCTGCTGGAGGCCGGGGATTAGTGTTCTCGGCTATCAATTTGTTTCCAGTACGCATCGTAGTGCTGCTGGTAGCTGAGACCTAGTGTTCTCAGTCTGCGATTCTGCGATTCCGCGGCGGGTTGCGCCGAGTGGATTTTAGCCCCAATTCGCTGGGAGCTCCTGTCCAGAATACAGAGGAGACTCTGCCGGATTCTTCCAAAATTCCCGATCGGGAATTTGGTTCGAAGGACTGGACAGAACCATTCCTTTGGTTTGCTGGACTGGGCTCGTGCCTGTTCACCTCGGTATAGTATACCTGATCCCATTGCTTGCTAGGTAGACTCCAGACTAGATTAGTCACCTAGCTCCGGACCTGTCTTGTCCGTCGGGTAGCGTAAGAAGAGCGGTTCCACCCAGGAGACGGTCTGCAACCCTGGTCCTTGTTTGGTTTAAGGGTTGTGGATTTACTCCAGAGCGGTTTACGAAATCCTTGCCTTTCCAGCAACACTTATTGCTAGACTCTTGTCCTTTGATCCCATCCTTTCTAGGAGTTGTCCTAGCCTAGCTGGATAGGGCTACTAGTGCCTTATATATCAGGATGGTTACTTTTGGATATGAATCATGATTGAGTATATTGGGGATTTTGATCTCAGGATATTGACTTGGTAGACCTACGTGAATTCTTGGATAGTGTTGTTATTGACTTGGAGGAAGGTTCATGTTTGACCGGGTATGACGGTGGATTCCTGTACATTGATAATGGTGCGTGTGTCTTGTGAAACGAGAGGAGTATCGAGGTTGTACCCTTATATGATTTTATCCGACTTTCCAAGTGCTTAGATTCTTGTGCGATAGATGTGACTTGTTATTGGAGGGTTGTTTTCCCGATAGTTTGTGATCATTGAGTTAGAGGATTCTTGTGAGTCATAGGGCCTAACGTTGTTGATTCTGATTAGCTTAGTACCTGGTGTTTGTCCTTTTTTGACCTGACATTTTTCTCCACTGTAGATAGGAGACTCCTGATAGTTTGATAAGGTGGATGGATCGACTTGATGATCTGAGCTGTAGGTTCCCATGTGTACTTGAGAGACTATTATAGTGGAGATTTTGATCCTGTAACCGACTTGATATCCATGTCACGAATTGGACATGTGACTTCTTGTGACTGATAGGTTTGACCTTGTTCCTGGTATTACAGGATGACCTGGACCCGTCTTGATTCTTGATTAGTGGCCCGTAGAGGTGCACTCCTGACTAGCACTCTGGATTTGACAGTAAACCTGGCATGTATACTCTTGATTCTTGATAGTGGCCCGTGGTGGCACACTCCTGACTAGTACTCTCGACATGGCATGTTTACTCTTGATTGCTGTTGCGACAGCCAGTCCTGACTTGCTCAGCATGACCCCGCCTTGACACCGTGGTTGATTTCTCTTGATTGTGCTTGTATAAGCCACCAGTCCAGTCTTGTCTTGCATCATGTCTAGGACATGGATCCCTGAGTACCACGGTCAGGGATCCGTAATAAAACTGACTAGGCTAATAACTAGATTAATCATGTAGTTCATGGGGACTTCCCAGTGACCTGTTGCTTGTCTGACCCCGGCCTTATGTATCTATATATATATACTAGGGATTTGTTGCTATCCGTCGAGATGAGCGCATTCCCAGCCCTCCGTCGAGTGTGGCACTTCTTTAGGGCACATGTATCTTACTGCAGTGTGCCTGCTATATCTATCTTTTTCTTTTGCTGGGGCCATTCGGGTAGTAGCAAGCAGGAGCTGGACTTTGAAGTCTCATTGCATCTTGTTAGTAATTAGGCATGTGATAACCCTAGTTAGCTAATAATAGCAAGCCGTAGGCATTGTGTGGCCGCTTGTCCTTCTGTGTTGATTGGCTTGTTGCCTGCTAGCCAGCTGATATTGATTTCCAGCTGGCAGTGCAGGTGTTAGTGGATGCTAGGGAGATTGTGATTGTGTTAGCTACACTATACTTGTGGATTGTTATCGTGCATTGGTATCGCACGATCCCTTACCTTTATTTACTGTTTTTAGATGTTATTCTGGTCTTATTTTATCCTGCTGGTTTTCTTCGCCCGTCCTTGAGCCTTCCTTTCTGGTACTTGCTGCGGTTGGCCTGACCAACCCTGGATTGTCCCCAGATTGTCTGAGACCGACCCGGTGGATCTTCCAGACTTGACTTGGAGGGTGTGCTTCAGTTCCAGACCATGTTAGGAACTGTGGGAAGGTATACTTGTCTACCTTATTATTCTGTACTGTAGATTCCAGATTTTTATATGAGTATTTCCTGTTTTTCATATGATTATCTCTCTTGATATTGTTTTATTGTGATTTACCTGTGGATATGAGATCGGATTTAGGCCATAGATTGATTGCATGCTAGGATACCTAACCAGACTGGACAGCCGTCATCACCGTATAGCGTATTCGTACCTTATATGGTGTAGCTGGCCGTATACGTCCCCGTATTCCAGAACTGGGGCATGACAAGGTTTTAGTGGTGGCCCATGCAGGTCTCGTTTTGAGATTTTGTTGGGTATCACATGATTATTGATCTCAGTCCACTATTCCTTGGTATTTCCACTTGTTACACTTGTCCTTCGCTCCCTTGAACCTGTGAACTGGTCCTCATCTCTACTTGGACCTATCTTGCTTGGCCATGTCTTATTCGTGATTATCTACCTCTGATCCTTGTTTGATAGATATGATCCTATAGTTGGTCATGTCGATCACCTTATTTGATGAGATGTTATCTTATCTCCATTATTTGGGTTACATGATTATTTATCTTGGGTTCTGTACTCTCTACCGGTGTTTCGCCTTGGTTGATTTCTTGTTATCCCTTTCGTGCGTTGACTTCGTGTTGACGTAGTATCATTATCGCCCTCTTCGTGCGTTGGCTGGATTGCTGCAGAATGAAGATTTCATCAGGACTCTGAGATTAGATATTTTAACATTTGTTGAGTATCCGAGGGATATTCTTGTATCGATTCGGCTTCCTTGATTCCGGACAGTTCCGCACTCATGATTATCTGTTTCAGATATTATTTTTATAGATATACTTGCTATACATTATATTTTGATATAGATCCTTGATTTGGAGTATTTTTCTACGGATATGGAGTATTTTTCTAGAAAGGCTATCTTGTGGTTATTATTGAAGATATTTTTGGACGTATGTTACGATTCACCTGGATTTTGGATTTTGATGGTTTTCTAGGACTCGTTATATTGTTAGAGATTTTGTGATTTTAGTGATACGGATATTTGGGTTATGGATTTGATTCGTTTTGGGTATTTGTCAAGAGTACCGGGTGACCCTAGTATACCTTGACGGCGTGGTAACGAAAGTTACAGCTGCTCGATTATAGCGTCATGGTAAATCTTTTGCAGCCATTCCGGATGGCGTGGCAGGGAATGACCATGACTCACATTTTCGGATATTGGGAAACTACAGTCTTCGGCTCGAGACAAATATCATGTGTTTTATGATTTTATGCGGATTTTCATGCAGTGGAGCTTTCAGGTTTTCTGATACTGTTTTCGACATTTTTTACTTGTTTTGATTTATGGGATTATTTCGTGTATGCAAAATTTTGACTTTCGAGATTCTTTCGATGTTTTGGATTTACGTTGCGAGTTGATTTATTTAGCTAGACCTTGTTTTCCTTAATGTTTTCATATTGAGATTTTGTTTGTTTCTTATTGTATTACTTGATTTCTGTAAGGTGGGTAGAGTTTTCATGGCAGATATATATGTACTAGTTTTGAAAATCCTACTTTTATAATTTTGAAATTTCGAGGACAAAATTTTTGTAAGGTGGGTAGGATGTAATGTTCCTATTTTGAAATACGTATATGACCGTGTTATTGTATTACGAGGATTTTTAAAATTTGGTATTGTTAAAATTTTATTATTAAATTATTGGAGGTGAATTTTTCCTATTATTATTAATGTTATTATTAATTTTTTTGTTCCAAATCTACCCTCCCAAAATATCTAACCTAACCGCCTCTCTCCTCACCCAAATCACCCCTCACATCACTCACCCACTCCCTCTCTCCTCCCTCACCTTTCCCACTCTCACACTTTTCCTCTCTCCTCCCTCTCTGTCGGCTGGAGAAGCCAACCCCCCTCTCTCTCCCTCTCACTGCTCTCATCTCCCTCTTCTCTCTCCCTGCTCTCTTCCTTTCCCTCACTGGAAGAGCTCCCCAGCCCCCTCTCTCCCGGCCTCCCTCTCCTTCCCAACCTCCTCCTCGACCCGATCTCCGGCGACCAGCCCCATGGCCGCCGCCCTCCACTGCGGCCACCACCACAACCCCCTCTCTCTGCCTCCTCCTTCCACCATCCGCCATGGCCGCCCCCTTCTCCATGGCCGCCACCATCACTGCTCCGACCACCACCATCATCGTCGCCATCTCCTCCACCACCCACCAACGCTGTTGTCCCCATCTCCACCGCAGCCAACCCCTTCGCCATGGCCGCCGCCGCCACCACCAGCGCCACCATCATCGTTGCCGTCGCCGTCTCCCTCTCGGCCGGCCTCCTCCGTCGCAACCAGCACCACCACCGCTGCTCTCTTCCTCCCTCTCGGCCGGCCTCCTCTGCCGCGACCGCCACCACCCATGGCCGCCGCCATCACCTCCCTGGTAACCGCTCCCCTCTCTTCCCAGCTCCTCCGTCCCTTTCTCTTCTCTTTTTTCCGGCGAGCAGCCGCCGCGCACGGGGACAGCGCTGCCTCGAGCGGCGGGACGCCCTTGGGCCCCGCGCTGCTCGAGCAGCGAGCCAGCCTCGGGTTGCGTGCTCTTCGGGCCACGTGCCTCGGTGCACGTGCTGCCTCGAGCAGTGCATTGCTCGGTCTGCGTGTGCCTCGTTCTGCGTATGCCTCGGTTTGCGTGCACCTTTTTGGTTTTCGTGCGCCCTCGATTCACGTGTTACCTTGGACAGCGGGATGCCTCGAGCCCTGTGCTGCCTTGGGCAACGTGCTACCTCGGTTGGTGCGCTGTCTCGATCCTCGTGTCTCGGCCTTTGTGTCTACCTCATGACCCGTGTCGCCTCGGTTTACGTGCACGCACCGATTTGTGTGTCGTATCGATTTGCGTGTCATATTGTATCTTGTGTTGCCTCGATTTGCGTGCTTGCTCCGATTTGCGTGCAACATTGGTCTTGTGCCATTTTGATTCGCGTGTACGTCTCGATTTGCGTGTTGCGTGATTCGTGCACTATCTTGATATTCGCGATCCCTCGGCCTACGTATACGTCTCGATTTACGTGCACGTTGCCTCCTGTTCGTCTCGATATTCGAGTCATCTCGATTCTCGTACGCGTCTCGATATGCGTGTGCGTCTCGGTTTGTGTGCCCGTATCGGTCCGCGTGCCTCGGTTTCCGTGCCAGATCCCTGTACTGCTTGCGGGTCCCACACGGTATAGCCTCCTGCCATTCTCGATGATTTCTCCTATTATTTTATTGTTTGGTGCTAATGATTGTTTATTGTGTGTTCTGAGGATCTCGATTGGCGTGCTAGCTTGGATCGCGACTGTCGAAGACTTGCTTACGTAGCCGAGCCCTCTAGGCAAGTATCCCTTGCTCATCGACGGCTCTTGCCCTCTCTCCTGGATCTTATTTCATTTAATTAATTTGTACTTGTAAATTTTATAACCATGATTAGTGTAGTCTAGTAGTAGAACTGCCATGATAACCTAGACTAGCTTGGTCCGAAACTGGGATAGTCCGTATCGGGCGACTCGGATGGGTCATCCACACCTCCGAGGATACGAGCACGACTCACTTGTACGGATTGTCCCCATGTGCCCCGTGTCCGACTCACGGTCGGGTAACGACTTTGGCTAACTTTACTTGTGGCGGTGATTGTGCTTTGGTTAGGGATTTATGGACATGTGTTGTGGTGCGCCCTGCGAGGCGATTATTTTATTATTATGCATGTTGGCTTGGCGCCCAGTACACATTGTAGTGCTGCTGGAGGCCGAGACATTAGTGGTCTCGGGTTCAATTGATTTCCCAGTACGCCTCGTAGCGCTGCTGGAGGCCGGGGCTTAGTGTTCTCGGCTATCGATTTGTTCCCAGTACGCATCGTAGTGCTGCTGGTAGCTGAGACCTATTGTTCTCAGTCTGCGATTCTGCGATTCCGCCGCGGGTTGCGCCGAGTGGATTTTAGCCCCAATTCGCTGGGAGCTCATGTCCAGAATACAGAGGAGACTCTGCCGGATTCTTCCAAAATTCTCGATCGGGAATTTGGTTCGAAGGACTGGGCAGAACCATTCCTTTGGTTTGCTGGACTGGGCTCGTGCCTGTTCACCTCGGTATAGTATACCTGATCCCATTGCTTGCTAGGTAGACTCCAGACTAGATTAGTCGCCTAGCTCCAGACCTGTCTTGTCCGTCGGGTAGCGTAAGGAGAGCGGTTCCACTCAGGAGACGGTCTGCAACCCTGGTCCTTGTTTGGTTTAAGGGTTGTAGATTTACTCCAGAGCGGTTTACGAAATCCTTGCCTTTCCGACAACACTTATAGCTAGACTCTTGTCCTCCGATCCCATCCTTTCTAGGAGTTGTCCTAGCCTAGCTGGATAGGGCTGCTAGTGCCTTATATATCAGGATGGTAACTTTTGGATATGAATCATGATTGAGTATATTGGGGATTTTGATCTCAGGATATTGACTTGGTAGACCTACGTGAATTCTTGGATAGTATTGTTATTGACTTGGGGGAAGGTTCATGTTTGACCGGGTATGACGGTGGATTCCTGTACATTGATGATGGTACGAGTGTCTTGTGAAACGAGAGGAGTATCGAGGTTGTACCCTTATATGATTTTATCCGACTTTTCAAGTGCTTAGATTCTGGTGCGATAGATATGACTTGTTATTGGAGGGTTGTTTTCCCGATAGTTTGTGATCATTGAGTTAGAGGATTCTTGTGAGTCATAGGGCCTAACGTTGTTGATTCTGATTAGCTTAGTACCTGGTGTTTGTCCTTTTTCGACCTGACATTTTTCTCCACTGTAGATAGGAGACTCCTGATAGTTTGATAAGGTGGATGGATCGACTTGATGATTTGAGCTGTAGGTTCCCATGTGTACTTGAGAGACTATTATAGTGGAGATTTTGATCCTGTAACCGACTTAATATCCATGTCACGAATTGGGCATGTGACTTCTTGTGACTGATAGGTTTGACCTTGTTCCTGTTATTACACGATGACCTGGACCCGCCTTGATTCTTGATTAGTGGCCCGTAGAGGTGCACTCCTGACTAGCACTCTGGACTTGACAGTAAACCTGGCATGTATACTCTTGATTCTTGATAGTGGCCCGTGGTGGCGCACTCCTGACTAGTACTCTCGACATGGCATGTTTACTCTTGATTACTGTTGCGACAGCCATTCCTGACTTGCTCAGCATGACCCCGTCTTGACACCGTGGTTGATTTCTCTTGATTGTGCTTGTATAAGCCACCAGTCCAGTCTTGACTTGCATCATGTTTAGGACATGGATCCCTGAGTACCACGGTCAGGGATCCATAATAAAACTGACTAGGCTAATAACTAGATTAATCATGTAGTTCATGGGGACTTCCCAGTGACCTGTTGCTTGTCTGACCCCGGCCCTATGTATCTATATATATATACTAGGGATTTGTTGCTATCCGTCGAGATGAGCGCATTCTCAGCCCTCCGTCGAGTGTCGCACTTCTTTAGGGCACATGTATCTTACTGCAGTGTGCCTGCTATATCTATCTTTTTCTTTTGCTGGGGCCATTCGGGTAGTAGCAAGCAGGAGCTGGACTTTGAAGTCTCATTGCATCTTGTTAGTAATTAGGCATGTGATAACCCTAGTTAGCTAATAATAGCAAGCTGTAGGCATTGTGTGGCCACTTGTCCTTCTGTGTTGATTGGCTTGTTGCCTGCTAGCCAGCTGATATTGATTTCCAACTGGCAGTGCAGGTGTTAGTGGATGCTAGGGAGATTGTGATTGTGTTAGCTACACTATACTTGTGCATTGTTATCGTGCGTTGGTACCGCACGATCCCTTACCTTTGTTTACTGTTTTTATATGTTATTCTGGTCTTATTTTATCCTGCTAGTTTTCTTCGCCCGTCCTTGAGCCTTCCTTTCTCGTACTTGCTGCGGTTGGCCTGACCAACCCTGGATTGTCCCCAGATTGTCTGAGACCGACCCGGTGGATCTTCCAGACTTGACTTGGAGGGTGTGCTTCAGTTCCAGACCATGCTAGGAACTGTGGGAAGGTATACTTGTCTACCTTATTATTCTGTACTGTAGATTCCAGATTTTCATATGAGTATTTCCTGTTTTTCGTATGATTATCTCTCTTGATATTGTTTCATTGTAATTTACCTGTGGATATGAGATCGGATTTAGGCCATAGATTGATTGCATGCTAGGATACCCAACCAGACTGGATAGCCGTCATCACCGTATAGCGTATTCGTACCTTATACGGTGTAGCTGGCCATGTACATCCCCGTATTCCAGAACTGGGGCGTGACAGGAATCGAGTTCCAACTTTATTAATGAATAAATTACTAGGTTCCTAGATTGGAACTGATATAAATTAATCCATAGAAGAGAATGACCCCATAGTTCATTGATCAAAATATTCAAACGTAAAATCACCCTAACCATCATTCAGAAGATATCCTATTTATCAATCAACTGTGGTTGAACAGATGATATATAAACATTCAGATCTTCTTAAATTCCTAAATGCTTGAAAGAACACAGTCTTAATAAGACATAAATTCTCAGTCCTAACAAGGATATTTAGATAAGGTTCAATCAATAAGATCTTCTACTAGCCTAACTAAATCCTGATACAGTCCTTTCCCAACTATTCAAAATAATAATTAATTTGACTAACATTGTAAATGAAGTAAAAGAGATTACCTGAAGAATAGGACCTGAATTTGCAATTGGGCCACAACTGATTCTTAGCTACTCGACTAGGTCCAACTTAGTCTCCTCTGAGGCAAAACATCAAACAGTAGCATGATAAAACAGGAATGATCAATTCTCAATCATCACATCAGGCAAGACACAAGGATTTTTGGAAATTATAGGATCGGATACTTACTTTGTATCTATCTCAATATTCCTTCAGTCAATACGACTTGTCCCTCTATTCGATCCAGATGTTCTAAGAATAAACATAAACATTCAAGGAAACACAAAGACAATGAGCATGGATTCTCTAATTCCAGATCTGAGAAAATAGAGCAAAGTTATCCTAGTCCAAACAAGTAAGGAGTAGATTCGAGAACAGAGTATTCTCTCCCGATTGTTGAATCGAGGAATTTCCCATAGATCTAACTCGATCACAACTATTGTGTTTCAAGGAGAAAATTGATATCAAATGCCTCGATTCAAAAGAACAACAAGAGGATCGACTGCTTACCCATTGGTTGATCCAGGAACGATGGGTTGGATGAGGAGAAGGTGTCACGACCCGCACCCACTGTGAGGGTACGAGAACGAAACAACGCCCAGCCTACACCGCAGTGTCGGCGGTAGAGCGCTGTCCTAGGTCAACATACATCTAGCAATATACATCTAAACAGTTTATACTCTCCGAATGGGGGTGACATTACAGTAAAACTCAATCACAACTAAGGAAGAGATAGCACGAAATGAAATAGAACTCAAGCAAGTAAATAGATGAAATATCAGTAGTCTAAGATAATCCCAGCAATATCCAACAGTACAAGGTCTCAGATAAAATAATATATACAACCCATAACTCCAATAAAGTCTAACTAAGACATGTCTCAAGACTGCATAAAGTAAGATAAGCCTAACTAGTCGAGTCTAGGCAATCGGGGTGATCTCCTCAGCTAGAGCTGGGTCCTCCTGAGGGTCCAGCTCGCAGGTGTCATCTAAGGCTGCCCTGTAGTAAGTGTCCAGGCAGGCCTCCTCCTCGTCCTCTGTAATATTTTCAACAGGTCCAGTCAGGACAGGAGCGAGTACAGTACATCTCAACAGATCATAGCAGGTTAGAAAATATACACATGCAGTAAAGTAAGATACAAGTACTGAAAGAAGTGCAGTATGTAAACAGAGAGAGAACTGTAATAGAAATATCTACTATACATAGGGAACTAGCAGTGACTAGTGAGTCAGAGTACAATATGAACATGTAATACTCCCCCCGTACCCCCGATCAATACATAAGGATCCAGCCAGGTTATGTTATATGATGCTATGTAACAGACCCCGAAGGTGATAGACCCCGAAGGTGATAAGCCCCCGAAGGGTGGTAGACCCCGAAGGTGATACATAGTAGTCCCATAAAAATGGGGATTCTGGGGGTAACCCAACAGTGTAAGTCCCATAAAAAAGGGGATTCTGGGGGTAACCCAACAGTGTAAGTCCCATAAAAATGGGGATTCTGGGGGTAACCCAACAGTGTAAGATTCCAGGAAGACTCTACGATCATGAGGGTACATGTTGTAAGTGATCAAAGAACCAAGAAGAATATAATACGCTATGAAAGTGAAACGCACAGAACATAGAGTACCCGATGCTCCCTAAGGATAACATCTCAAGAAAGGATCCATATAGTACCAATCCGTGTGACCAACGTGACAGTACAAGTAAAGTAATCTACTGCAGAAAATAATTCTAAGCAGGATATGAAATGATCAGAGAATGTACTCGTCTGTAACTGAGTGTCCAGAATGAAACGTACTGTCCAAGGAGTGGTGTCTGGCTCCTAATCAGAACAGCACAAGTCACAACAAGTCCAGAATAGTAAAATGGAGTCCTACTATGCATTCTACATGATTCTAGGTCAATCTAGGCCAAAGTCAACTCTTGGTCAACTCTGGTCAACCTAGAAGTCAAACTAGGTCAACCAAGTCTAACTAGGCTATACTAAGTCTAACAATCTATTCTAGACAACACACACCATTCCTAGGCTATACAAGCCAACAACAATCACACATAAAAAAAATACCTCACATTAGCTATCAATTAAGAGATTCATGTATACATGAGTAAAGGCTTATACCTATACACATACAACCTATACATAGAGCATATATCTAATACATGCCTATGATAACCATACAACACTAGATCAACACTATCTACAACCCACACCCTACAACTTATACATTAATCCACACTAACATTATATACACATTAACATAGATAGGCATAATAAAATATGTGTGTGTGTGGTGTGCAATAGTGACTATGTACATTGCAGAAAATACAACAGTGAAGAGGGCAGCATGTAATAGGGAATGTGTAGGCTAGTGTGGAGGAGATAATAGTGAGAAGTGTATGTCAATGAACTGTCAAGAGCAGGAAAACATATTGTATGTGTGTATACTGTTTGCAGGCAGTTCAAAATAAAGAGAGAAATGTGTGTGTGTGTAGGCTGGTAGTATCCAGAACAGTGAAAGAGAAGACTGTGTGTGTGTGTACCTGTGTTAGCAGGAAAATACAAGACAGTGAAGAATAGTGTGTGTACATATATGCATATAGAATATAAAGAGGCCTGTATGTTGTGTGAAAACAAGTGAGAGTGCAAGGGGGGGTGTGTGTGGTGTTCAGTTCAAACTGGACTGCAAAGGGGCAGTGACACCCACAGGTTCTCAACCCCACATCATCACAAATTGAAAAATTAGAACAATGCAGGTTAGGCAATTAGTTATCAACTGGGAATGAAACTCCAAACAAAGTTCCTGAGAACTGAGCTAAACACCCAGGTAATAGCCTATCTACCAATTTCCAGTTTTCTCAAAACTGTCAACATATAACAGGTAGCCCATATACTAGATCATGTCCTTCAACCCAGCCTATACTCGAATTTAAAGATTCAGAAAAACAGGGAATGACATGTAGGGATTCATCAGGAAAAATATCTAACAGTAACATTAAACAGCCCAGTTTACTGAATGACCATAATGTCAAGCAATTTCGAAATCAACCCAATCTCCAACATTCCATTTTCACAACCAAAAGCCCATATTCAAAAGCAAAGACTGAGCTAACATGTATATTGATATGTGTGAATAAAATTGGTTGAACAACATAGCAAAACAGGAAGAATTTGTTTGGCAAAAGATCAGGAAACTTGGTGTCAAAATAAGTATCAGAAAACAGTTCCTAACTTGGTATTGAAGGAAACATTTACAAAAATTAAATTAAATGAACTATTAATGGTTGGTAAATGAAGACAACCCATGTGCACAATCCCACACATCATCTCGTGTCACCCATAGCCTGACACGGCGTGTCCATAGCAAAAAATCATAAAGTGATACACATACAGTGCACTGACAGTGCACTGTCTCGTGCACACGTGCACTTGTGTCGTGTGCACGACACAAGACACGAAGGGATCTCATGGTGACACACATGGGTAGCCCACCTATAGGGCTACCTCATGGCCCACTGGCCTGTGTCCACGAAGTATCAGGGTCGGACACGAGACCCGTGTCAGTGGGTGAAACCACAGTGTACTATCTCAGGCAAATCCCCGTGTGGGATCAAAATCTCACTCGACACGATACGGGGACACGTAGGACTTAAAACATGTCATGTCAGTCAGTGTCCCTTGCCTCGTGTCGAGTTTTGTGTCCAAAAGTTGCGTGTCGTGTCCGCTACAGGGCCCGAGTAGCAGGGGATCCCTGTAGCAGCGCGCGACCGTGTGCGCGCGTGTCCACATCACCAAAATGACACATGACGACACGTAAATCAAGACACAAGGACAGAAAACCCTAAGCTAGATCAAAAACCTATTTCCTATTAAAAAATAATAGGCAAACTGGATCGACATGCCCTTTGTGGCATTCTGTCGAACACCATGTCTAGTGTGCTGATACGTGTCCAGAATGGACACAAATCCTTCGACACTTGACACGAAACCTATCCAGACCTTAGGGGGACCCTTAGGGCTTCCTATTGGTGAAGACAAAATGAAAATCTATGGAGAAATGGGAAAGTTACCTATTGGTGAACAAGCCTTCACAAAAACTAAATAGAGAGATTCCTCAAGCCACCCAAACTTTCACAAATTGTTGTTTTCCTGCAAATAACCAATACCAACAGTAAGAGCATTGATTTTAGGTCCTAATGAAATTGATTTGGGGAAGAAAGGATTTAAAATGGATTTCTAATGAATTTTGGAAGATGGACCTCACCTCTTTCCTTAGAACTTTTGGATGAACCCTAAAAGAGGCTAGCCCTAAAATCTAGGAGGGACTTTATAGTGGGAGAATCCCTAGGTTAAACCTAGCTGGCCGGTCATGTTGGGTTTGGGTGGGGTTTGAGCTAGGTTAGCTAGTCCTATCAAGTTTAGTCACAAAATGACTTGTGAAACCACAAGCCATTTATCAAAACACTTGATTCCTAAATTCCTAATTAAATTTCTAATGACACAACAACTACTAACTTAAGTCATACTAGGTTAGACTAGAGTCACTTGACCTAACCAAGCCCAACTAACTAGGGTTAGTTCCTAGGTTGGTCTACAAGGGTCAAAACTATTCAAAAATCAAACTAGTCCAAATAAATCCAAAATAATTCGTAAAAATCCCCATAAATTCTAATTAATGCTAATAATTTTAAATTACCCCAAAAATGACAAACTTACCCTCAAACTAGAAATGTGGTAGTGACAAATCTACCCTCCTTAAAAGAATTTCGTCCTCGAAATTGAAAGGCAAAATGCAACTGATGAGAAGGATAGAAAGTATACCTCACGGTCCAAAAAGATAGGGGTACCGCTCGCGCATCTCATCCTCCCGCTCCCAGGTAGACTCTCCTGGAGAATGATGCCTCCATGCGACGCGTACCAAGGGTATCACCTGGTTCCTCAGAACCTTCTTCCGTCGATCCAGAATCTCTACTGGCAGCTCTGGATAGCTGAGAGAATGACCCACCTCAATCTCCGAATGATCGAGCACATGGCTAGGGTCAGCCATGTACCGTCTCAACTGTGATACATGAAATACGTTGTGGACCCCCACAAGTGCAGGCGGCAAGTCTAGCCTGTAAGCCACGTCACCGACTCTCCCGCTGATAACGAAAGGGCCGATGAAGCGCGGGCTAAGCTTCCCTCTCCACCAAAACGTATCGTACCACGAGTCGGAGATATCCTCAAGAAAACTTGATCTCCGACCTAATCACAAGCAAGGTCTCAATTAATATAAATAACAAACATGATCAAAAATGACAAAGAAATACCCTAAATCTAATCATACTCTAATCTGTACCTCAAACTCCAAGGGCCTCCGGTGGCTATCGGCCAGTGCCGATGTCTGTCCTGCGCCACGCGAAGTCTGTCCCTGATGTGCTTCACCTTTTTGGCCACATCCACAATCATCTCTGGCCCCAGCAAAGCTCGCTCCCCAACATCATCCCAGGATAAGGGTGTACGGCACCTACGCCCGTACAGAGCCTCGAAAGGTGACATCTCGATGCTGGCCTGGAAACTATTGTTATAGGCAAACTCCACCAAATGAAGATGATCCTCCCAGGAACCTCCAAAGTCCAGAGCGCACGTCCGCAGCATATCCTCAAGGGTCTGAATAGTCCGCTCTGACTGTCCGTCCATCTGGGGGTGGTATGCAGTACTAAACTTGAGCTGAGTGCCCAAGCTGGTCTGCAGACTCCTCCAGAAATGGGAAGTAAAACGGCTATCCCGATCTGAGACGATGCTGACCGAAACTTCGTGGATCCTGACTATCTGCCGCATATGTAACTCCGCCAGCCTCTCTGTAGACGTGCCCACCTTGAATGGCAAAAAGTGGGCCGATTTGGTCAACCTATCCACGATGACCCAAATCGCGTCTTTCCCTCCTGGAGTACGCGGCAATCCTGATACGAAGTCTATGGTGATATGCTCCCATTTTCACTCGGGAATGGGCAGCGGCTGCAACAATCCACCGGGCCTCTGTCTCTCTGCCTTGACCTGCTGACAGACCAAGCACCTAGCTACGAAATGGGACACCTCCCACTTCATTCCTGACCACCATACATGCTCCCGCAGATCTCGGTACATTTTGTTGGCACCCGGGTGTATAGAGTACTGAGATCTGTGGGCCTCCTGCATAATCTGCTCTCTGAGCTCCCCGCTAGGCACACATAACCTGGCACCGTACCTCAGGGCACCATCCTCTGCAAGTGAAAACTCAGGATCCCCCACTCCTATACTGATCTGCTCTCTGATACTCTGCAAAGCCACATCCTCGAACTGGGCCGCCTTGATCCTGTCCACCAAGTCTGACTGAATCTGCATCCCCCATAGCTGCATCTGCACTCCCGGCACGATCACCTCAATCCTAAGGCTCTCCAAGTCGACAAGCAAATGCCGATCCACGGTCAAACACATGGCTGTCGGATACCTACTCAAGGCATCGGCAACCACGTTGGCCTTCTCTGGATGATACTGCAGTGCAATATCGAAGTCCTTTATCAACTCCAACCATTTGCGCTGTCTCATGTTCAACTCCTTCTGAGTGAACACATACTTAAGGCTCTTGTGATCTTTGAAGATCTCCACCCTCTCACCATATAGATAATGCTTCCACAGCTTCAATACAAAAATCACTGCTGCCAGCTCCAGGTCGTGGGTAGGGTAGTTCTTCTCATGGGGACGCAATTGCCTGAAAGCATAGGCAATCACCTTCTCGTGCTGCTGCAACACACAACCCAGTCTCTTCCCTGAAGCATCACTATAAATAGTGAAACCACCTGATCCTGAAGGCAACGTCAGAATCATAGCTGTCGTAAGCCGCTTCTTCAACTCATCAAAAGCTGCCTGACACTCCTCTGACCAAACATACTCAGTGTCCTTCCGGGTCAACCGTGTCAACGGCTCTGCAACCCGGGAGAAATCCTGCACGAATCTCCGATAATACCCTGCCAGCCCCAGGAAGCTCCTGATCTCTGCAACTGAAGTCGGCGCTGTCCATGCCTCAACTGCCACGATCTTCTTGGGGTCAACTGAGATACCATCTCCAGTCACCACATGCCCCAAGAAGTCCACCCGGTCCAAGAAGAACTCACACTTGGAGAGCTTCCCGTAAAGCTGCTCCTTACTGAGAATCTCCAGCACTATTCTCAAATGCTCCTCGTGCTCCTCCTCAGTCTTGGAATATATCAAAATATCATCAATAAACACCACTACAAACTGATCCAAATACTGATGGATCACCTTGTTCATAAGGTTCATAAATACTGCTGGTGCATTGGTTAGCCCAAACGGCATAACCAAAAACTCGAACTGCCCGTACCGCGTCCTGAAAGCGGTCTTGGGAATATCCTCCCCCTTCACCTTCACCTGGGGATATCTCGACCTCAGATCAATCTTGGAAAATACCCGAGCTCCGCTCAACTGGTCAAACAGATCGTCGATCCGCGGCAGTGGGTATCTGTTCTTGATCGTGAGGTTATTGAGTGCCCTATAGTCAATACACATGCGTACTGACCCATCCTTCTTCGGCACGAACAACACTGGTGCACCCCATAGCGATGAACTAGAGCGGATGAAGCCCTTGTCCTGTAGCTCATCCACCTGCTTCTTCAGCTCCACCAGCTCGCTGTTGTTCACCCGATAGACATGCTGAGAGATGGGTTTCGCTCCTGGAACCAAGTCTATCGAGAACTCAATGTCCCTGTATGGTGGCAGTCCCGGCAACTCCTCTAGGAAAACATCCATATAATCTGCTATCAAGGGGTGTGGAATCGTCTGCTCCTCGACCGAGACTCCACAGAAGACTCCGCTGCTCTGCTCTGCCTGACGTCTGGAGTACTCGAACTCTGGCTCCCCCGACGCTCTGAAGAGAACTCTACCCCCTCTGCAATCAATGCTGGCGTGGTGCCTGCTTAACCAATCCATGCCTAGTACTATATCGTAGTTCGGTAGTGGCATTACGAGCAGGCTCACCTCCAACTCACGGCCTCCCAAAACTACTCTCCGACCCTTACAAACATCACTCACGAGGATAATACCACCCCCGGTCGTGATCTTGTAAGTCATAGACAACGATTCAGCTATGATACCGTGTCTAATCGCAAAAGATACTGAAATGAAGCTATGCAAAGCACCGGAATCAAATAAGGCAAATGCTGGACTGGAGTCGAGAAGAATCGAACTTATAATCAGCTCTCCAGTCACCTCCGCATCTCCAGCTGCCATGGCGAAAGCTCGCCCCTGCTGGCCTCCCCTGGCCTGCTGCTGGTGCTGGACAAACCTCTGCTGCTGAGTCGGCAGGGCTGGTCCCCGCTGCTGGCCCACTGGAGCTCTGGTTCCTGCTCCTCCTCCCGGAGCTGCTCGTCCTGCACGGCACTCCCTCATCTGGTGGTCTACTGAACCACACACAAGGCACTGTCCCAGCCTCTTCCTGCACTCATTGGCAACATGACCGGGCTTCCTACAGTAGATACAAATGGTAACCTGCCTCTGGCCCTGCTGGTGCTGCCTCGGCTGCTGCTGATGCTGAGCTGGCCTCTGCTGAATCGGCTGAGGCTGAAACTGCCTCTACTGCTGGAACTGAAAGTGAGGCCTCTTGGCCTGGCCTCCGCTGCTGCTACTGCCCCCAATTGGGTCTCTTCCTCTCTTGAGCCTAAGCTCAAGATCATCCTCTGCTAGCAGGGCTCCCGTCAAAATCTCCTCAAATGTAGCATCTCTGTTCCCCTTGGTCAGGGACTTGAACTCCTTGACCAGACCCTTCCGGAACCTCTGGGCCTTCGCCGTCTCACTCAATCCCTCAACAAACCTGCCGAGACGGCCAAACTCTTCCGTATAC
Source organism: Iris pallida (assembly GCA_029216955.1). Classification (NCBI taxonomy): domain Eukaryota; kingdom Viridiplantae; phylum Streptophyta; class Magnoliopsida; order Asparagales; family Iridaceae; genus Iris; species Iris pallida. The sequence goes on along the minus strand of JANAVB010011198.1, from coordinate 2,129,872 downwards.
TCCTTTACTGAGAGGCTCCCCTGGACCAAGCTCTCAAACTGCGTCTCCAAGGCTCTGACTGCTGAATTTGGAAAGAACTTCTTCTTGAAGAAGCCCCTGAACTGCTCCCAAGTTTGCCCTGGTACCCCCACCCTGGGGTCCGACTGATACCAGGTGCGAGCAAGAACTCGCATCCGGCTAGCTGCGGCCTCGATCTGAAGGTCTGCTGGAATCCTGGCCAAGCGGAAGATCTCCTCCATATGCTCGATCCACTCGTCGGCATACAGGATCCCCTCTGTCCCCAGAAAGTCTCTGGGGCTCATCTTCTGAAACTGCTCGATCCCTGGTGTCCTCTGCTGCTGCACCACTGGTCGAGCTGCGGCTGTCGTGACGGCCAACTCCCTGCCTCTGTCCTGCCGAGCCTGTTGTCGGTCCATGAACTGCTGGAAATATACGAACATCTGAGCTGCGTCCATATGTCCTGGAGGCGGTGGCGGCTGGAAAGGATCCTCTGGAATGACCGGGTCCTGTCTTCCAGTCGGTGGATGCATACCCCCTGTTGCGGCTGCCGAGGTCTCAACACGAGCTGAGGTGACAAGAGCTGCAGTCTCCTGGCCTCGTCGTGCTGGCTGAGAGGTAGTAGTCCCCTCTATAGCATCCTTATGGACGGCACACTGCGATCGAGTCAATACCATCCTGAAGATAGACAAACAAGAGTATCAATTTCTGAGGAAGAAGCGAAATAATAAAGGCGGACAATTATAATTCAAAGGATCAGCTGACAAAAGGATTTAGATGGCAATAAAAGGGAATTTTTCCTAAAGTGATTGAGTATCTTAAAATTAAGGTCCTATATCCTATAGCAGGCTGCAGTGATACTCTAGTTCGAGTACCACTACACTTCTAGTCTAGACCTGCGTGGGCCACCACTAAAAACGTGTCACGACCCGCACCCACTGTGAGGGTACGAGAACGTAACAACGCCCAGCCTATGCCGCAGTGTCGGCGGTAGAGCGCTGTCCTAGGTCAACATACATCTAACAATATACATCTAAACAGTTTATACTCCCCGAATGGGGGTGACATAACAGTAAAACTCAATCACAACTAAGGAAGAGATAGCACGAAATGAAATAGAACTCAAGGAAGTAAATAGATGAAATAGCAGTAGTCTAAGATAATCCCAGCAATATCCAATAGTACAAGGTCTCAGATGAAATAATATATACAACTCATAACTCCAATAAAGTCTAACTAAGACATGTCTCAAGACTGCATAAAGTAAGATAAGCCTAACTAGTCTAGTCTAGGCAATCGGGATGATCTCCTCAGCTAGAGCTGGGTCCTCCTGAGGGTCCAGCTCGCAGGTGTCATCTAAGGATGCCCCGTAGTAAGTGTCCAGGCAGGCCTCCTCCTCGTCCTCTGTAATATTTTCAATAGGTCCAGTCAGGACAGGAGCGAGTACAGTACATCTCAACAGATCATAGCATGTTAGAAAATATACACATGCAGTAAAGTAAGATACAAGTACTGAAAGAAGTGCAGTATGTAAACAGAGAGAGAACTGTAATAGAAATATCTACTATACATAGGGAACTAGCAGTGACTAGTGAGTCAGAGTACAATATGAACATGTAATACTCCCCCCGTACCCCCGATCAATACACAAGGATCCAGCCAGGTTATGTTATATGATGCTATGTAACAGACCCCGAAGGTGATAGACCCCGAAGGTGATAAGCCCCCGAAGGGTGGTAGACCCCGAAGGTGATACATAGTAGTCCCATAAAAATGGGGATTCTGGGGGTAACCCAACAGTGTAAGTCCCATAAAAATGGGGATTCGGGGGGTAAACCAACAGTGTAAGTCCCATAAAAATGGGGATTCTGGGGGTAACCCAACAGTGTAAGATTCCAGGAAGACTCTACGATCATGAGGGTACATGTCGTAAGTGATCAAAGAACCAAGAAGCACATGATACGCTATGAAAGTGAAACGCACAGAACATAGAGTACCCGATGCTCCCTAAGGATAACATCTCAAGAAAGGATCCATATAGTACAAATCCGTGTGACCAACGTGACAGTACAAGTAAAGTAATTTACTGCAGGAAATAATTCTAAGCAGGATATGAAATGATCAGAGAATGTACTCGCCTGTAACTGAGTGTCCAGATTGAAACGTACTGTCCAAGGAGTGGTGTCTGGCTCCTAATCAGAACAGCACAAGTCACAACAAGTCCAGAATAGTAAAATGGAGTCCTACTATGCATTCTACATGATTCTAGGTCAATCTAGGCCAAAGTCAACTCTTGGTCAACTCTGGTCAACCTAGAAGTCAAACTAGGTCAACCAAGTCTAACTAGGCTATACTAAGTCTAACAATCTATTCTAGACAACACACCATTCCTAGGCTATACAAGCCAACAACAATCACACATAAAAAAATACCTCACATTAGCTATCAATCAAGAGATTCATGTATACATGAGTAAAGGCTTATACCTATACACATACAACCTATACATAGAGCATATATCTAATACATGCCTATGATAACCATACAACACTAGATCAACACTATCTACAACCCACACCCTACAACTTATACATTAATCCACACTAACATTATATACACATTAACATAGATAGGCATAATAAAACATGTGTGTGTGGTGTGCAATAGTGACTATATACATTGCAGAAAATACAACAGTGAAGAGGGCAGCATGTAACAGGGAATGTGTAGGCTAGTGTACATGAGATAATAGTAAGAAGTGTATGTCAATGAACTGTCAAGAGCAGGGAAACATATTATATGTGTGTATACTGTTTGCAGGCAGTTCAAAATAAAGAGAGAAATGTGTGTGTGTGTAGGCAGGTAGTATCCAGAACAGTGAAAGAGAAGACTGTGTGTGTGTACCTGTGTTAGCAGGAAAATAGAAGACAGTGAAGAATAGTGTGTGTACATATATGCATATAGAATATAAGAGGCCTGTGTGTTGTGTGAAAACAAGTGAGAGTGCAAGGGTGTGTGTGTGTGGTGTTCAGTTCAAACTGGACTGCAAAGGGGCATTGACACCCACAGATTCTCAACCCCACATCATCACAAATTGAAAAATTAGAACAATGCAAGTTAGGCAATTAGTTATCAACTGGGAATGAAACTCCAAACAAAGTTCCTGAGAACTGAGCTAAACACCCAGGTAATAGCCTCTCTACCAATTTCCAGTTTTCTCAAAACTGTCAACATATAACAGGTAGCCCATATACTAGATCATGTCCTTCAACCCAGCCTATACTCGAATTTAAAGATTCAGAAAAATAGGGAATGACATGTAGGGATTCATCAGGAAAAATATCTAACAGTAACATTAAACAGCCCAGTTTACTGAATGACCATAATGTCAAGCAATTTCGAAATCAACCCAATCTCCAACATTCCATTTTCACAACCAAAAGCCCATATTCAAAAGCAAAGACTGAGCTAACATGTATATTGATATGTGTGAATAAAATTGGTTGAACAATATAGCAAAATAGGAAGAATTTGTTTGGCAAAAGATCAGGAAACTTGGTGTCAAAATAAGTATCAGAAAACAGTTCCTAACTTGGTATTGAAGGAAACATTTACAAAAATTAAATTAAATGAACTATTAATGGTTGGTAAATAAAGACAACCCATGTGCACAATCCCACACATCATCTCGTGTCACCCATAGCCTGACACGGCGTGTCCATAGCAAGAAATTACAAAGTGATACACATACAGTGCACTGACAGTGCACTGTCTCGTGCACACGTGCACTTGTGTCGTGTGCACGACACAAGACACGAAGGGATCTCGTGGTGACACACATGGGTAGCCCACCTATAGGGCTACCTCATGGGCCCACTGGCCTGTGTCCACGAAATATCAGGGTAGAACACGAGACCCGTGTCAGTGGGTGAAACCACAGTGTACTGTCTCAGGCAAATCCCCGTGTGGGATCAAAATCTCACTCAATACGACACGGGGACACGTGGGACTTGACACATGGCATGTCAGTCAGTGTCCCTTGCCTCGTGTCGAGTTTCGTATCCAAAAGTTGTGTGTCGTGTCCGCTACAGGGCCCGAGTAGCAGAGGATCCCTGTAGCAGCGCGCGACCGTGTGCGCGCGTATCCACATCACCAAAACGACACAGGACGACACGTAAATCAAGACACAAGGACAGGAAACCCTAAGCTAGATCAAAAACCTATTTCCTATTAAAAAATAATAGGCAAACTGGATCGACATGCCCTTTGTGGCATTCTGTCGAACACCATGTCTAGTGTGCTGATACATGTCCAGAATGGACACGAATCCTTCGACACTGGACACGAAACCTATCCAGACCTTAGGGGGACCCTTAGGGCTTCCTATTGGTGAAGACAAAATGAAAATCTATGAAGAAATGGGAAAGTTACCTATTGGTGAACAAGCCTTCACAAAAACTAAATGGAGAGATTCCTCAAGCCACCCAAACTTTCACAAATTGTTGTTTTCCTGCAAATAACCAATACCAACAGCAAGAGCATTAATTTTAGGTCCTAATGAAATTGGTTTGGGGAAGAAAGGATTTAAAATGGATTTCTAATGAATTTTGGAAGATGGAACTCACCTCTTTCCTTAGAACTTTTGGATGAACCCTAAAAGAGGCTAGCCCTAAAATCTAGGAGGGACTTTATAGTGGGGGAATCCCTAGGTTAAACCTAGCTGGCCGGCCATGTTGGGTTTGGGTGGGGTTTGAGCTAGGTTAGCTAGTCCTATCAAGTTTAGTCACAAAATGACTTGTGAAACCACAAGTCATTGATCAAAACACTTGATTCCTAAATTCCTAATTAAATTTCTAATGACACAACAACTACTAACTTAAGTCATACTAGGTTAGACTAGAGTCACTTGACCTAACCAAGCCCAACTAACTAGGGTTAGTTCCTAGGTTGGTCTACAAGGGTCAAAACTAGTCAAAAATCAAACTAGTCCAAATAAATCCAAAATAATTCCTAAAAATTCCCATAAATTCTAATTAATGCTAATAATTTTAAATTACCCCAAAAATCACAAATTTACCCTCAAACTAGAAATGTGGTAGTGACAGAAGGTAAGATTGCTGATCAGTGTTGTGCAAAGGATTGATCCATCATGCTTCCAACAGAGTTCAGATGCCCTTCCTGATCGAAGGAACGTTCGTCAGGGAAGAACTTCAAACTAGCGCCATGGCTGATTTAAAATCGAGATGGTGAAGAAGAATCGAGGTTGCAGGAACAATGGTGTGATGGTGGAGAGAAAGAAGAAGGGAGATGAGATGTTAAATAGGCTAGATAGCTTGAGGCTCAGGCTTCACCTTGGCAGGAAAATTTCCTCGCTCCCTCTCTGACAGTTTGTTGGAGAGAAGGGGAAATTGTCAGAGCACATGGTCACTGTTCATGGCCGTTAGAATTTGATTTTGAATGAAGCTCTCAGCACCTTCTAAAGAAATCCTTTCCTAGGAAACCCTGGCTTTGGGCTTCAGTTAAATAACTAAGATGAATAAAATTTAATACTTAAAAAGAATGGGCTAAGAAGATTTGGGTTGAGCTGGAAAAAGCCCAAAACAAATAAATAGAATTATTTATTTTGGCTTAGGAAAATCCTATAGATTAATTAGTGAAACAAATTAATAAAATAAAAAAATATACACAATAAAATGGGAAGTGGGTTACAAATCTCTCCCCCTTGAAAAATTTTGCCCTCGAAATTCAGAAATAAATCTAATTTGATTTACGAAACATACCGAATTATTTATTAAAACTTGGAAATTCAAAATACAAGAATACAATCAAGTGAACAATGTTGGGTAGCGCTCTCGCATCTCATCCTCACGCTCCCATGTGGACTCTCCCGGAGAGTGGTGTCTCCACATGACGCGAACAATAGGAATAATCTGGTTCCGCAAGCGCTTCTCCCTCCGATCGAGGATCTCCACTGGCTGCTCCTCGTAGGTCAATCTCGGGCCCACCTACAGCTCGGAATAGTCCACCACATAGCTCGGGTCTGGAATGTAGCATCGAAGCTGAGATACGTGGAAGACATCGTGCACTCCCTCCAATCTAGCTGGAAGCGCTAGTCGATACGCCACCTCGCCAATCTGTGCCGTCACATCGAAAGGTCCGATGAATCTCGGATTAAGCTTCCCACCTCTGCCGAATCTGATGACGCCCCTAGTCGGTGAGATCTTCAGGAATACTCTGTCTTCAACCTCGAACTCAAGTGTCCGTCTGCTGCTGTTCGCCCAATGCTTCTGCCGATCCTGCGCAACCCTGAGACGCTCCCTGATCAATCTGACTTTCTCAGCTGAGTCTACCACCATCTCTGGCCCAAGTAAAGCTCTCTCGCCAACGTCGTCCCAAGATAACGGTGTGCGACATCTCCGTCCCTACAGTGCCTCAAATGGAGTTATCTCAATGCTGGCCTGATAACTGTTGTTATAGGCAAACTCTACTAGATGCAAATGGTCCTCCCATGAACCGCCGAAGTCGAGTGCGTAAATCCCGCAGCATGTCCTCCAAGGTCTGAATGGTCCTCTCGGACTGCCCGTCCGTCTGCGGATGATAGGCGGTGCTGAACTTCAACTGTGATCCCAAGCTCTGCTGTAGACTCCTCCAGAAGTATAATGTAAAACGGATGTCTCGATCTGAAACGATGCTAACTGGCACCCCGTGAATCCTCATGATCTGACGCATGTAGAGGTCTGCAAGCTTTTCGGTCGACAGCCCAACCTTGAACGGAATGAAATAAGCAGACTTTGTCAATCTGTCCACGATCACCCAAATAGCGTCCTTGCCACTGGGAGTACGCGGCAATCCAGAGATGAAGTCCATGGTAATGTGCTCCCACTTCCATTCCGGAATAGGTAAAGGCTGGAGTAGTCCTGATGGTCTCTGGCGCTCCGCCTTGACTTGCTGGCACACAAGGCATCTGGAAACAAATCTGGCAACTTCTCTCTTCATCCCATACCACCAAACATACTCTCGCAGATCCTGTACATCTTGGTAGACCCAGGATGTATCGAATACCGCGACTAGTGGGCCTCCTGCATCACCTCCTCCTGCAAGTCCTTGGACACACACAGCTGGCTCCCATGCCTCAAGGATCCGTCCTCCGCAATGGTGAAGTCGTCGAGCAGTCCTGCCTCCGTCTGAGCTCTAAGACATTGGAGTCCTACATCAAGAATCTGGGCCTCCTTAATCTTCTCTAACAACCCCGATTGTATTTGCATGTGCATCATCTGTCCTCCATACCCTGGCAGAACAACCTCAATTCCAAGGCTCTCAATATCTTCAAAGAGATACCGGTCCATGGTGAGATACATAGCAATAGGATATCGACTGAGAGCGTCCGCTACCACATTCGCCTTTCCAGGATGGTACTGCAGACTAATGTCGAAATCCTTCATGAGTTCCAGCCATCTGCGATGCCTCATATTCATCTCCTTCTGAGTAAAGACATACTTCAAGCTTTTGTGGTCCGTGAAGATGTCTACTCTCTCCCCATACAAATAATGCTTCCACAGTTTCAAGGCAAATATAACTGCTGCAAGCTCCAAGTCATGTGTAGGATAATTCTTCTCATGGGGCCTCAACTGTCTAGAAGCATATGTTATAACCTTCTTGTTCTGCTCCAGCGCACATCCTAAGCCTTTCCCTGAAGCATCGCTGTAGATGACGAATCCTCATGATCCTGATGGCAAAGCTAGAACTGGTGCCGTCGTGAGTCTTCTCTTCAATTCTTCAAATGCTGACTGGCAGGCGTCGCTCCAGATGAACTCCTCGTCCTTCCACGTAAGCTTCGTCATAGGCTCTGCTATCCTGGCCAAGTCCTTCACGAACTTCCTGTAGTACCCTGCTAGACCCAGGAAACTACGAATCTCTGCTACTGACTTGGGAGGTGCCCATGCTTCTACTGCCTCAATCTTCTTAGGATCCACAGAAATCCCCTCTCCAGTCACCACATGCCCTAGAAACTCCACTCTGTCTAAGAAAAACTCACATTTTGAGAGTTTCCCGTACAGCTTCTCCTTCCGCAGAATCTCTAAAATAATTCGCAGGTGCTCTACATGCTCCTCCTCTGTCTTCGAATAGATCAGAATGTTGTCAATGAAGACTACAACAAACTTATCCAAATACTTGTGGAAAACCTTATTCATCAGGTTCATAAACACTGCGGGGGCATTGGTGAGTCCGAACGGAATCACCAGGAACTCATACTGGCCGTATCGGGTGTTGAAGGCTGTCTTCGAAATATCCTGCTCCCGAACCTTCATTTGGTGGTACCCCGACCGAAGATCAATCTTAGAAAAGACCTTCGCTCCACTAAGCTAGTCAAACAGCTCATCAATCCGTGGCAAAGGATATCTATTCTTGATGGTGATATTGTTGAGTGCACGGTAGTCAATGCACATCCTCACCGTCCCATCCTTCTTGGGCACGAAAAGTACCGGTGCTCCCCAGGGTGAAGCACTGGACCGAATAAATCCTTTGCCCTCTAGCTCATCAATCTGCGCCTTCAACTCTGCAGCTTCCTTCGGGTTGATCTTGTAACAATGCTGGGACTTCGGTGCTGATCCGGGCAATAGGTCGATGCTGAACTCCACATCTCGATCTGGCGGCAATCCTGGTAGCTCCTCAGGAAAGACGTTGAGAAACTCTGCGATAAGTGGATGTGGCAACTTCTGGTCTTCTGCAACAGCTCCGAAATAGACTCCCTCTGGCCTCTCTGCAACTCGTCTGCTGATCTCGAACGGTGAAACTCCTGGCGGGCTGAAGATCACCTTCCCTTCATGGCAGTCTATTACGGTAAACTGCTCGCTCATCCAGTCGATGCCGAGGACTACGTCGAATTCGGGAAGCGGTAATACTAGAAGTCGAGCTCGAATCTCTCTTCCAGCAATAGTGATAGGGCATTCCACCATCTCACTTACTGGCACTGACCCTCCTCCTGTCATGATCTGACAGTTCTGCCTAGTGGGCTTGGGTGTAAAGCCGTGTCTATGCAGAAACTCATATGATACAAAGCTATGGGTGGCTCCAGAATCAAACAATGCAATGGCAGGGAAAGAATGTAAAAATATAGAACCTGGGATCACATCTGGCACTGCCTCGTCCTCCTCAACTGCAGCCATGACGTAAGTACGTCCCTGCTGTGCTCCTCCTCTCTGCTGCTGCTGGTGCTGTGCAAACCTCTGCTGCTGGGGTGGTAGAGCTCTTCCTCTCTGTGGTGCAACAGGCAATGCTCTGGGTGGTGCAGCCGGTGGTCCTCCAGCTCCTCGTCCTCCTGCTAGTCTAGCTGTAGCCTGAGCGCAGTCCCTCATCTGATGTGCATCGGATCCGCAGAAGAGGCAAAGTCCTAACCTCTTGCGGCACTCGTCGATATGGTGTCCAGGGCGATGACAAAAAGCACAACAGATCGCCAGATGCTATCTCTGATGCTGATGTGCTGGAGCTCTGGCCTGACGGTGATGCTGCTACTGTGGCATCATCTGGGTCTGAGTCTGAACCCTCTTTGCTGGTGCCTGAAAACTGCTGCTGCTCACGTCCCGGTCCCTCTTCAGCCTTGGGTCCGCCTCCTTTTCCACAGCCTGAGCAATCTTCAGAATGCTCGCATACGTCGTCGCCTGACTGATCGCCACCGCATGTCGCAGCTCTCTGGTGAGACCCTTCTTGAATCTCTATGCTCTGTCCTCTGGCTCTCTAATCAGGTTCTCAGCAAACCTGCTGAGTCTGGTAAACTCCAAAGTGTACTGCACAACCGTCATCGTCCCCTGCTGCAGCGCCTCGAACTGCATCCTCAACTCATCACGCTCCACCTTTGGAAAGAATTTCTCCTTGAACAGTGTTTTGAAAACTGTCCAAGACACTCGGGGCTCCGCCAACTGGGGGTCCTCTCGATACCAAGCTCTGGCCAAATCGAAGAGTCGCATGCTAGCCACTGACACCTTCTGGTCCTCTGGAATGTTCGCCATGGTCAAGGTCCTCTCTGCATTCTCCAGCCATTCATCTGCATAGATGATCCCCTCGTCGTCGCTGAAGTCCATCGGGCAAAGGTTCTGGTACTCCTTGGCTGTCCCTGGTCTCGGTCCTTGCGGTGCTGGAGGTGCTACTGGTGCTGGAGCTGGTGCCGTCGGCTCTCTGGTCCTAAGCGCGTCGACGACAATCGCTCTGAACTACATGGCCTGCTGGTTCTGGGACTCGCGAAACTGAGCAGCCTGGTGGTTTTGGGCCTCCATAAACTGCTAAAACATCGCCATCATCTGGGTGCCGTCGAACATCATCTTCGGTGGCAGTGATGGAAAGATAGGAGGCGCTGGTGGAAGTGGATCTGCCTGAACGTCTGGTGCGGCCTGCTCCGAACCGCCTGCAACTCCAGAACTGCCTGCAACTCCAGGCTGATCTGCGGTCTTCCTCGTGGCGACCATCCTGCATAAAAAGAAAGCTTGTTGAATGACAAACCCTAAAACCTAACAAACAATGTTTTTAATAATAATAAGCACCTGAAAAACTTGATAAACCTGATATACCCTTATTTTCCGATTTTTCTATGCTGTGATCAAGTTTCCCTAGTGTAATCAAGTCCTCCAATAGTACTCTAAGTCCTAGGTACCATTAGGATAGACCTGCATGGGCCACCACTAAAAACATGTCACGACCCGCTCCCGAATAACCGGATACGAGTCGGACACGCCCAGCCTTTGTTGTTAGACACAACAAAGTAAGCTGTACCAATCTAGGGAAACTAACCAGATAAATATGAACATGAAATGAAATCACAGCATCTATATAAATGTGTCCCAACCAGAGTAAAGTAAAATATCTGAATTATTACATTCAAACTAATGAAAGAGTTTGCTAGTCTCAATACATGGAAAAATAATAGGAAATACTAAAGAAGCACTAAGCTTCTGCAGCTTCTAGGTCACAAGCAGCTCCAGCTGGCTCAGCAGGGAAAGAAATATCATGTCCATAGTAGGTGTCACACAAGGCCTCCATCTCACCTGCAACATATCATATTCAGGAGCGAAGCAAGTACAATTCTAGGTAATGAACAAGACATCATGATATGAAAGTACAAGGAAACATGGAAAGTACAGGAATGAATAGGTGAATAAGTACATGAAAGAAACAGTGTAAAGTACATGAAAGAACATGAATGTAAGAACATGAAAGAACATGATATGTAAGCACCTGAAAGAACATGATATCATGGAATCACAGGAAATAAGTACAAGGTATATCTCCTGAACATGTGTGTACTATATTTGAAATATAACTAAATATGTGACCGGCTAGGGTAAGCACATGAAAGCACATGAATGGACGGCTTAGGACCCGCGTGCACGATGCGGGGTCTAAGCTAAACACACCTAAGTTGTTACTTGGGATTGGTCACATAGATAGTATATTTCCCTACCCCAGATACAAGTAATAAGAACAAGAGAACATGAGCACCAGAAAGTACATGACGTGTTGCAATTGTGTCAATCAAGGAAGCACAGGATATATAATGAAAGCACAAAACCGTAGAGTGTACTTGCCTTGCTCCAGGAAAGTACAAGTAATAAACGGGGTTGGTTGTCCTCCTGTATGTAATAATGATTTACAAATTGGTTAAAAACTATACTAGTTTAGTTTGGCAAATCTTTTAATAACAACCTTAAACTAAAAGTATCACATGGTTTAATAGATACTCTATCTAGCTAAGAATGTATACCATAAACTAATGTACAACTTAGTTGCTAGAGCCCTAGTATCAAAATTAAACAATATGAGGGGTTTTCAATCAAGATTAATGCTTGTTCAAGGCCAACTGGTACATCTTATTCAACTGTTTATTACACAAATACCACACATGTAGTCTATACTTGAGTACTTCTAGGATAGATACTCAGGTGTCCTCACATGTCTATGGAGCTCATTTTAAAAAGGTAAACTAATTTATTATAAAAGCTAATTTATACTCAATATAATGTGAAACCCTTATAGTCATTACTCAATCACTTGCAATTTCTTAACTTCTAAGAGCAATAAAACTTCCTATACTCAAGAGCCCTGTTACAACACTCAAATCCATATGAATTCATAACTGGACTAATTTTTCATTCTTCATTAAACACCCACTATTTCCAACCCAGCTATTTTTTGAAAACCATACTTAAATTCCTGAGTCTACATAGGATTGTATTCCTGGGTTAACACAGGATTGTATTCCTGGTTTAACACAGGATTACACCCTGGTTTACACAGGAGTAACTAGTGTTTCAGATTTTTCCTGAGTTTCAAATGTCCAGGTTTCCTGAACACTCAAGTCAGGTTCCTGAGAAAGATTGGACTTCTCAGATTCCTGAGAATTCTCCAGCCTCCCCTGAGTATGCTCTCAGGTTTGTCTTGAAACAAAACTGGACTTAATGCCCCAGGCTTGACAGGTCCCCCCATATCATCTATTTCAGTCTGAACAGAACAGTTAAGCAAAGCATCCCCCCTAACAGGTTGCAACTCCTGGATTACACAGGATTACACTCCTGGTTTACACAGGAATTCCTGCTTAGTCCTTCATGTACATTGACAGTAAACAAATCAGTGTAAGCCTCTTCACATTGGTTAAAACCAGTCTAAATCTAATTTACTGCACAGTTGGTAACAGGGCAAATAACAACCTAAATTCTGATGAACATAGATGCTCAACTGAGTTCTATGAAGAAAATCAAATTAGGAAGACCATTATAATCAATCCCAGAAATGCAAAAATTCCCAGTGACTGGAATACAGTCCTACCATACTGAATGTTGTACTCATTTAAGACTAAAATCAACATAGTCATTAACTAACATTTGTATCCTGAATACCCACATCAATTTAACCATACATTAACTTCAAATTCAATAACTGAAAGCAAAAATGCATGATAATACTAAGGTAGATACCCTCCTTAGTTCTCCAGTATCAACCAATATGTAGAAATTAGGGGTCAATCGAACTGAAGGTAACTGCTAATTAAATCCCCAGAATTAACTCAACTATGATACACCATTCTTCCCTAAGCTCCCTGAACTGGAATCGAGTTCCAACTTTATTAATGAATCAATTACTAGGTTCCTAGATTAGAACTGATATAAATTAATCCATAAAAGAGAATGACCCCATAGTTCATTGATCAAAATATTCAAACGTAAAATCACCCTAACCATCATTCAGAAGATATCCTATCTATCAATCAACTGTGGTTGAACAGATGATATATAAACATTCAGATCTTCTTAAATTCCTAAATGCTTGAAAGAACACAGTCTTAATAAGACATAAATTCTCAGTCCTAACAAGAATATTTAGATAAGGTTCAATCAATAAGATCTTCTACTAGCCTAACTAAATCCTGATACAGTCCTTTCCCAACTATTCAAAATAATAATTAATTTGACTAACATTGTAAATGAAGTAAATAGAGATTACCTGAAGAATAGGACCTGAATTTGCAATTGGGCCACAACTGATACTTAGCTACTCGACTAGGTCCAACTTAGTCTCCTCTGAGGCAAAACATCAAACAGTAGCATGATAAAACAGGAATGATCAATTCTCAATCATCACATCAGGCAAGACACAAGGATTTTTGGAAATTATAGGATCGGATACTTACTTTGTATCTATCTCAATATTCCTTCAGTCAATACGACTTGTCCCTCTATTCGATCCAGATGTTCTAAGAATAAACATAAACATTCAATGAAACATAAAGACAATGAGCATAGATTCTCTAATTCCATATCTGAGAAAATAGAGCAAAGTTATCCTAGTCTAAACAAGTAAGGAGTTGATTCGAGAACAGAGTATTCTCTCCCGATTGTTGAATCGAAGAATTTCCCATAGATCTTACTCGATCACAACTGTTGTGTTTCAAGGAGAAAATTGATATCAAATGCCTCGATTCAAAAGAACAACAAGAGGATCGACTGCTTACCCATTGGTTGATCCAGGAACGATGGGTTGGATGAGGAGAAGGTGAGATTGTTGATCAGTGCTGTGCAAAGGATTGATCCATCATGCTTCCAACAGAGTTCAGATGCCCTTCCTGATCGAAGGAACGTTCGTCAGGGAAGAACATCAAACTAGCGCCATGGCTGATTTAAAATTGAGGTGGTGAAGAAGAATCGAGGTTGCAGGAACAATGGTGTGATGGTGGAGAGAAAGAAGAAGGGAGATGAGATGTTAAATAGGCTAGATAGCTTGAGGCTCAGGCTTTACCTTGGCGGGAAAATTTCCTCGCTCCCTCTCTGACAGTTTGTTGGAGAGGAGGGGAAATTGTCAGAGCACATGGTCACTGTTCATGGCCGTTGGAATTTGATTTTGAATGAAGCTCTCAGCACCTTCTAAAGAAATCCTTTCCTAGGAAACCCTGGCTTTGGGCTTCAGTTAAATAACTGAGATGATTAAAATTTAATACTTAAAAAGAATGGGCTAAGAAGATTTGGGCTGAGCTGGAAAAAGCCCAAAACAAATAAATAGAATTATTTATTTTGGCTTAGGAAAATCCTATAGATTAATTAGTGAAACAAAATAATAAAATAAAAAAAATATACACAATAAAATGGGAAGTGGGGTTACAAGACTAGAATTGAAATCATATTGGGTTGAGTTGGGACTGCAGGTGTTAGCGGGACTTTCAATTCATTTTTAGCAATAGTTCAAATTTGGTTGTATATATATATTGATGAGTCTTGAAATGATTAAATTGCTAGCTGGGATTTTTCTATGTAAATTTTGTGTGTGGCGCTTCCTGCATACCATATTTTTGACTTTTGAGTTTGCAACTAAGAGAGGAACTGGCCGTGTGTTTTGTTTCTGTGTATTCTTTGTATATGGTCAGTTAGGTTTTGTAGTTCAATTTGTATTGCTAAATCCTGGAGGTGCTGTCACGACCCGCTACCCAAATTGTTGGGCCAGGCCGAGTCATGCCCAGCCTACGTTGAGATAAAACGTAGTAAGCTGTTCTAAAGACAACAGGATAAGACTAAATGTGCTGACAGTTCTATAAGTGAAGAAGAATCATAAATGCTTCAAACACAAAAGTCATCGTATATAGTAAACGTCCAAGTACAAGTAAACTGAAATGTAAAACTGGATACATGTCCAGTTACAAAATGATATAGTCTAATACATGTCTACTCTCAAAAGTCTAAGTAAACAAAAGACAACTAGGCGAGGTTCCCCGCAGGAACATCCTCGTAAAGCAAAGCCGGGTCCTCGGCAGTAACTCCATAGTATGAGTCGCAGAGTAACTCCTCCTCAGTAAGGACACCTACAACATTATCCTGTCAGGACGGGAGCAAGTACTAAATCTAGCAAACTAGCATATGAAACATTGAAATGAACATAAGAGGAAATAACTGGAAAGCATGGCATCACATAGTCTATCATGGCAAGGACACATATGTCATAGAGACAGATGTATATGTAATGTTTAAAACTGTAGCAAGTACGTGATCGGTCAATAGATGTACAATGTGCTGGAGGGCACATAATGAAATGTACATACGTACAAGTTAACAAGCATAGGTGTACATCCGTACAGACATGCGGGGTAATGGCCTGCGGCAAGGTATGCATATAAAATGCGACCTCGCTCGCTACTGTAGGGGGGTCGTGATCACGTACAATACTATCAGTTCCCCATAACCCATATTCTAATCATGTGAGAGATACATCAAGACTGTTCTAAGCATGGTAGTAACTGAAAGTACAACATGTAGAGATCTAACTTGCTACCCCAAGAATCAGCATTTAACATGGTAGGGTTTGTAGTTCATTTATGTGACAATATGTAAAGTTTGTAGAAAGCACTTGCCTCTAGCAAAGCAAAACAAAACAAGCTACGATAACAGTGCTATGGATGTCCAGTAACTCGTCACTGTAGAAATAAATGCAATAACTTAGCTTTTACAATAAGCTAAAATACTAGAACACTAATTGGTGCGACACGACTTGTGACTGGACTCCTAGCCAAAATGATGACTTGGCATAGGAGACCAATGTGGGGGTGACACACTATGTTAACTAACTTTCTAAGGTCTTTACACTAGTGAGGGATGAGGTTTAACACGGCTAAAACTCAAAAATAGCACAAAACTATAAGTCGTAATTAATCAACAAATAAATCAAAAGACCATGGTGTTCTAACAATTTTTGAGATAGGCAAAAAGCCTAGTTTTTCTTAAAGTAAAGTATCAAAGTGATCTTTGTTAATCATAGAAATTTATTATAATTTTTTGGAATTTATTAACCAGTACAAATATTTTATAAAAATCAGTTTTTCTAAGTATACAGAAAATGAGTTTTGGTTTCATATGCCAAACTAGTGGCAAAACAGTAAATTAAATACTACAAAAATTATACTAAATTAGCTAACTTAACATAGTATCTAAAAACTATTTTTCCATAATTTTAGCAATACTTTAAGTATTTTTAGAAAATCAAAAACAATAATGCACACAATAATTAATTATCTGCGTATTTTGTCCATGTATGTAATTTGAACCAAAGTTCAAATACAGGACCCAAGGCCATGAATCAAGTCCAATATGACTTGTACAGGTCCTGAATGTGTGAAAACGCATTTGAGCCCAAATACCCATACTAGGCTTGGACACCAAATGGTTGCAGTAATTTAAATACAATAAAAATATAATTTGGTAACAGTCAAAATAAATATTATTATTTTAATAAGGTAAATTTGTACAAAAGAATATATATATACATACTTATGCTAAAAATATATATATATAGGTTTATAAGGAAAAATACTTAATTTATAAAGTATATATATATATATATATATATATATATATATATATATATATATATATATATATATATATATATATATATATATAAATATATATACATATATATTAAATACTGTTAAAATATAGTATATACATATATATATACTAATATATATATATACCTATATATATATAAAAATAAAACAGAAAAAGAAAAAGGAAAAAGGAAAAGAAAAAGAAAAAGAAAAAGCAGCAGTGGCCGGGCTCGAACCCGAGCCAACACAGCGCGCGGGGGAGGGGGGGTTTAGATTAGGATGGGCTGGCCTGGGGGTCAGCCCATCAGTTGTGTTAAGGTTAGAGTTTAGGTTAGTTTTATTTAGGTTCGAATTAATTAACACAAAAAAAAAACCATCCTGTGTCCTGACAGTTAGGGACACAGGTGTCTCGTATCCTAGGCTAGGACGACACGCACGAAGCGACTTGGCCGTGTCCAAGCTAACCCTAGTATTGCCCGTGTCCTGGCGAGTCTCGTATGTGAGGACGAGACTCGCACGACACGAATCGAAGCTGCCACTTACGTGTCCGATCAACTCAGGGTGATTCGAAGGGGCTGGACGGCGGCGTAGGCGTCGGGGCGGTAGCGGAGCAGTGGCGATCGACGCGTCTCGTCGGGACGCGTCGAATGGTGGTGGTGGTTGGCGGTGAAGGTCGTCGGTTGGGGCGGAGCAGTGTTCGTCGGAGTTAGGGTTTCGGGGTTGGGAAGTGGGGAAGAAGGAGGGCGGCGGTTGGTCGTGGGGGAAATCTAGGGTTAGGGTTTTGGTCTGGGGAGTGTGGGGGGTTTAAATAGGGTTTTAGGGCGGTGGGTGTCACGCCCAGAACCAGAAAACTGGAGAGCGGGGGCAGACATAGCCAGCTACGTATATAAAATAGAATCCATCTCGCTATACGGTCACGGCTGTCTAGGATACATGAGGGTTTATCTATAAGCCAGCAGTCTCTTAAGGTCATGAACAGCCTATTGTCTCAATCACAAGCAAGTAAGTAAAAGTTACAAGATGTATGATCATTAAATATACAATAATAAGGCGTCCCAAATATTACATATTCAGCTGATCATGAAGCTAGTCGTTATAAAATGTTAGGACTAGCAAGAGTTTAGTCATACATGATCAACCCTAGGATCTGTTAATCATGTTACAGCCCGTAGGCAGACAGTTAGTAAATGCAATCGAGCTAAACAGGTGCTCGTCGGCTAAACGCCTCAAAAGAATAATTTTTACAAAAGAGTGGGAGAGCCAAAAATAACCCACTCGTTGCCAGGGTTCCGTCTAGTGGCCACCATCTGGCTGGAAGGTCGGTAGATCCTCTGGAGCTGCTCCAAAATCTGGCCACACAAAACCAGCTGGGTCAGACCCCAGAAAGAGCAAGTGCCACAAAGGAGGCTTCACTTAAGAACTAAAACCAGCACTCAGCACAAGATATAAATAAAAGTAAGAACTGGTAATAAAAAGAATACACCAGGATGATATACGACGAGATAACCATGGAACTATTCAGATAGCCAGGTTACAATCCGTAAACCAAACAAGGACCGGGGTTGTAACCCTTCGTCTGAACAGAACTTGGAAATTCTCACCATTTATCGGTAAAATAAATACAAGTATTATGGTCATGCAGTAATCTGGAACAGGATCAGGGCAAGACTAGACTGGTTAGACTCCGTTCAATCACTTCACGGCCAAGCAAGAATTACGGCTTGATACTTTAACTAACTAGGGTTGTCACAAGCCTAATTACTAACAAGATGCAGCAAGATTATTCCACAGCCACAAGCCCTGCAGACCATCTAGGTTCCCCGGGTTAAAAGATTATAGTTGAATTCAGGTGGGTACATCGTCCAGGAAACGAATGTACCCTTAGGTAGCTTGAAGGGTGCAACACATGACAGTGTGCTGGAAATGTGCCCTACTCGACGGCAGGCTACAGATCCCAAGGCGTGCCCAGGTAACGGGATTGCCTGTAGCTGGAAAATCTCTTCATGACTAATGTATTAATCTAGTTATTAGTCCTTAGTTTATTTCAATAGGTACTCCTGACCGTGGTACTCAGGAGTCCCATCCTAGACATGATGCAAGACAGGACTGGTTTATTTATACAAACACAATCGCCCACGGTGTCCAGATTAATTATACAGGTCATGTCATGTCAGGTAGCCGTCGCAACAGCTATTCGAGATAATCATGTCAGGTTATCATGCCAAGTGTACTGGTCAGGAGTGCGCCACGACGGGCCACTATCAGGTCATGTCAGATTATTATGTCAGGAGTGCACCACTACGGGTCACTATCGCGTCATGCTCAATTATCAATTCCAAACATATTTACATAAATTCGTGATTATCAAGTTCAAGACAAAATCTGACACGCTGACATGAGACCAAGTCAGCCAAAGACCATACGCTCAGGCAAAATAAAATATCTAATAAAATATCAATATACAGGGCTATAGAAGAGCCAAGCTCAGGCAAAATAAAACCAAATCTGACACGCTGACATGAGACCAAGTCAGCCAAAGGCCATACGCTCAGTGCCAAGGTCATACGCTCAGGTCACACGCTCCTAAAAGGCAGCGTATGGGGTCCATACGACTCCTTGTCAGGCAAGCGAGCGTATGCGAGCCATACGCTCCCAAAAGACAGCGTATGGGGTCCATACGACTCCTTGTCAGGCAAGCGAGCGTATGTGAGCCATACGCTCCCAAAAGGCAGTGTATGGGGTCCATACGACTCCTTGTCAGGCAAGCGAGCGTATGCGAGCCATACGCTCCCAAAAGGCAGCGTATGGGGTCCATACGACTCCTTGTCAGGCAAGCGAGCGTATGTGAGCCATACGCTCCTAAAAGGCAGCATATGGGGTCCATACGACTCCTTGTCAAGCAAGCGAGCGTATGCGAGCCATACGCTCCCAAAAGGCAGCATATGGGGTCTGCGCTACGCTAAAGAGCGCACGCAACTCAGTGGCACAAGCTAAAAAGCTAGCTCACTGTTCACTGTCTTCTCCAAATGACAAGAACAGCAAGAACTCTAAAGTTGAATCTAAGCTTCAATTGTCCATATCTTGGTCAAAACAAATCCGAATCCAACTTCCCAAAGGTCAAAATTGGGGAGAATAAAATTTTCTACAACATGAAACCAACAAAACTTGAAAACAAAGAAGTTTGATAGATCAAAACCGCCAAAATCTGAAAATAACTAATTTCTAGATCTACAAGAATTAAAGCCTCAAAATGGAAAATGACAAGTTCTAATGTGGTTTAGAATCATGAGGAGAAGCTAATGAAACCATCAAAAGGAGTTCTCTTGTGGAAGCAAGTTGCACTTGCCTATGGTGTTCTTGGTTGGTGGAGAAGAGTAATGGTGGGGGATGGAGAAGTAAATGAGAATTATGGAGGAGAGAGAAGGTTGGTGGGGATAATAAAGAGGGGGGTTGTGGTGGAAATGAAGGAGAAGCATTGGCTAAGGTGTTCCACCCTTGGCCCATGATGAACCAAGCATTGGGCCGGCCGAACCAAGCCAACCCAAACCGAGAGTTAAACCAAGCCGAGAGCTAAACAAGGAATCATGCAATACAGAATAAAATACGTATACGTATCCCAAAATACGTAATACGAACACAGGCATTACAGTGGGGGCAGCCGGATTCGCCGGGGGTAGCCGGTCGTGGTCGGTCGGGGCAGTGGGGTTGGTGAGAGTCAGAAGAGAGAGAGAGAGAGCTGTCGTGTGAGAGAGGGGGGGGGGGGTTTGGTAATTAGCAGCTAGGCCCATTAGTTTTAGGAATTTGCATAAAGGAATTATCAGTGAGGATTTGCAAAACAGAAATTGCATTTCCAAATTAAAAACATTTTCTTAATTACAAACCGATATAAAAACAAATCTAAAAATTGTAGAACCTATTTAATTAATTCGAAATAATTTGCAAAGTGATATTTTTATATTTAAAACTCATTTAAAAATTATAGAAAAAATTCCTAAAAATTCTAATAGTTATTTTAAGGCTAAAAATTATCATTAAAAATTAATTAGCACTAATAAAACTAAAATTAAAAAACAGGGGCTTACAAGTCTTCCCTCCTTGAAAAATTTAGTCCTCGAAATTCACAAGGATTGAAGACCTAACAATATTCTAACATAGCAAGCAATGCAACAAAATGACTAAGGCTGCGATCGAAACTAACCTCTAAGGTATCAAGCGGGAACGGGTGGTTCCCCCGCAGCGGTTGGATCGAACAAGTAAGGGTATCTCTCCCTCATGTCCGACTCCCTCTCCCAAGTAGATTCACCTGGGGAGTGACGGCTCCAAGCTACTCGTACTAGGGGTATAACTTTGTTCCTCAGCCTCTTCTCTCTCCTGTCTAATATCTCCACTGGCTGCTCAGAAACTGTAAGGCTCGGTCCGACCTCCAACTCTGAATGATCTAGCACATGACTGGGGTCTGGAACATATCTTCTCAGCTGAGATACGTGGAAGACATCGTGAACTCCTGCTAGGTTTGGTGGAAGTGCAACCCTGTAAGCTACCTCTCCGATCCTGCCAAGTATCTCGAACGGCCCAATGTATCTGGGGCTCAGCTTCCCTCCTCGTCCGAACCGGATCGTCCCTCTAGTAGGTAATATCTTTACTAGCACCATATCACCGTCTGCGAACTCCATCGATCTGCGACTAGCATCAGCCCAGTATTTCTGCCTGTCCTGAGCTACTCTGAGCCTGTCTCTGATCATCCCGACTTTCTCTGCTGCATCCGTGATCATCTCTGGCCCAAGCATAACTCTGTCTCCGACATCATCCCAAAAGAGCGGTGTACGGCATCGTCGCCCATATAGCGCCTCGAAAGGAGACATACCAATACTGGCCTGGTAGCTGTTGTTGTATAAAAACTCTACCAAGTGCAGATGGCTCTCCCATGACCCTCCGAAGTCCAGTACGCAGGTCCTCAGCATATCCTCCAGTGTCTGTATCGTCCTTTCGGACTGCCCGTCTGTCTGTGGGTGGTACGTCGTACTGAACTTGAGCCTACTGCCCAACTCTTCCTGCAAGCTCCTCCAGTAGTGGGACGTGAACCTGCTGTCTCTGTCTGACACGATGCTCACCGACACTCCGTGTAGGCGAACTATCTGCTGCATGTATAGCTCCGCTAACTTCTCGGTGGAAAGCCCCACCTTGAAGGGTATGAAGTGCGCACACTTCGTCAGCCTGTCTACAATGACCCAGATGGCATCCTTCCCTCCTTGGGAACGAGGAAACCCTGAAACGAAGTCCATCGTAATATGTTCCTACTTCCACTCGGGAATGGGTAACGACTGCAACAAACCAGCTGGCCTCTGGCGCTCCGCCTTGACCTGCTGGCAAACTAGACATCTCGAGATAAAACGCAATACGTTCCTCTTCATCACGTGCCACCAAAGATGTTCCCGCAAGTCACGGTACATCTTGTTAGCACCAGGGTGAATAGAATATCTCGATCGGTGTGCCTCCTGTAAGACTGCCTCTACCAGCTCTCCCTTCGGCATGTACAATCGGCTGTCATGCCTCAGGGATCCATCCTCTGCTATAGTGAAGTCATCCAGCAATCCAGCTAATGCCTGGGGTCGAAGTCTGCGAAGGCTCTCATCTGTAGACTGTGCCTCCCTGATCTGCTCCATCAAACCTGACTGTATGTCAAGCGCCATCATCTGTATCACTGATCCTGGCCGAACTAGCTCGATACCGAGCTTCTCCAGATCCTCCCACAAATGCCGATCAATCATCAGGTACCATGCCATCGGATGTCTGCTCAGCGCATCCGCTACCATATTTGCCTTCCCGGGATGATACTGTAAATCGATGTCGAAGTCCTTTATCAACTCCAACCATCGTCTTTGCCTCATGTTCAGCTCTTTCTGCGTGAACACATACTTCAAGCTTTTGTGGTCAGTAAAGATTTCCACACGCTCTTCGTATAAGTAATGTTTTCATAACTTGAGTGCAAAGATCACCGCAGCTAACTCTAGGTCATGGGTAGGATAATTCCTCTCATGAGTCCGCAATTGCCTAGATGCATAAGCAATCACTTTCCCATGCTAACTGTAGGACACATCCTAGCCCCTTCCCAGAAGCATCACTGTAAATGGTAAAACCTCCAGAACCTGAAAGTAAAGTCAGAACTGGAGCGGTCGTCAGTCTCCTCTTCAGCTCCTCAAATGTTGTCTGGCAGTCCTCAGACCAAATGTACTCTACGTCCTTCCGCGTCAGCTTCGTCATGGGTTCAGCTATCCTAGCAAAGTCCTGGACGAACTTTCTATAATAGCCTGCTAAACCCAGAAAACTCCTGATCTCTGAAACTGACGTCGGAGCCTTCCACGTCTCAACTGCAGCAATCTTCTTAGGATCCACTGAGATTCCATCTCCAGTGACTACATGGCCGAAAAACTCCACTCGATCTAAAAAGAACTCGTACTTCGGCAATTTGGCAAACAATCTCTCCTGCCTCAGAATCCCCAAAACTATCCTCAAGTGCTCTGCATGCTCCTCTGGCATCTTCGAGTATATCAGGATGTCGTCGATAAACACCATGACGAACTTATCCAGATACTGGTGAAATGTCTTATTCATCAAGTTCATAAAGACAGCTGGCACATTTGTGAGACCAAATGGCATTACCAGAAACTCGTACTGCCCGTACTTCGTATTGAACGCCGTCTTCTGGATGTCTGCTGGCCTAACCTTCACCTGGTGGTACCCGGATCTCAAGTCTATCCTGGAAAACACCTGTGCCCTGCTCAACTGGTCGAACAAATCATCTATCCTGGACAGAGGATATTTGTTCTTGATAGTGATGGCATTCAAGGCCCGATAGTCAATACACAACCGGACTGTACCATCCTTCTTAGGCACAAAGAGCACTAGCGCTCCCCATGGAGAAGCACTGGATCGAATGAAACCCTTTTTCAACAGGTCATCAATCTGCTCTTTCATCTCTATGGCCTCCTTGGGATTCACTCTATAGCAAGCCCGGGATACTGGTGATGAACCCGGCACTAGATCTATAGTAAACTCCACATCTCTGTCAGGCAGAAGTCCTAGAAGATCCTCTGGGAATACATCCATAAACTCTCTAATGATAGGGTATGGCGGTGTTGCGTCCCCGACTGTAGCACAACAGTTCGGCTCTAGGCTGATCTCCGGCCCTGTCCTCCTGACACTGAATGGTACTGTGCCTGGGGGACTGAACAAAATACTACCCTCATGACAATCTATAGATGCATGGGCATAGCTAAGCCAGTCCATCCCCAATATGATATCATAACCGGGGAGTGGCATCACAAAGAATCGCCCCTCGAACTCTCTTCCGGCTATCATAATAGAGCATCTATAGCTAGCTCTAATAGGCACTGGTCCTCCTCCCGTCATTACTCTACTAATCTCCGCAGTAGGTGTAGAAACTAAGTGATGTTCTTGCATAAACTCTAATGATAGGAAGCTATGAGATGCACCAGAATTAAACAAGCATAAAGCTAGAAAAGTATGCAAATAAACATGACCTGTAATGACGTCAGCTAAGTAATCTGGCTCCGAAACCTGCTCCGGCTCCGGCTCAAGGGCTAGGCTATAAACCTTCCCCTGAGGTCCCTTCTGCTGCTGTAGATGCTGCCCAAACCTCTGCTGCTGCGTCGGGAGTGGTCCTCTAGGCTTTGCTACTGGGCAGTCCCGAATCTGGTGGGTGGCAGACCCACAAGCTAAGCACTGCTTCAACCTCTTTCTGCAAATGGAGCTGTCGTGCCCTGGTCTTCTGCAGAAAGAATATATAGCTCCCTTCTGCTGCTGCCGGGGTCCCGGGGCTCTAACTGGCGGGGTCTGATGATGTGGTGTAGGGGGACGGTAAGTCTGCTGGGGTGGCGTCGGTGCTTTCTGCTGGAAAGCCTGACGCTTGGACGGTCCCTCATGATGTACAGAAGTCGGCCTCTTGCATGACAGAAGACGCTCCTCGATACTCCGGGCTAACTCTAGGCTCTGGTAGTAGTTAGTCGTACCGTTTGCCACTATAAGAATGCCAATGTCTGGAACTAGACCATGGCAAAACCTACGGGTCATCTCCTCTGGATCAGCAACCAGACTAGGAGGGAAACGGCTCAGGCGACTAAACTCTGCCGCATACTCATCAACAGAACGGTTCCCCTGCTGGATGTTCTAGAATCGTAGCCCCATGGCTACTCTAGCAGTGGTGGAGAAGAATTTTTTCTTGAACTGGGTCTTGAACTGGTCCCAGGTGGCTCTACCTCTCGCGAACAACGGCTCATTCCTGAACCAGACTCCGGCTAAGTCTATTAGCAGAAATCCTGCTGCCTCGACCTGAAGGTCATCTGGCATCCTAACTCCCAGAAGCTTTCTCTCTACTGAATCTAGCCAGTCATCTACTACTACTATGCCCTTAGTCCCTGAGAACTCCTTGGGATTCAGACCCATGAAGTCCTTGATCGTCCCCGCTCTCTGTCGTGGCTCTACATGTGGTGGGACCATGGGACGTCCCTCAGAACGCTCCATGCTCTGGCGGAGTAGGGTAGTCTGCTCCTTATGGGTTGTTAGGAACCCCTGGATCAGTGTGAGCAGCTGGGTCCCGTCGAGTGTGACGGAAGCCTGGGTGGGTATAGTGATAGGGGGTGGTGGAAGTATCGAGTCCTGCTGGGTCTGCGATGTGGAAGGTGGTGGAGGCATCTGGGTTGGTGGATTTGTGGAGTGGGGGAGGGTGGTAGGTGGAGGTGTATCAGTCGACTGGTCAGCTGACTGGATAAGGAGGGCCCCATTCTCGGGGGTAACATACTGGGATGAACGAGTAAGCACCATCTAAATTACACATAAAAAGACTTATAAGGACTTATTTAAAGTAAGCAATCATAGGCAAGAAAATCTAATTATAATAGCAAACATGTGATGTATTTCCTTATGTTGTAATCCTAGCATTCCTCTAGGTGTTCTAAGCATCTCTCCTAATGTTGTCTAATTACCTTAAGTTCCTAATTGCAGGCATGCTTGGTACAATAACGTAACCAATCAGTTTAGTCAGGACCTGCATGGGCCACCACTAAAAACATGTCACGACCCGCTACCCAAATTGTTGGGCCAGGCCGAGTCATGCCCAGCCTACGTTGAGATAAAACGTAGTAAGCTGTTCTAAAGACAACAGGATAAGACTAAATGTGCTGACAGTTCTATAAGTGAAGAAGAATCATAAATGCTCCAAACATAAAAGTCATCGTATATAGTAAACGTCCAAGTAAAAGTAAACTGAAATGTAAAACTGGATACATGTCCAGTTACAAAATGATATAGTCTAATACATGTCTACTCTCAAAAGTCTAAGTAAACAAAAGACAACTAGGCGAGGTTCCCCGCAGGAACATCCTCGTAAAGCAGAGCCGGGTCCTCGGCAGTAACTCTATAGTATGAGTCGCAGAGTAACTCCTCCTCAGTAAGGACACCTACAACGTTATCCTGTCAAGACGGGAGCAAGTACTAAATCTAGCAAACTAGCATATGAAACATGGAAATGAACATAAGAGGAAATAACTGGAAAGCATGGCATCACATAGTCTATCATGGCAAGGACACATATGTCATAGAGACAGATGTATATGTAATGTTTAAAACTGTAGCAAGTACGTGATCGGTCAATAGATGTACAATGTGCTGGAGGGCACATAATGAAATGTACATATGTACAAGTTAACAAGCATAGGTGTACATCCGTACAGACATGCGGGGTAATGGCCTGCGGCAAGGTATGCATATAAAATGCGACCTCGCTCGCTACTGTAGGGGGGTCGTGATCACGTACAATACTATCAGTTCCCCATAACCCATATTCTAATCATGTGAGAGATACATCAAGACTGTTCTAAGCATGGTAGTAACTGAAAGTACAACATGTAGAGATCTAACTTGCTACCCCAAGAATCAGCATTTAACATGGTAGGGTTTGTAGTTCATTTATGTGACAATATGTAAAGTTTGTAGAAAGCACTTGCCTCTAGCAAAGCAAAACAAAACAAGCTACGATAACAGTGCTATGGATGTCCAGTAACTCGTCACTGTAGAAATAAATGCAATAACTTAGCTTTTACAATAAGCTAAAATACTAGAACACTAATTGGTGCGACACGACTTGTGACTGGACTCCTAGCCAAAATGATGACTTGGCATAGGAGACCAATGTGGGGGTGACACACTATGTTAACTAACTTTCTAAGGTCTTTACACTAGTGAGGGATGAGGTTTAACACGGCTAAAACTCAAAAATAGCACAAAACTATAAGTCGTAATTAATCAACAAATAAATCAAAAGACCATGGTGTTCTAACAATTTTTGAGATAGGCAAAAAGCCTAGTTTTTCTTAAAGTAAAGTATCAAAGTGATCTTTGTTAATCATAGAAATTTATTATAATTTTTTGGAATTTATTAACCAGTACAAATATTTTATAAAAATCAGTTTTTCTAAGTATACAGAAAATGAGTTTTGGTTTCATATGCCAAACTAGTGGCAAAACAGTAAATTAAATACTACAAAAATTATACTAAATTAGCTAACTTAACATAGTATCTAAAAACTATTTTTCCATAATTTTAGCAATACTTTAAGTATTTTTAGAAAATCAAAAACCGCAATGCACACAATAATTAATTATCTGCGTATTTTGTCCATGTATGTAATTTGAACCAAATTTCAAATACAGGACCCAAGGCCATGAATCAAGTCCTATATGACTTGTACAGGTCCTGAATGTGTGAAAACATATTTGAGCCCAAATATCCATACTAGACTTGGACACCAAATGGTTGCAGTAATTTAAATACAATAAAAATATAATTTGGTAACAGTCAAAATAAATATTATTATTTTAATAAGGTAAATTTGTACAAAAGAATATATATATACATACTTATGCTAAAAAAAAATATATAGGTATATAAGGAAAATACTTAATTTATAAAGTATATATATATATATATATATATATATATATATATATATATATATATATATATATATATATATATATATATATATATATATATATTTATATATATATACAAATATATATATATATATATATATATATATATATATATATATATATATATATAAGAAAACACTTAATAATATAGTGTATATATATATAATATATATACGTATGAAAATATATATATATATACAAACATATGCATATAGAATTTACTAACTACAAAATATATCTACATATATATTAAATACGGTTAAAATACAGTATATACATATATATATACTAATATATATATATATACCTATATATATATATAAAAATTAAACAGAAAAAGAAAAAGGAAAAAGGAAAAGAAAAAGAAAAGGAAAAAGCAGCAGTGGCCGGGCTCGAACCCGAGCCAACACAGCGCGCGGGAGGGGGGGTTTAGATTAGGATGGGCTGGCCAGGGGGTCAGCCCATCAGTTGTGTTAAGGTTAGAGTTTAGGTTAGTTTTATTTAGGTTCGAATTAATTAACAGACAAAAAAAAACCATCCTGTGTCCTGACAGTTAGGGACACAGGTGTCTCGTATCCTAGGCTAGCACGACACGCACGAAGCGACTTGGCCGTACCAAGCTAACCCTAGTATTGCCCATGTCCTGGCGAGTCTCATATGTGAAGACGAGACTCGCACGACACGAATCGAAGATGCCACTTACGTGTCCGATCAACTCAGGGTGATTCGAAGGTGCTGGACGGCGGCGTAGGCGTCGGGGCGGTGGCGGAACAGTGGCGATCGACGTGTCTCGTCGGGGTGCGTCGAATGGTGGTGGTGGTAAGGTCGTCGGTTGGGGCGGAGCAGTGTTCGCCGGAGTTAGGGTTTCGGGGTTGGGAAGTGGGGAAGAAGGAGGGCGGCGGTTGGTCGTGGGGGAAATCTAGGGTTAGGGTTTTGGTCTGGGGAGTGTGGGGGGTTTAAATAGGGTTTTAGGGCGGTGGGGGCAGCCGGATTCGGCGGGGGCAGCCTGTCGTGGTCGGTCGGGGCAGTGGGGTTGGTGAGAGTCAGAGGAGAGAGAAAGAGAGCTGTCGTGTGAGAGAGGGGGGTTTTGGTAATTAGCAGCTAGGCCCCTTAGTTTTAGGAATTTGCATAAAGGAATTATCAGTGAGGATTTGCAAAACAGAAATTGCATTTCTAAATTAAAAACATTTTCTTAATTACAAACCGATATAAAAACAAATCTAAAAATTACAGAACCTATTTAATTAATTCCAAATAATTTGCAAAGTGATATTTTTATATTTAAAACTTATTTAAAAATTATAGAAAAAATTCCTAAAAATCCTAATAATTATTTTATGGCTAAAAATTATCATTAAAAATTAATTAGCACTAATAAAACTAAAATTGAAAAACAGGGGCTTACAGGTGCTGCTGTCCAAATTGTGTTTATGTTGGTGGATCGCGCTCATGAGGCAATTGGTTGTGTATGTGGATTGGCTGAGACAATTTAATTGTTATATTGAATTGGAGTTGATATCCTATTGACAATCAATAAGTATCTTCTAAAAAAATATATATGTGAATTTGCACTCTGTGCTTAATCTTGGGTCGAATATTCCTGCTACTGCATTACTAGGCTAGAGGAGCCAATAATGAGTTTAATATAGATATTACTTATACTAAACTTTGCTTTAGAGTATTTTGGAAATGGTTAGACTAAGTTACTTGCACAATAGGCTGTACTAAGGGATTGTGTAACAAATTTGGAATTTATTGTAGCAGTACTTGCTAATATTGAGAATAGGTATTTGATAGTGGATGTCTTAATAAGTCATATCTTGTTTAAACTAAAGTGTATAAGATTCTATACAAATACTTGAAGCAGAGTATCAAGTTATATTTTTTTTTCTGAGACTTTATGTCTGGAAATAATAGTTGATAAGGTTGTTTTAAACCAATTAGTGTTGTCCCATAGACAAAGAGTAGTAAGAGGTTAAGCTAATTAGTAACTTAAAGTTTGTATTTATGTGTCTAGTAATATTCTTAAATTGTAATTAACCAACGTATACTAATTCCAGGAGGGCATACAGCTTTACAACCCACACTTGATCACCCTGAGCAAGGCAAGTATACTCCTCGGACTTGTCCATTTCTTTATGTCTTGTATATTCATTCTTGTATCTTCTGGTTGACACGGTATTTCACGAGATTGTCTTTTATCATGTTTTCTTGGATTTACTTGTGTCTGGGAGGAAAAATACTACAGATGTGTGATCAAATCCGAGTTATAATTCATGTGAATAGCTTAGGTCCCGCAACGTGCACGCGGGACCGAAGCCGTACCATTTCATGTTCCCTGAATCTACCCAAGCTGATCACTCATTCTGGATGTATTTCAATATATTGCACGTACCAGGTTCATCGTGTATTTCATGCTCGGGATTCATTTCATGTTCCCTATATTTACTTTTTAGTATTCATGTTTAGGATTCATGTCATGTTCTTATTTCACGTACTTTATATTTTCCTGTAATTATTTTCATACCATGATGTTCATGTTTATTTTCTTGGATACACTTAGCTCCGCTCCTGACTAGGATATGTTGCAGGTATACTTACAGGTCATTGTTCTATATTATGGGCCAGAGCCCGGGACATTAGCTGAGCAGGATGGAGACATGACTTAGCTAGAGGCTTCAGGTTTAGACCGTTTAGCCTTATTCCTAGATATTATTTTAGAGTTCGTAGTACATTTCATTCCTGATGTCTCTAGTACATTTATGTTATATGGATTTGTGGATTATGGTGATCTTCTGGGAACGTTTTATAGATGACGTGATTGTGCACATTCATGATTATCTGGTTAGATTTCCCAAGCTTGGTACAGCTTACTTCGTCGTGTATAACGACGAAGGCTGGGTGTGTCCGTCTCGTGTCCGATTATTCGGGAGCGGATCGTGACAGGAAGACCCATCAGCAGATCTACAGGGCAGCAGTAGCACAGATGCAATATCCAATATCATATTTACTCTACAGGACATGTTGATCAAGTCCAACTTGCATGATCGACCCTTGTACTACACTGGATACATAGACGACATCAAAGTGGATCGGATGCATATCGACTCTGGCTCGTCAATAAGTATCATCCCGAAAAGCTTGCTCCAACTTCTTGGCATCCCTATGTACCGGCTAACGACGACCAACACTGCCATTAGCAGTTTCAACTCGGGAAGGAGCTATCCCCTAGGGAAGATCCGATTGAAATGTCAGATTGGTGACCTGAAAATGGAGGTTACCTGCTATGTCATAGATGTAGACACATCCTACAACATCCTCTTGGGGCGTCTGCGGATACATGACTATATGATCATGCCATCCACCCTCCAATAGTGCTTCAAGTATATCAGTAGGCAGGGCTTCGTGAAGACTGAATTCGCCAACATCGATCCCTTCAAAGGGGTTGGGTCTTATTTTCTTCGTCGGCTTGCCTATATGAAGAATCCAAGAAGTACATCACTGACAAACTAGAGACCATCACAGGGCCAGAGGAACCCTTGATAATTCATCTCCAGGCCCGTAAACCAGGCAAAGCCGCACCCCTGGTCGCAACTTTGCATAAAGAGGTACCCGGTTCTCTCGTCCAAGCTACGCGGTCGGAACCAATGGTCATCCGACTCCCAAAGCCAAGAGCCAAAGCCCGTCATAGGGCCGATGGTGATCTGATTGCCAAAATCCACTCAAAGGCAATCGAAAGACACAAAGTCGCTTGTCGAGCCAATTGTCATCCGTCTTCCCAAGATGAGCCGACAACCAAGTGCCGATCCGACACACTCAGGCAAGCCAATATCACAAGCTCAACCCTTGGTGGTCAAGTTGCCCGAGATAGCATCCCGACCTTTGGGCTCGCAGGGGGTAGCCGAAGAGGACGTAGAACTCGCCAAGTACCTGGTGGCACAAACGGATAGTCCCTCTCCTGATGATGTAATGTCCGGGGACAAAGTTCTTTATTTCATCAATAAGAGGCTGCCGATTAGATCAAAAAAAACTGCCTAGAGTGTCGAGTTATGTACATCAGGTACCCCTGAACTTACACTCTGTTTTCCCCCGAGGGGACTTGTATTGCATCTCTACGAGTGACAAGTCATGTACATTGATACCTGTGAACTTCCGCTTTGATAATTCCATTGTCATATATCACGTCCTTATTACCTCTGTTAGGTTTTATTTCAAAATCTATTACCCGCACCACCAGTGCGCAGAAGGGTAATAAGTCCATAAAACTTATCCTAATCTGTTACTCGTACCAATCGGTGCACAAAAAGGGTAATAGGTCCACAAAATTCTCCAACGGGAAAAACAACCACGTCCATATTACCTCTGAGTTATTTTTTCGTCCATCACAAACAAATCACCCAATATATAGAACTTCTACGTTGATAGCACCTCTGAGTTGTTCTGTGTATCCCCATTAGGCCTACTCCTACCATGTCCTCATTACCTCTGAGTAGGGAGGATCTACTTTAGATCCATATTTACCACGTCCTCATTACCTCTGAGTAAATATGTTGGTCTTCTCTCTACTCATTATCAGTACTCGTATCGCCAGTACACAAAAAAGGGTAATAAATCCATAAAAGTTATCCTAATCTATTACTTGCACCAACGGTGTACCAAAGAGTAGTAGGTTCACAAAATATCATTCAAATCTATTTGCTCGTATTTCTAAATGCACAAAAGGGCAATAGGTCCACAAAAAGTCCCCCAATGGGATATTCTTTATCAAAATGCTATATTAAACCCTCTAGTACAAGCTCCTCAGAGTGGAGTGAATGTATCCTGCTTATTCAAAATCAGTTACATTCACAAGACCACATCCCAAAAAAAGAGAAGGGGAAAGAAAAGTCCACTATTCATCAGCAACACATAGCTTGATGAGAATGCCTTCCAGCTGCGAAGTTGAGCGCTCAATTCTTAGTCTGGTTCGGCGTTCAGCTGCCTGGGATAACTTTTCAGTATCCTCAAGATGTGCATGAGCCTGCCAATTTTCCTTTAGTTTCTTCAGTGCACCCTCTAGAGCAGCAGAAGTTCTTATGACCTCATCAGTCTCCTTACAGATCTTCTCTCTCTCCTAACAAGTGGCTTGGAGCTCAGTCCCCAGATATGTCAGCCTGGCTTGGAGCTGGAGGAGATGCTCGTTAGTTTCGGTCATAGCACGAGCAATGGTCTCCTCGCGAGTCAAGCAGATCTCTTCCTCTCGGCTCAGCTTGTCATATTTAAGGGACAGCTTCTGGAGTTCCTTCTCCAAAGTGGGCTTGGTCATCTTTTGAACAGCCTTCACCGTTTCTGCTACTTTCCGCGCTCCGGTTCCACCGTAGCAGACACATCAACTTGCTGTAGTTTCTGCAACTGGATTAGGCACCGATTAGCCTCTGCCAGCTTGTGCTCCAGAAGGACGACCACCCTTTCTCCACCCGGAAGCATCTTCAGCAGGTCAATCTGGCATTGGGCACAGTGACGGGCCACAAAAATGAAGTCCCTCTTCTTGAAGTAGCTTCAACCCCTCGTTTTAGATGACGGTAGAAGCTCTCAACTATATCCCTCGATGATTCGTCTAGATTCTCCAAGGATAAGAGCGTCGAAGGAATATCAGCCAAGGAACCTGAGGATGTGTGAGAAGAAGGCATAGCGGAGCTTGACGACCCTGTCAAAAGGGAAACAAACCCCGAATGACGAGACTCCCGCATAGCAGCAATCTCCTTTTCCGCAGTCCGAAGAAGCTGAAGACTAGGCAGAGTGGAGAATTCAATCTCCGGGGAAGAGACAGCTTCAATCAATCCTGTATCCACTGATACGGGTATAGGAATCACCGCCTCTACCATTGGTACTTCTGGTATAAGCGGCTCTGAACTCGGCTCAGCGGGGTTCTTTTCGATTTGAAGGAGAGGATGTCAATTTCTTCTCTTCGGCAAGCGGTCCGCCCTGACATCGTTTGCTATCTCCTTCTCCGTGGCCACATCCTCCATCGGTAGTGGAGAGACAGGTCCTGTAGGTCCGAAAAAACCAACAATCATCTTGACTCGAAGGATATGAAGAAAGAGCGAATGAACCTCCTTGTCGGTAAGAATATGACATAGCTTACCAGGGGAGGGCGGTGGAGACCGCGACTCGCTCTGGACAGTCATAATTCCTTCCACTGCCCCCACATCCTCATCTACAGCAATATCCGAATCATCTGCATCTGTCACTCCAGCCCTGGTCAACCCGAGAGGAGATATAGCTGGGTCGATTACGACCAACTGAGACCCTGTAGCCTCGATATTTGATTCTGTAAGGCTTGCACCTTCTTCGACCAGAGTGCCCGTAACTAAAGGAATCTTGAAAATAGCATTGGGCTCCGGAGGGTTTATGTCTTCCAAAGCCTGCACAAAAAAAAGAGAAAGAATAAGATAAAATCCCAAAAGTAACATGGTGATCGGCCGGAATGAAACTTACCTCCGGGAGTGTTTCGGCATTACTGCCCTCTCCCGCGAGGTCAGAACCTTGATTCCTACATGCAACCCGTTTTTGAGAACGAGGCCTAGTAGCAACGGAAGGTCCGCGCTTACTTCGCTTAGGCGAAGGACTTGGTACAAGGGAAGGTAAGCGCATCACCGGTGTACTTGCAGGAGACAACAGATCGTTGTATTCATCCTCTTCTTCCAAATCAGTAAAATCAGAGTCAGCGACTTCAACGGCCTTTGCCTTCCCTGCCCTGTTCCTCTTTTTGGACTTCTCGCACTTTTCTGCCAGCTTGGTACCGATTATGAAACTGGTACTCGCATCGAAGTCATAGGGAGGCCCATTTACAGATACATGGTGGAGGGCTGCCATGTATGAGATACGCACCAAGCCCCCAGTATCAGAAAGAGAGAAAATAGGTTGAGTATAGACAGCACTGTAATAATGCCAGGCCCGGATACCATCTAGGATGCCGCCCTCATAACCCAAGCAGGGACTCGGGTTGTCCAAAAACAACTGGCAGTACCCGAATTATCTAGAGTACCTGCTGAACAAGTAAGGTTCCAAGAAGGAAACGTTACGATTGCGGTACACCAGATGTGCAGGACGGATATTCTACAACCAGCGGAACATCTTTTCAGATAGAATTTGGGGTACGACACTGCCATCAAGATAAAGACGCCTCATTTTCTCATCAGTAAAAGGCGGGACCGACACAAAAAAGGAGTAGCTGTCCACCCGTGCGAGCGTAACACGACATTCGAACATGGCTGAACATGTCCAAGGCATATCATGATATTGATAGATGAATGCATCGTTAATCGTCGCGTTCCCCCTCAGGGCTAGGTCGCATCAGATAGGGGCAATGCATTAGCAGCCACCCCATCAGATAGTGATAGGGTAGCTCAATTCGGTTGAAATCCTTCATAACATCACGAGCTATGGTTCTGGCCGTAAAGATATGAAGGCCCCGGTGGATGCTGCCCACCATGGCTGGATGTAGAGCTAGCATGCCTCTGAAAACTAACTTGACAGCAGAAAGAATTAGGTTGCGACTGATTCTCTCAATCGAACCAGTACCCCCCGAGACCATACAGATCTTTAGCCATATCATCAGAAATCCAGCCAAGATGGCCTTAGTGGACAAGGGTTGAGTATTTTGATAGAAGTAGCTGAATGTGTCGGACTGGCTTCCGAATCTGTCACCAGAAGCTTTGGTCCTTTTGGCACTTTACACCGAGCATCCATTCGTACATGAATTTGAGGGCTCCGGGGGACAACTCGGCCCGAGGCACCAAGATCGAACAAGCAACTGACCCAGGCCTTGGTATGAGAAAGGGTCCCCTCAGAACTTTCATCATTCTTCTTTGACATTTGTTGACAAGTGCTATGATGACATAACACCTCCCAGTAAACGGTAAGGAACCCAGGAAATCGACGCTCTAATCCCTCAAACTCCTCATTCGTGGGGGCATGCTCTTCATAAACTTCATCTCCCCAGGGCAGCTTGGAGACGTCATGCATCTCGTGAAGGACGAGCCCCATCTCCCTAACAGGTGTATAAAAGGTCCCCGTACGACGATTGTACATCTCGAGGAGCGCTATGAGCAGCCTTGTGTTCATAGGAAGACCATAGCAAGTGCCCCTTATGGTATAGTAGAGACCGAGCTACTGTAAAGTATCCCCATAAGTCGACAGAATCTAGAGCATCAAGTTGACTCATGGAGGGGAACGACACATCCAATTCTGCAGCGACAGTCTACCCGTGGGATATGAATCTTTACGGGCTATCTGGTTCAAAAAGGTGTCGGCCTCAGAGAATCGGTTATTGGGCCTCAGGTCATTTATAAAACTACCGGGGGCTAGCCCGACGACAGAACAACTGACTGACTTCCTGGTTGCAACCGCTGACCGCACTCGTCTATTATAATGGATATTGCCTTCGAAGATGGCTTGCCGATCCTGAGTTATGGGGTCCGCCATTCGTCTCTCGATAGGCACCATGTTGAAACTTGATAGAGAGAAATGGCGTTCCATCTGAGGAAGGTGAACCGATAGCCCGTTGGAAAGAAAATCCCAGCTCTCAAATAGTTCTAGGGTGCGGGGGTTCGAGACAACTATAGCATCTCCGAACAAGAACGCGGGCTTCAGATGAATGTCCCCTAGCTTCCGAAATTCATCATACTGAGTAAGTAAAAAAGTATTGGTTCCTTATCTCCCTTAACCTGGCCTCAGGTTGATTGTGGGTGATCTGAGTTGACACGTGTTCGACAATCTGGTCAAGTCTCATACCTAACGCAGATTGGGCATCCTATCAAGAGCTCCCCCGATGGAGCTTTGGGCAAGTTCACTACAAAGGGCAAAGAAGAAGTAAAGTTAGAAGAAGTTCATCTCTTCAGCCATGCGACCTAGCCAAACAGAACCTATGCGGCTTAAAGAGCATGAGTCGCATGCGGCTAGGTCATACAGTGCTCATGCGGCTCAGTCGTGAGACACTTATGCGGATCAGTCATGAAGCGCTCATGCGGCTCTGTAATGAGGCACTTATGCGGCTCAGTCATGAAGTGCTCATGCGGCTCAGTCGTGAGTCACTTAGGGGGTTCATGCGGCTCAGTCATGAAATGCTCATGCGGCTTAGTCATGAAGTACTCCTGCGGCTCAAAACATGAGACACCCATACGGTTCATTCAGGAGGTACTTATGCGACATAGTTATGCATGTAGAAGCATGGAAAAGAACAGGAGATTCAATGCGGCTCAATATTAGAGGACTCTTCATGCGGCTTAAAAATCACTTAAAGCTCCATGCGGCTAAAGAAGTCCCTTAGAGCTTCATGCGGCTCAAAAAAGCCCCTTAGAGCTTCATGCGGCTCGAAAGTCCCCGATAGCTCTATGCAGCTCGGAAAAAGCCACGTGGCCCTATGCGGTTTAAAATATGACTCTACAGCTGGCCATCATTTCTCTGTGCAGCTGGCTCATGAAATGCTCTGACACAGTGCGACAGCTCTGACACAAAGGATTGACAGCTCTGACATAAAGGTAAAATGATGACTCTGACATAATGACGTGCTCCTAGAGGGACGAGAAAAATCTTTTCGATTGGCATGATCCACCAATTCTAAAGCTCTTTATGCGGATCATTTAAAGGAGCTCATGCGGCTCTGATTTGAGGGAGCTTTATGCAGCTCGGTTTTAACGGAGTTCATGCGGCTCTATTCTGATGGGTCCTTATGCGGCTCTGTCCTAATGGGACTTCATGCGGCCCAGTTTACAAGGGGCTTATGCGATTCTGTTCAATAGGACTTCATGCGGCCCAGTTTACAAAGTGGCTTATGCGGTTCTGTTCAATGGGACTTCATGCGGCCCAGTTTATAAGGGGTTTATGCGGTTTTGTTCAATGGGACTTCATGCGGCCCAGTTTATAAAGAGGCTTATGCAGTTCTGTTAAATAGGACTTCATGCGACTCAGTTTATCAAGAGCTCATGCGATTCTGTTCAGTGGGACTTCATGCGGTCCAATTTATAAGGGGTTCATGCGGTTCTGTTCAGTGGGACTTCATATGGTCCAATTTACAAGGGGCTTATGCGGTTCTGTTCAATGGAACTTCAAGCGGACCAGTTCACCAGGAGCTCATGCGGCTCAGTCATGCAGCTCGCAACAGAAATGACAGTTAGGACACGTAGCAGAAGATTGACTAAAACTTATCCACTCGGATTTAGCAACCAACAAATCATAACAATAAAGATTTATTGCAATCATCATAACTGCCCAGATCGATTTCCAACAAACAATGTAGATTTGTTACAATCAATATAAACAGCCCAGATTGATTTCTAACAAACAAGATCAAGGCTAATCTTAACCAATCCCCAACCGCCCATTTTTCAAGGAGCAATTTCTGCACACCCTACTTATCATAGAGCCCTATAAATAGCAAGGGATTATTCCTTTACAAGACACACAGAGTTAGACGCACAGAGCCCGAACAGAGAGATTAGCAACTCCCGCACACACAAAGAGCATTTCTTTGCCAGAGCAGAAGCTACGTCCGATCGTCCAAGGAGTAAGGCAGAGTTGATATCACTTTTCCGTGCCTCTACCGTCACCCTCCAGAAAAACTAAACAATTGTACTTAGATTGTTTTTCCTAGATTTTATTCTTAGACTCTCTTTGTACGAGCGAGTTTGTATTGTGAAGTAAAAGTCCAGTCCTCCCATAAAACTGTTCTGTTCTTTTATAATCAATGGCAAACACGATGGCGACTCTGCTGGGGACTAACTTCTCCACTGCTGAGAAGTTGGTGACGCAATCGAACGTAGCCAAGCTTGGCTCTACGCAACAGATGTTGGTCGTCCGCTTCGACCAGCAGGCATTTGAAGAAATGCTCTCCGACGGGAGTGCTGGCCCGGTCCAGAAGCGAGCCCGCACGAAGAAAGCCCACAAGGAGTAGAAGCCCAAGACTTTCGCTCCTCTTCCAGCTCTGGAAGAGGCGTTCTTTACTATCCAAGATGGCGGAGAAGACTCTCATGTGGCCCCACTTCAGGCCACAGAGACCCCTGTTGTTCTCAAGTCCGGCAGAGGAAAGTACTACGATGCTGGACTTAAGGAAGCAAATGGGGACTCTATGCGGTCCAGAAAGAAGCCGCATAAGGGTGTCAGCCGCATGAAGAAGGCTCATATGGCCAACAATTCTAGTCGCATGAAGGCTCATGTAGCCACTAAATCCAGCCGCATGAATGCCCATATGGCAGCCAAATCCAACCGCATGTATTCTTGTGCGTCCATAAATGCCAACTGCATGAATTCTTATACGGTCACAAATATTAGCCGCATGAATGTTGATGCGGCCACAAATGCCAGCCGCATGTATGCTCATACGGCCACCAACCCCAGCCGTAGACCATCTGCTCCATGCGGCTCGGGTTCTGTCTTTGACCGCCTTTCATGCGTTCCTGATCTCGGATGCTCCAATAAGAATATGCCAGACTCTGTGCGGCACAATTTGGACACTTCCTACTAGGCTCCCTTGCGTGCCAGAGGGAAGAAGTTTTGGACAGCACAGGCTCGTCGAGCTCAGTCAGCTGCCCCAACCTCTGACCATCAGAGAGCTCCACTTACTATTAAGCGGGCCTCTGATGGAAAGTTGTACAGAACCGACCGTGTCCAGCCCCCGGCGGCAAACGGACAGAGTGGTTCCCAAAAGTCTCCCAATTAGGGAGCAAATATGGTGCCAACACACTCGTGTGCTCGGGACTCCCGGGCCTACAAAATGAGTGACTTGCGTGATATGATTCTTCACAAGTGCAAGAAAAGAGAAGAGAGCTTGGTGTGCAGAGAGTCCTTTCATGGACATCACGGCACTCAAGTCATCTTCAACTACTGCTGCAGCAAGACGACAGTACAAGAGGATCGGCAGTCCGTCTTCCAATGACTACAGCAGCCAGGACTGGTCCTGCAACAAAGCTCGAGAGACGAGGCGCTTCATGTCGCCTCCTGCAATTCTACTCAGAAGATCCCTACCGGCAAGACGAAAAAGAAGATAAATATTTCCAGCCCGACGATCTCAACCAGCATGGCCAAGAAACTCACATCCAAGCGGTTGTCCACAACCACCACAGGAGGAGTTTTTCAAGGCACCCGCTCTAAAATGAAATCTTCAACACTTGGGGATTCGTCGACTACAGCTCAGGAGGTAGCTGAAGCTGGGGATAGCACCCCTCCGAACGTCCATGCCAATCCGGTGTTCTAAGAAGATGCACCAGGGGAAACAATTCCCCCTACAGATATAGTAGATCTGGACGTCCCTGAGGATGTCCACGGGTCCCAAGACGAGGCAGCCTCCTATGCAGGGGGTAGTTGTCACTTTCCGTTCCCAGAATACATATTTTAAATACATATACTGCTGGAATGTATTTATTTAATATTTATCATATATTGTTCTGTATTTAAATTTCTTTAATTTCTGCTAATTATCTTTCTGCATTTTACTTTCTGCTTTGCTTTTGGGTTCGGTCTGAGTTGGTTTATTTTCCGGCCTTGGATGGTTCAACATGAACCCAACTCCCCACCTACCACCACTCCTTCATTTAAAGCCCTATTCCCTTTCTCTCTTCATTACTTCACCATTACTCTTCTTCTTCCTCATAAACTCTCCCTCACCTACCCAGCCACATAGGCAAGTGCCAACTTGCTTCTTGATGGATTTCTATTTTTGTTGTTCCATTGTCTTCCTCTCAAGATTCTTAGATACTTTAGTACTTAGTATTTTCAATTTCCATGGCTCATTTCATGTAGATCTAAGTTTAATACATTTTTGGATTTTTTAGGTTTTGATCTAGTAACTTTGTTATTTTTCAAGTTTTGATGATTCCATGTTGTAGAGAATTTTGTTCTACCCCATTTTGACCTATGGAAGTCCGGAATTGGGCTTGGAATGAAGGATTTATGGAGCTTAGAAGCAATGACTTCATGGTCCTTCTTCTCAGAAATTGGAGAAGAAGAACAGTGCTGGCTGTATGAACTTCCGTGGCCGCATAAATTTTCGTAGCCGCATGAACTTCCGTGGCCGCATGAACTTTCGTGGCTGCATGAATTTTCGTAGCCGCATGAACTTCCGTGGCCGCATGAACTTCCGTAGCCGCATGAATTTCTGCAGCCGCATGAATTTTCTAGCCGCATGGCACTTCCTGGCCACATGAGATCCTGACCACATATGCACTCTCAGCCGCATGAACTTCTATAATTTCCCAGCCGCATGAACTCTAGCCCATGATGCCTT
The DNA here is from genome assembly GCA_029216955.1 of Iris pallida. Taxonomy (NCBI): domain Eukaryota; kingdom Viridiplantae; phylum Streptophyta; class Magnoliopsida; order Asparagales; family Iridaceae; genus Iris; species Iris pallida. Next base: position 2,088,752 of record JANAVB010011198.1, on the reverse strand, counting down.
TTGGCTGATTCGTGTCCCGAATTGACAATAATTGATATCGATTGTTACCTTGACTAATAATTGATCATGCGTTCCTAGTTGGAATTAAGAGACTGGCTAGTCGTCTTATTGAAATTGAATGAATGAGACACGTTCATATTAACTATGAACTATTACAATTGATTGACTAATCCCAAATATTGGCATATAGATACATGCAGGCTACAATTTATTTATTTATTTTACAAAAGTAGCATGTGTACTTTATGGTCAAGGCATGATTATTCCGTGGTTAGTTTTAATTGTTGCATTACGCTATGTAAGACCTATAACCTAACCGCACGGGTATCGTTGTAGAGTGGGGCGTATCATACTTTGTACGGAAGTACTCATTCTGAATGACCATGATCCACGGCATGGGATTTCACTTAATGTAGAGACTATTAAGTTAAATAAAATAATGATTGCATGGAGAGAATGGATTCCCGATTCTTACGTGACAGCTCTCTTTGGGACTATTAAGTGCCCGACAGGCCGGCTCGTTCCCACAGATACTGCAAATCTGCCACAAGGGCAGGGAGCGGTATCTGCTTATATTATTTATTGTATATTGTATATTGATGATGGGCGTCCCGTTGGGACTCGTCTAATTCATGATTGGCGTAATTGATTGATTGGATAGACTAGCCTTGCCTGCACACAGTAAGAACTGAGGAATCCTTATTGCATAATTCCAGGATAACTTGGAACTCACCGTAGCAAGCCGTAGTAGTTACATGGCCATTTAAGTTGACTTGTTTGTGTACTGTACCTACTCTGTTAACTAACTGAGATGATCAGAATGTCAGGATATGACGGGCCAACTTCTGTCCTTGTTTGGTTGGAAAGTTGGTTCGAAGTGTCGTGATGTTATGTGAATCCCAGTAGCAAGCAGAGATCTATATATCATATTCTCTTATTACTGGTTTCAATTTCTCATATCGTGCTTCCTTGCGGTACTTGCTATTAGAGGTCTAACCTCTCTGGTTTTGTATGGCCAGATTTAGAGCCGGTTCCCGAGGACTCAGCTTACTTCCACCTCCAAGATGGTCAATACTAGAGGAATGATCGCAGGAGGACTCGAGTGGGTTCCTTACTTCCCCGCTCGTTTTGTTACTTACTTTATATTTTGTCATTTGGCACCGACATGTTAGTCGGATCGTCTTGTACTTACTTTTACATAATTGTAACTAAGTTAGGCTGCAGCTGATAACAATTGTATATACTTTGCTACACCATCTGGCTATGTTTTGTAAAGCCAGATATCAAGAACATTTTGACTAAGCGTTCGGAATGCCTTACTGCTTTATCTTACATGTTTTCTATTACTGTTTCTTGTTTGAATGATTGAGACAATAGATGTGAAGCGACCATAGCGAGACTTTCATGTAGTATGCACCCCCTCGTCTTTTAGACAGCATTGATCATATTATACGGTATTCCTCTACCCGTAATACGTAGCTGGCTGAGTCATTCCCCCGCTCTCCAGTATTCTGGTTCTGGGGCGTGACAAGGTTTTAGTGGTGGCCCATGCAGGTCTGATTTCAGACTTATTGGGTGTTTTGATTTATAGGATGTCTCAATCACACATTTTTTCCCTTGATCTCATAATTTGTTGTTCTCAACCCTAGCTTGACATTCCCGTATCCTTTGGCTTCATTGATCCTTCATGTACGGTCGTTTGATTGCTCTCTTGTCCCTTTCCTTAGGGGCACTTCGTTTGCATCTGTCAGAACTGGACAGCAACAACAAGGACAACATTGACAACATGACCAGGTTGGTCAGCTACAAGGGCCAGTACTACCTCAAGAGACTATCCAAGAAAAAGTGATAGTGGAACCAGTAGCTGGACTGCAGTATCCGGAGGTTCCTACACCACCAATAGTTCCACCGACCCATGTGGAAGTGGACATACCGGCCCTTCTGGAGATCATGAAAGGGATGACGGCCACTCAGCAACATCAGATGTTAGCCCAGCAGCGCATACACGCTCAGTTGCAAGAGCAGAACGTACTACTCAACCAAGGATTGCAGACATTTTTGGAAAGAGGGGCGAGGACAGATTCAGGAGCATCAACCAGATTTTGCAAGTACAACCCCCACCGTTTCGAGGGCACGAAAGATGTCATCTCAGCAGATACATGGCTTAAGGATATTGAGGCTATTTTGACAGCCGCTAAGGTGCCGACAGAAGAACGTGTAGATCAGGTGAAGTTGTTACTTCAGGATCTAGCATGTGATTGGTGGGAATCAGAGGAAGTGGGCATCAGACATCATGTTGCTTGGGACGATTTTACTGTAAGGTTCAAGATCAAGTACTATGGAATTGTGGTACAGTTTGAGCTACAATAAAATTTTATTAACTTCAAGCAGGCCGGCAAGACAGTAGATGCTTATGCAGTGGAGTTTTGCAGATTGGGTAGGTTTGCCCCAGAGATGGTAGCAGCGGAGAGCGAGAGGGCTATGAGGTTCCAGCAAGGGTTTCATCTTGAGCTCTTGCAATTGATAGAGGAGCACAATTACCAGACTTTTGATGAGGTATTGACGACAACCCGAAGGCATGAGATCACCATTCAAAGGATCACGGTAAGGACTGGAGGTCAGAAGAGATCCCACAGTCAGATTGAAGGAGGAGGGGGAGCAGGGCCCCGAACAACAACATCGTCCCTTAACATTCGCATTTACGATGTGACAATGCGAGGGCCAGCACTACCACCAAGGCAACAGCAACAGCAGCAGAGGAAGAACCAGCAACCCCCAGCAGGATGCACTTATTGTGGGAAGGTAGGACACACTAGAGATGTGTGTCAGACATTGAATGGACTGTATTTGATATGTGGAAGTCCAGATCATCGGGTTACCACCTGTCCCATAAATTCGAGGTCAGGAGGACCAGTGCAACAATTTTCTGCTCTGCCAGCACTAGGGGCAGGCCAGTATCGAGGACCAGCGGTGGCAGTGAGACCGTTGGCACAGCGCCCGTTCATGTCGCAAGCTCAGATGTTTCGGCAGCAGGGACCGTCGATGGAGCAACACCAGCATAGACCACCCCAGCATCACCAAGGCAGGGGCCAATAGCAGCACCAGGCTAGGCCGCAGCATAGGAGCCAACAAGGAGGTCGAGGGCAGGCATTCACTCTGTCCTTGGAAGAGGCATTAGCATCGGGAGATGTTGTGGCAGGTAACATTCTCGTAGCCTCATATCCCGCAGTAGCAATGTTTGATTTGGGAGCATCACACTCATTTATATCTGTATAATTTGCAATACGGCTAGGAATGGAATTCGAGACATTGCCAGGGAGGTTAAATATACTCACTGGTAATGGGCTCGTAGGAGTTAGTAAAGTTATTCTAGCATATAACGTTGTAGTTTGCGGGCATTCCTTACCCGACCGGTTGATAGAATTTTATGTTGGAAATTTCGACGTTATCTTAGGCATGGACTGGCTGAAAGACAGTCATACGATAATAGTTTATCGTAGAGGGAGTGTATCTTTTGATATTCCAGGTATGAAGCGGTTCACCTTAGTCAGATCAGTGGCAACTCAACAAGAGCAGGGAGTAGTAACGGCAATGGAAAAAGTTCAAGTTTCGAAGGTAGTTGAAGAGTTCCTAAACGTATTTCCCGAAGAACTTTTAGGTCTACCACCGGTTAGGGATATTGAGTTCAGCATAGAATTGGTACCTGGAACTAAACCGATATTAGATCGAGTTTACAGAATGGCGGATTCAGAGCAGGCCAAGGTATATCAGCACATAGAGGAACTGAAGGAGAAGAAGTTCATCCAGGCTAGCATATCACCATGGGCAGCACCAGTGGTACTTGTGGAAAAGAAGGATGGGTCATCCAGATTGTGCATCGATAACAGGAAGCTTAATGCGGCAAAAGTAAAGAACAAGTACCCACTACCCAAGATCGACGACTTGTTTGATCAGTTGAGCAGAGCTAGAGTTTTCTCCAAGATAAATCTTCGTTCAGGGTATCATCAAGTAAGGGTTCGGAAGGAGGATATTCCCAAGATAGCATTCCGGTCGAAGTATGGGCATTATGAGTTCTTGGTAATGCCGTTTGGTTTGACCAATGCTCCAGCAATATTTATGGATTTGATGAACCGCATCTTTATGCCATACTTAGATCAGTTTGTCGTTGTGTTTCTTGACGACATTCTCGTATACTCTACCAGTGAAGAGGAGCATGAAGACCACCTCCGGAAAGTGTTACAGATTCTGAGAGAGAACCAGTTGTATGCCAAGCTCAGCAAGTGTGAGTTTTGGTCGGATCACATTTCATTTTTGGGTCACATCATATCAGGAGCTGGAGTAGCAGTGGATCCCGAGAAGGTAGAAGCAATAGAGACTTGGCCAGTACCCAAGACCGTAGCTGATGTGCAAAGTTTCTTGGGATTGGCAGGATATTATAGAAGGTTCGTATCAGACTTTGCAAGGCTTTCAGCACCCTGACCCGCTTGACACGAAATGATGTACCATTCATCTGGTCGACAGAATGCCAAGCATCATTTGAGAATCTAAAGCAGAAGTTGATATCAGCGCCTATTCTTACATTGCCAGTTGGATCCGGAGGTTTTACTGTATATTGTGATGCGTCAGGTAAAGTACTTGGGTGCGTACTCATATAGCATGGGAAGGTAATAGCATATACATCTAGGCAGCTTCGGGACCACGAGAAGAATTATCCAACTCATGACTTGGAGTTGGCAGCAGTAGTATTTGCTTTAAAGCTATGGAGGCATTACTTATATGGTGATCGAGTGGACATGTACACAGAGCACAAAAGTCTGAAGTACATCTTTACTCAGAAAGAACTGAACATAAGACAGAGAAGATGGTTGGAGTTGATCAAGGATTATGACGTGGAGCTTCAGTATCATCCAGGCAAGGCTAATGTGCTAGCAGATGCTCTCAGCATGAGAGGTGGCATATTTATGTTGACCACACAGAAGCATATCTTAGAAGACCTTCAGGAGATGGGTATCGAAGTTATACTTTCTAGTGATCTAGGAATTCTGGCAAGTCTACAAGTTCAATCTGACTTGGTAGACAGGATCATGACATCTCAGGCATAGGACCCAAGGATTAAGAAGCTTAGGGCAAAATGTGAGTCAGGACTCGGGAAGGAGATAAGAATCCATGAAGATGGTACGCTAAGGTTTGGATCACGTCTATGTGTGCCTAGTGGAGATATCAGACAGGAGGTTATGACAGAAGCTCACAGCTCTCAGTATTCTATACACCCTGGAGGGACCAAGATGTACCAAGATATCAAGCAGCATTTCTGGTGGAACGGGATGAAGAGGGAGATCGCTAGATTTATTTTCAGTTGCTTGGTATGTCAGCAAGTGAAGGCAGAACAGCAGAGGCCAGCTGGGTTATTGCAACCGCTTCCTATTCTGGAATAGAAATGGGAACATATTACAATGGACTTTATGACCGGTTTACCGAGATCACCAAGTGGTAAAGATGCTATTTGGGTGATAATAGATCGGCTTACAAAGGTGGCACACTTTCTTCCTTTCAGAGTAGGGCAATCTACAGAAAAGTTGGTAGAGTTGTATATGCAGCAGATAGTCAGGCAGCATGGAGTCCCTGTCAGTATTGTGTCAGACGAAGATACCCGTTTTACATCATATTTTTGGAAGAGCTTACATCATAGTCTGGGTACCAAGTTAAGATTTAGCACAGCTTACCATCCACAGACGGACGGGCAATCAGAAAGAACAATTCAGACTTTAGAAGATATGTTGCGAGCTTGTACCTTAGATTTTGGAGGTTCTTGGGAGGGCCACCTGCACTTAGTCGAGTTCTCATACAACAACAGTTATCAAGCCAGTATCCAGATGGCGCCATTTGAAGCACTATATGGTAAGAAGTGTAGGTCGCCACTAGCATGGGATGATATCGGGGAGAGGAAGATGCTAGGCCCAGAAATGATTGTCCAGACAGTTGAAGTGGTAAAGGAAATTAGGGAGCGACTTCGAGTTGCACAAGATCGGCATCGTCATTGGGCAGACCAGCATCGTAGGCCGCTAGAGTTTTCTATTGGGGACCATGTGTTCTTGCGGATCTTACCTACCCGTGGGGTTATTAGATTTGACGTTCGCGGGAAATTGAGTCCGCGATACGTGGGCTCATTTGATATCCTTGATAGGATAGGCGATGTTGCTTATCGTTTATCCCTTCCACCTTCGTTACGAGAGGTGCATGACGTGTTTCATGTATCTCAATTACGAAAGTATGTATCGGACCCAAGCCATATCCTTGATCATTCTGAGCTGGTTGTTGGTACCAATCTGTCTTACGAGGAACAGTATGTGTCTATTTTGACCGAAGAGAGAAGATACTCAAAGAACTGAATAATTAGCCTTGTCCGGGTTGCTTGGGGCCATCCCTCTTTAGGAGAGTCAGCGTGGGAACGTGAGGATGACATCCGATCACGGTATCCGTACCTGTTTGACTCACAAGGTATATTTTTTTCTGTATACCTTGATTGTCTTAACTTCTCATGGTTGTCACCTTATGAGTAGAATTACTTGAAGTCCAGGATTGTTAAACATAGATATGTTACTTGCTATTGACATTGTAGAATGATTTCTTACTCAATTTACTTGTACTTAGATTAGTTTAGCTTTGATGTTTCTATCCTGCTTAGAATTGAAATTTCGAGGACAGAATTTTTCTAAGGAGAGTAGAGATGTCACTTTCCGTTCCCAGAATACGTATTTTAAATACATGTACTGCTGGAATATATTTATTTAATATTTATCATATATTGTTCAGTTTTAAATTCCTTTAATTTCTCGCTAATTATCTTTCTGTATTTTACTTTCTGCTTTGCTTTTGGGTTCGGCCCGAGTTGGTTTATTTTCCGGCCTTGGATGGTTCAACATGATCCCAACTCTCCACCTCCCACCACTCCTTCATTTAAATCCCCATTCCCTTTCTCTCTCTTTATTACTTCACCATTACTCTTCTTCTTCCTCATAAACTCTCCCCCACCTACCCAGCCGCATAGGGAAGTGCCAACTTGCTTATTGATGGATTTCCATTTTTGTTGTTCTATTGTCTTCCTCTCAAGATTCTTAGATACTTTAGTACTTAGAATTTTCAATTTCTATGGCTCATTTCATGTTGATCTAAGTTTAATACATTTTTGGACTTCTTAGGTTTTGATCTAGTAACTTTGTTATTTTTCAAGTTTTGATGGTTCTATGTTGTAGAGAATTTCGTTCTACCCTATTTTAACCTATGGAAGTCCAAAATTGGGCTTGGAATGAAGGATTATGGAGGTTAGAAGCAATGGCTTCATGGTCATTCTTCTCAGAAATTGGAGAAGAAGAACAGTGCTGGCCGTATGAACTTCCGTGGCTGCATGAACTTCCGTAGCCGCATGAACTTTCGTGGCCGCATGAACTTTCGTAGCCGCATGAATTTCTGCAGCCGCATGAATTTTCGTAGACGCATGGCACTTCCTAGCCGCATGAGATCTTGACCGCATATGCACCCTCAGCCGCATGAACTTCTATAATTTCCCGGCCGCATGAACTCTAGCCCATGATGCCTTTTGACTGATTCTTGTCCCGAATTGACATTAATTGATATTGATTGTGACCTTGACTAATAATTGATCATGCGTTCCTAGTTGGAACTAAGAGACTAGCTAGTCGTCTTATTGAAATTGAATGAATAAGACACGTTCATATTAACTATGAACTATTGCAATTGATGGGCCAATCCCGAATATTGGCATATAGATACATGCAGGCTACAATTTATTTATTTATTTTACAAAAACAGCATGTGTACTTTATGGTCAAGGAATGCTTATTCCGTGGTTAGTTTTAATTGTTGCATTACGCTATGTAAGACCTACAACCTAACCGCACGGGTATCGTTGTAGAGTGGGGCATATCGTACTTTGTACGAAAGTACTCATTCTGAATGACCATGATCCACGGCATGGGATTTCACTTAACGTAGAGACTATTAAATTAAATAAAATAATGATTGCATGGAGAGAATGGATTCCCGAGTTCTTACATGGCAGCCCTCTTTGGGACTATTAAGTGCCCGACAGGCCGGCTGGTTCCCACAGATACTGTAAATCTGCCACACGGGCAGGAAGCGGTATCTGCTTATATTATTTATTATATATTGTATATTGATGACGGGCGTCCCGCTGGGACTCGTCTAATTCATGATTGGCGCAATTGATTGATTGGATAGACTAGCCTTGCTTGCACATAGTAAGAACTGAGGAATCCTTATTGCATAATTTCAGGATAACTTGGAACTCATCGTAGCAAGCCGTAGTAGTTGCATGGCCGTTTAAGTTGACTTATTTATGTACTGTACCTACTCTGTTAACTAACTGAGATGATCAGAATGTCAGGATATGACAGGCCAACTTCTGTCCTTGTTTGGTTGGGAAGTTGGTTCGAATTGTCGTGATGTTATGTGAATCCCAGTAGCAAGCAGAGATCTATATATCATATTCTCTTATTACTGGTTTTAATTTCTCATATCGTGCTTCCTTGCGGTACTTGCTATTAGAGGTCTAATCTCTCCGGTTTTGCATGGCCAGATTTAGAGCCGGTTCCCGAGGACTCAGCTTACTTCCACCTCCAAGATGGTCAATACTAGAGGAATGATCACAGGAGGACTCGAGTTGGTTCCTTACTTCCCCGCTTATTTTGTTACTTACTTTATATTTTGCCGTTTGGCACCGACATGTTAGTCGGATCGTCTTGTACTTACTTTTACATAATTGTAACTAAGTCAGGCTGCAGCTGATAACAATCGTGTATACTTTGCTACAACATCTGGCTATTTTTTTGTAAAGCCAGATATCAAGAAAATTTTGATTGAGCGTTCGGGACGCCTTACTGCTTTATCTTACATGTTCTTTATTACTGTTTCTTGTTTGAATGATTGAGACAATAGATATGAAGCGACCATAGCGAGACTTTCATGTAGTATGCACCCCCTCGTCTTTTAGACAGAATTGATCGTATTATACGATATTCCTCTACCCGTAATACGTAGCTGGCTGAGTCATTCCCCCGCTCTCCAGTATTCTGGCTCTGGGGCGTGACAGTAGAACTTCCTCTGAGTCCGAACTAGAGGAGAACATCCCTTTATACCCCGACGATTTCTCGGTGCAAGGGTATGATTCAGAGGGCACGTCCTCCACCGTTCCGTCCATCTCTCCTCATGTGAGGACGGTGTTCATGACAAACAACGACCAAGATGGTTCCAGTAATCGCCAACGTATCGACACTCTGGAGGCCATACTTCATACCTTCGACAAGTCCGTGGACGAGATCAAAGCGGCCCTACCGGCTCTGCAAGGAAGGACGCCTGGCCAAACAAGCTTGGTCTCGCGGTCAATGCGGACTCAAACTCAACTGCCCCAAACCCGGGCAATAATCCTCCTACAATGTCGGCTCCCACCGCTGCAGACGAGGCCAGGGAGGCGAGACGAGAGGTCCAGGGGCTCCGGGCCATGTTTCACGCCTGAGAAACCTCCCAAGACTTGAGGATACGACAACCGTATCCTACTTCATGGAGGGATGTTCCCTTTCCACCAAGATATAAGCCATTCAACATCAATCCATATGATGGGAAGACATCTGCGAGCTGGTACATCACCTACTTTGAAGTCACAACCGACCATCTGCCTCATGACGATGCCATCCTCACGCGGTTGTTCATCGGGGCATTGGAGGGGGTAGCATTTGATTGGTACCGCAATCTGTCGGACAACTGCATCCATTCCTTCGCCGGCTTCAAAAACATGTTCCTTGAAAGGTTCTTTGAGGTAGGACAAGATATGACAATGTCCACCCTCATGGACGTTGTTCAAGGTGAGAATGAGCTGATAAGGAACTAATTGAGCGGTTTTGCCAAACCGCGATGAAATTGCCCTCTAGCAATCCAGATTCTTCCTTGATTGAAATCTGCCAAAAGAGGCTGCTTCCCACAAACAGCCTCTGGATGGACGAAAGTCAGTTCAAGGACTGGAAGACTTTTATCATCAGCGCCACTAGCGCAGAAGACAAGTTGAAGAAAGCTCGCCAACTGGAATTGCACATCTCGGAAGGAGAGGACAAGGACAAACGCCCTAATGCCAACAACAACAACGGTGGTAATTCCTCCAACAACTGAGACAACAAGGGCAAACAGGCTATGGTGGCCGACACAACCCCGAAGCCCGAACCGAAGTCGGCAGAGAAATAGTGGCCGCAGATGACTTACTCCTTCGAAGACAGCCATGTCAAGACCATCCTTGACATGCTCATACAAGGAGACAGGATTCAGCTCCCTCCACCGAGACATGAGCCTCGGCCTGCAGAGATGGAAAGCCCAAAGTACTTCCACTACCACCGCTACGTCCATCATGCTACTCAAGACTACTTCCAACTGAAGCGGTACATCCAGAACCTGATTGACTCTAAGGCTCTGGCCATTGACTTCGAGGAGGTAACTGTGGCGGCCAACATGGTGTCTGTCCAATTCGGCAGCTTCCCTCCGACGAAGACTCAAGATGGAGTAGTACCCGTCCCCCGGGCAAAAATGGAGGTCGCTAATCTTCTACCTCCCCAAGACCAGGCTGCTGGTCTAGTACCCCTCACCACATCACGAAGGGAGGTCATGTGGGTCCATCTGGACCTGGTACCTGAAGTGACTCAGCCCGTATCACCCTCTACCGGCAACAAGAAGGGTGGGAAAGTCAAGTCCTGCCACACAATCACGACAGATGTTGAAGAAGCTACGGCCGTCGTCATCCGGTCTGATGCACAATCCCAATCTACCCCGGATAACTCGGCTGAAGATCATCAGCCGGTGGCTGCTGATGCTCTGGGACCTTCTCAGCCTTCGACGACCGACAAGCCTAGGCCGAAGGAGACTCGCTTTGACAAGCCGCTCCGAAAAGAGGCACCTCATGGGCTGGAGAGGCCCTACAACTTTGACATCTTGGCACAATTGGCCAACACACCTGCCAAGTTGTCATTATACGAGCTCTTGAGGCTCTCCAAGGATGTTCGCATCGCCCTGAGTGACGCACTTCAAAATGCTGATGCTTATCTGGTCAAGTCAAGCTCTCAGGAGAGAGCTCGCCAGCAGATGCCCAAGACAGTGCTTGTACCAGTTCAATGCCCAACATTGTCTTCACTCCGCAAGACATGCTTATCAAGACCAACTTGCACGATCGCCCTCTATATTACACTGGATACGTCGGCGACGTCAAGGTGGATCGGATACACATTGATCCCGGCTCTTCGATAAGCATTATTCCGAAGAGCTTGCTTCATCATCTGTACATCCCTATGCATCGGCTGACTCCTACAACCACCGCCATCAGCGGCTTCAATTTTGGGGGAAGCTATCCCATCGGAAAGATTCGCATGAAGTGCCAAATCGGTAACCTTCAGTCGGAAGTAACCTGTTATGTCATCGACGCAGACACCTCCTACAACATTCTCCTAGGGCGTCCGTGGATACACGATTATATGATCGTGCCCTCGACATTGTACCAGTGCTTCAAGTACATCGATATGCATGGCTTCGTCAGAACAGAATTCGCTGACATCGATCCCTTCAAAGGGGTCGAATCCTACTATTCGGATTCCTGCTTGTACGAGAACTCGAAGAGGCACCTGATCAAAAAGGATGCTCGAGAACAGACAGAGGCAATTGCAGGGCCGGAGGAACCCTTGAGAATCCATCTCCAACCCCGCAAACCAGAAAAGACGACACCTCTCACAGCCACTCTGCGTAGAGAAACAACGAGTCTCTCGGTGCTCACTGCACAAAAGGAGCAGATGATAATCCGACTGCCAAGGTCTGGCCAAGCGCCGAGACCCACTACGGAGCCGCTAACAATTAGGCTGCCGAGAGCTGACCAGCAAAATAGAGGAGCTCAATCCCTCTGTCAAGCTGATGACGATTCGTCTTCCCAGAATGAGTCGACAGCCGAGCACTAAGCCGGGGAATGCTAGCGAGCCAACAACTCCCCGCCCAGTACCGACCACCAAACTAGGGGTCGCTAGTACACCAACGACTCCACTTTCTGCTCCACCAGTGGAGCCCCTGATGATTAAGCTGCCCAGGTCGTCCTTTCAGTCTTCATTGACACAGGGGGTGGCCGCAGAAGAGTCAGAGCTGGCCAAGTATGTGGCTGCTCACGCTGATGTTCCGTCCACAGATGATGTAATTCCACCAGAAAAGATACCTTATTTCATCAATAAAGGATTATCTTTGAACTACCTTGAGCTTAATAAACTTTGTACAATGTATGTTATGGAACACGATATAGGCACCCACCTACACACACAAGTGACAAATGTCTACACCGCAAACCAACTTACTCCCATAGAAAACGCTTGCTTCATAGTCGAGGGAGAGGATCATACAATCATCTTCGGCCGGAAGAATGATCCACAGCCCTTCAGGATATAAGAAGTTGATCTCGAGCCTGACACTGGAAGACTCCCCCTTTATCTGTATAGCTCCTGATCCAAATACCTCATGCAAAAACAGGAGTATGATCTGTATAGTCCTGGCTGGGAAACCACGAGATTATTACAACAAGACCAGATGTGGGCTAGGTTATGTTACACCTGCAATAACTCCTGAAAGCTCAGATGAGGAATGTGACTGGCATTCATATTCAACCGGATCACCAACTTCTGATTCGGATGTCAGCATTGGAGACGTATTCAGGCAAGCTCTGTCTGTCAATATGGAATTTGCTGATGCCTATGAAGAAGATGAGGACGTACCCGAACTTCTCGAGTTAGAACCTTGGGTCCATCAACTAGATACACATTAGGAGAAATGCTTCGAACTTCGTGAACCTCCCACTGAAGATGAGGTGATGCAAGTTGACCTCGGCGATGAGTCCTCTCCAAAGCCAATCTTCGTCAGCAAAAGCCTGACAGACGAAGAGTGGGAGGCACTTTTGCAACTCGTCAGAGAGTACATTGACGTGTTCGCCTGGAGCTATGAAGACATTCTAGGGCTAAACCTCGAGGTTGCACTTCATAAACTCAATATTCATCCAGACGTAAAGCCGGTCAAGCAACAGCAACGACGGTTCCGTCCAGACATCATGAACTCCATCGAAGCTGAGGTCAACAAACTGATAGCCAGCGGCTTCATCCGGAAGGAGCAACATCCAGACTGGGTTGCCAACATAGTGCCAGTCTTCAAGAAGAATTGGAAGATTCGAATTTGCATCGACTTCTAAAATCTGAACGAAGCATGTCCTAAAGATGAGTTCCCTGTTCCCATCACGGACATCATGATCGACAACACATGTGGCTTTGAGCGCATGTCATTCATGGATGGCTTCTCAGGATACAACCAAATCAAGATGTTTCCTGACGACGAAAAGCATACATCATTTCGAACACCGATTGGCGCGTACTGTTACACAGTCATGCCCTTCGGTTTAAAGAATACAGGCACCACATACCAACGAGCTATGAGCATCATTTTCAGAGATCACCTGCGTAAGACCGTGGAGTGTTACGTCGATGACATAGCTGTCAAAAGCCGTTCTAAGGGAGATCATCTGCATGATCTGAAGACTGTCTTCGACCTGATGCGAGCCCACAACTTGGAAATGAATCCTACCAAATCTTTCTTGGACGTATCTAGTAGAAAATTCTTGGATTTTATCATTACTGCCCAGGGAATCCACATAGACCCTGAGAAGACGAAGGCAATCATAGAGACCGGTCCCCCGAGAAATCTTCGTGAACTCCGAGGCCTTCAAGGGAGGCTAGCTTACATCAGAAGGTTCATCTCTAACCTCTTCGGGCGATGTCAACCATTCACCCATCTCATGAAGAAGGGTATCTCATTCGTATGGGATGAAGAGTGCCAACGCGCGTTTGACAATATCAAAGAATATATATCGAATCCTCCAGTTCTGGTGGCCCCGGTTGGTGGAAAGCCGTTCTTGCTTTATGTACGAGCAATAAAGCATTCCCTCGGTGCTCTACTAGCACAAAACAATGATGCAGGGCATGAACATGCCATCTATTATCTCAGCCGAATGATGATAGGGTCTGCGCATATATACACCGCCGTGGAGAAGGAATGTCTTGCTCTGGTGTTCGCTATCCAAAAGACGCGACACTATGTTACAGGACAAACCATCTATGTCATATCTCGAGTTAACCCCCTCAGGGTTCTCATGACCAAGCCGGGTGCACTCAGCTCTCGTCTCGCTACCTGGGCGATATTATTGTCTCCCTACGACATGATCTTCATTCCGCAAAAGGCCGTTAAAGGTCAAGCTCTGGCGGACTTTTTAGCAGCCCATCCAAATTCGAAGTCAACCAGAATATATAAAGAGATTCCAGACGAGGTCGTCAATTCAAACATGGCTTCCGATGATTCAGTCTGGCGAATGTTCTTCGACGGTGCTTCAAGAACCGGGCCCAAGGACAATATTGTCGTTGGGGTCGGAGTGGTACTGATTTCTTCCTCCGGCTTGGTGATCAACCATGCATATTTCCTTACAGAACCCTGCTCGAACAACGTGGCCGAGTACAACGCATTGGTTATCGGCCTCCGACTCGCAAAAGAATTGGGGGTAGAATACCTAGAGGCATATGGCGATTCACAGTTAATCGTCAATCAGATCCGGGGTTCGTATGAGGTTCGTCATGAAGACATGATCCCCTATCATCAAGTAGCGATCGCCATCATTACGTCTCTGAAAGGGTTCTTCATAGAACATGTTCTGAGACTCCGAAACATTGAAGCCGATGCCTTAGCAGGACTGGCCGCTTCCCTGGCGGTCCCAAAATATACTCATCATTTGGTGGATGTAATAGGCCATGAGCTGGTCTGTCCCAAGAATAATGTACAATTTGCCGAGAGATATTCTGCCCTGACAGTCGACGAGACACAGGATTGGAGGCTCCCATTTATCGACTTCGCAGTTTATGGCATCTTGTCGGAGAACTCGAAAGAAGCCACCTCTATTAGAAAACGTTCTCTCAAATTCTTCTACGATACAGAAACAAAGATGCTGTATCGACGGTCATACGATGGATTACTGCTTCGGTGTCTGTCCAATACAGAAGCCAAAGAAGCTGTACGTGAAGCACATGATGGCGTCTGCGGGGCCCACCAGCCTGGCCCAAAATTATAAGATTGCCTTCGCCGAATGGGCTATTACTGGCCCACGATGGTAGCGGATGCGATAGACTATACAAGAAAGTGCAAAGCCTGTCAGGTCCACACAGATTTCATCCACCAACCATCTGAGTTCTTACATCCAACGGTGGCATCCTGGTCGTTGGAAGGATGGGGAATGGACATCATCGGTCCGATCACTCCACCTTCGTCCCGATGATACCGCTTCATACTGGCAATTATAGATTACTTCTCCAAATGGACGAAAGCTGTCCCGCTGGCAGAGGTGAAGACATTAAACGAGATCAGCTTCCTCAAGCATCACGTCATTTATCACTTCAGACTGCCTCGAAGGATCATCCACGACAACGGTCCGCAGTTCGCAAGCCACGCCTTCTATCGATTTTGTGACAAACATCGGATCCAGAATGTTGCCTCTATGCCGTACAATCTGGCGACAAATAATTTGGCGGAAGCGTTCAACAAAACTATAATCAAGCTGTTCAAGAAGTTCGTGTCTTCCAACAAACGCGACTGGAATGAAAAGCTTGGCGAATGCTTATAGGCGTACCATACTACAGTCCGGACGGCTACCGGGAACACACCATTCTCTCTGGTGTATAGGAGTGAGGCAGTTCTCCCACTGGAGACCCAAATTCTCTTGCTCCGTGTCGCCCTCACCTATCGATTGACGACGGATGATAATTACCGTCGTCGGCTACAAGAGTTGGAGGCCTTAGATGAGAAGCGTCTGCTAGCTCAACAACGAATCGAGCTGTATCTAGCATGCATTTCGGGAGCCTTCAACAAGAAGGTTAAACTCAGAACATTCCAAGTGGGCGATCTCGTTCTGGCAGTTCAAAGGCCGATGGTTATGACTCACAAAACCGTCGGCAAATTCCAGCCAAAGTGGGAAGGCCCATTTGTCGTCGAGGCTGTATTCTCCAATGGTGCTTACCCCCTCGCAAAACAAAATAGAGACTTGCTCATGTTGCCCGTCAACGACAAGTTTCTGAAGAAGTATTATGTCTAAACGACATCCTCCAAATATACCGGACTGTTAAGTTATGTGCCCTTAGGTACCGCTGAACTTACACTCTGGTCATCCCAAATGAATCTATATCGCAACTTCTGGGTAGTAAGTCATGTTTGATCATACCTCTGAACTTCCTTCCCAAAAGAGCATCTTTCTTATGATCTAGTGCCCGCACTTTCAGTACATAAGCAGGGTAATAGATCCACATACTTCCCAAAACAACCACGTCGATGTCACCTCTGAGTTGTTTCACTTCCATCAAAAACAACCCACCCCTCACGTAGAACTTCCACGTCCATATTACCTCTGAGTTGTTCTATGTACCCTTCATGGTGTCCACTCCTACCACGTCCTCACTACCTCTGAGTAGGAAGATTCCATTGAAGAAACCCTCATATTTACTACGTCCTCATTACCTCTGAGTAAGTATGTTAGTTTTCTCTCGACTTATTATCCGTATCCAAAACCATGGTACACCAAGGATAATAGGCCCACAAATGTCCACAGTTGACCACAAATGTCTATAGTTGACCACAAATGTCCACAGTTGACCACAAATGCTGTACTAGGTCCCCTAGTACATGTGTCTCTTTTCTCATTATCACATGCCTCTGGAACCCAGCTGTTCCATGGCATTCTTTCCTCCTGATACCAAGAACTTCCATATCCACCTTATCGTGGAGTTGTTCTATGTATCCCTATCAAAATTATTATTCATACCTAAAATCAAGGTATGCCAAGGGTAATAGGTCCACAGAAAAAACCCCACGGGGGCAAACACATAAATGAAGTATAAGCACGACAGATAAAGGATAATGCAAGCAAAGTCATTTATTCAAATCAAATCAAAAGTACTACATTCTTTGGGACCACGTCCCTGCCAAAAAGATGAAGAAACATAAAGAGAGAGAAAGAAAAAAGTCGACTATGGTTCGACGATACATAATTCTCTGAGACGGTCCCTCAGTACGGCCGTCGACCGCTCAAACCGCTGCTTGGCTCGGCGCTTGGCTTCCTGAGTCAACCACTCCGCATCCTCCAGATGCGCGTGAGCCTGCCAACCATCCTCAAGATTTTTCAGAGCACGCTCCAAGGCAGCAGAAGTTCGGGTGACTTTGTCGGCCTCCTGAACAATTACCTCCTTATCCATGCGGGAGGCCTCGAGCTCAGATTCCAAGAAAGCCAATTTTCTCTAGAGCTCGAGGATCTGCTCCTTCGTGTAGATTATCCCGCGAGAGGATGCCGCTTCCCGAGCAATACAATCCTCTCCCCGGTGGCTCAGCTGATCATACTGCAGAGAGAGATCGCGGAGGTCTTTTATTATGTTCGTCTTGGACGCTTCTCGCGCAGCCCTTATCTTCTCCATGGCAGTGATAAGGAAGGCCCGCTCCTGATCTATCGCTGAAGACAGATCAACTTGTCGCAGTACTTGAAACTGGGCCACAAGCTGATCCGCCTCTAGCAATTTGGGCTCCAGGAGCTCAACTATCCCTGCCCCACCGGGGAGGGTTCTAAGGATTTCAATCTGGCCCCTGGCGCATTGACGGGCCAAGGCAAAAGAGGTCCCCCTCTCCACCGCAGCCTTAATTCCTCGCCTCAAGTGACGATAAAAACTGTCAAATACATCCCTTAACGATTCATCCAAAACTTCCGAAGAAGACGGCGTCAAAGGAAGGGTAGCTGGCAGGGACGAAGAAGATGCACCGGAACTTGTTGTCCATTCCACAAGGGAAACAAGTTCCGAGCGAAAGGACGCTTGAATAGCGGCCAATTCCTTCTTCGCAGCCCGAAGGATCTGGAGACTCGGCAAGGCGGAGAAGTCGACCTTCGGAGCCACATGAACAGAGGAGGGTGCAGGGACCATTTCTCCCTGTCTCGGCCGTTCCGCTGCCTGCTCTTTCGAACTCGATTCAGCGGAAGGTCCCTCAATATAAGTTAGAGAAGGCACACTCTCTTCCACCAGATTCTCTCTGGCCAGCTCTCCTCTGATAGTGTCCGTCGTTGGCAGTGAAGTAGCAGGAACTATATGTCCGGAGCAACCATTAATCAGCTTAATCCGAACGATGTGATGATAGAGCAGATGAACCTCCTCACTAGTCAAGACTTGGCTTATCTTACCAGGAGGAGTTGTTGAAGTTGAGGTTCGCTTATAGCCGCCGTAGCCTCTTCACTAGCGACATTCGAGCCGAATTCAGCGGGTTCTTCTGCCCCAGCCGCCCCAGAAGGAGATACAACTAGATCAACGTCACCCGGCAGAGGTTCAGCATTATTGGGGATGGGTTCAGCAGATCCCACGTCGCCCTGAGTTGGGAAATCAACAATTGAAGGAACCTCAGCCGCCGCCGGAAGAACCTCGACAGAAATAATCTCGGTACACATGTCACTAATCAAAGTGATCAGGGCCGGGTCGACTTCAGAGACAGGGGCCAGTTCTCGAGAGTCCGATTCTTCTGACGCCTACAAAGAAAAGAAAATGATTAGGTCATAGTTCAAAAGAAGGACTAAAGAAGAAAATGGTTGTAGTTCAATTCACCTCCGAAACTGCATCCATATCCTCGCTTCTCTCCTTAATGAGCAGCCGGCGAGGCTTAACCGCAGCCCGTCTCATGGAGTACATTATGTCGCCAGCAGTGGACTCACGCCTGCTTTGCTTGCGGGAAGGACTCGGCGCAACAGATGGCTAATCCGCCACCACCTTATCTGTAGGAGGGAGAGAGTTATCGGGATCATGCTCGTCATCCTCTTCGTCCGCGTTGGCAGACTCCGAGTCCGACACAGCGACCGTATTTTTCTGCTTTTTCCTCGCCTTGGACCCCTGGTGCTTCTCCGCCAAGCCAGTACCAATAATAAAGCTGGTACTCGGGTCAAAGCCAACAGGAGGCTTGCTCGCCGTGACATGGTATAGAGCCGCCAAATACAAAATCTCTCCTGGCGCCTCTGTATCAGAAACTGAGAAGCTGGTACGGGTGTAAACCGTATCATAATAATGCCAGGCCCTGATGCCGTCAAGGACGCTACCTTCAAAACCCAGGCAAGGGCTGGGACTGTCTAAGAGTAGCTGACTATACCCAAACTGTCGGGAGAACCTACTGGGTAAGTAAGGCTCCAAGTAGACAGTGTTGCGGTTGCGGTATATTAGGTGCGCAGGACGGATGTTACGCAACCAAAGGAGAATCTTCTCAGGCAAGAGGTGAGGAGGCCCGGTACCATCAATATGTACGTCCCTCACTTCTTCATCGGTAAAACGAGGAACAAACACAAAAAAGTTGCATCCGTCCACTCTCGCCAGCGCCCTCCGACAGGCTGGCATAGTGTTGCACTCCCAGGGCTGATGACAATAGTGGAAGATGAAAGCATCATCAGCCATTACGTCGTCTTCTGTGCCAGGCCTCATCAAAGACCGGTAGTGCATCAACAACCACCCCATCAGATATAGATAGGGCAGTTCAATACGTTCAAAATCCTTTGCCGTATCACGGGCGATGACCTTGGACGAGAAAGTACGGAGGCCACGGTGTATGCTACACACCATTGCCAGGAGAAGAGCTAGTCTGGCCCCAAAGACCAGCTTCACAGTAGGAAGGATAAAGTTACGGCTGATCCTCTCAATAGAACCAGTCCCTCCTGAGACCACGCAGTTCCACAGCCACACCATCAGGAACCCTGCCAGGAATGCCTTCTCTGACAGCTGCTGAGTACCCTGATAAAAATAACTGAAGGAGTCAGTTCGACTCCCAAACCTATCGTCCGTGGCCCTCGATCTCTTGGCACTCAATGCCAGGTCCTGTACTTCTTCCTGGGTTTGAGGATTTCGAAGAAAAACTCAGCCTGAGGCGCCTAGCGTAAAAAGGTATGTGAGCCATGTCCGGGTGTGAGGAAGATTCCTTTTCGAGCTATCGTCCTTCTTGATGGACGTCTGGTGGCAGGTGCAGTGATGTCATAATTGTTCTCGGTATACGGCAACAAAGCCCGGGAACCGCCGATCCAAATCTTCGAACTCTTCGTTCGTCGGGGTATACACTTCAAAGACTTCATCCCCCCAGGGCAGCTTGGAAATTGCATGCATCTCGTGGAGAGCAAATCCCATCTCCCCTCCCGGCATGAAGAAAGTCCCCGTCCGCCGGTTGTACATCTCCAGAAGAGCCATGAACAACGCCTTACTTATGGACAGACCGTGACAGGTGCCCCGAATGGCGTGGTAGAGGCCGATCTCATGCAAGAGAGTCTCATATTTCTGCAGAATCTATGTGGTTAAGTTGGCCCATGAAAGGATGGGGTTTTTCCAATTCAACAGTGCCAACCGGCCAACGGGATAGGACCCCTTCCGAGCAAGCTGGTCCAGGAAAGTGTCAGCTTGAGAGAACCTGAAATTGGGACCCTGTACATTTGAGAAGGTACCCGAGGCCAATCCCATCACATAGCAACTGACCGATACCTTGCCTGCGTACACTGACCCCAAGTTTCTGTTATAGTGGATGTTACCCACAAATATCCCCGATTGACTCGGAGTTAAGGAGTCCACCATCTTTCTGTCCATCGGCAGCATGTTGAACCACGACAGCAGAAAATGATGCTCCATCTGAGGAATATGGATCGCCATCCCGTCAGAAGTAAAGCTCCAACTCTCGGATATATCCAGAACTTGGGTGTTCTTCACAGTCAAGGCATCCCCAAAGAGGAACGGAGGCTTCAGGTATTCTCCGTCCAATTGCCCCGAGTTCATCATGGCACAGAGAAAGTAGAAGGACTGGTTCTTGATAGCATTCAGCCTCTCCACAGGCTCGTCTTTGGGAAGCTGGTTCACCACATACTGGACTATGTGGTCGAACCGCACACCCACAGCAGATTGGGCTGAACCCACCAAAGGTTCTCCTGCAGCATTAACTGGAAAATTTACTGAAAAAAGGACAAAAGAAACAAAGTCAGGAGATGGCCAGAAAACATTTAACAGAGTTCATGCGGCTCTGTTTGGTGGGTCCTTATGCGACTCAGTTTTAACAGAGTTCTTGCGGCTCTGTTTGGATGGGTCCTTATGCGGCACAGTTTTAAAGGAGTTCATGCGGCTCTGTTTTGGTGGGTCTTTATGCGGCTCAGTTTTAACGGAGTTGGAGTTCATGCGGCTCTGTTTTGGTGGGCCCTTATGCAGCTCGGTTTTAACGGAGTTCATGCGGCTCTGTTTTGATGGGTTCATATGCGGTTCTGTTCAAGGGACTTCAAGCGGCCCAGTTCATCAGGGGCTCATGCGGTTCTGTTTAGCGGAATTTTATGTGGTCCAGTTTAAAAGGGGTCTCATGCGGCCCAGTTCAAATAAGCTTATGCGGCTATAATTTGGTGGAGCTTCATGCGGCCCAGTTTATCAGGAGCTCATGCGGTTCTGTTTTGGTGGGTTATTATGTTGCCCGATTTTAAAAGTGCTTATGCGGCTTGGTCATGAAGCGATTCTCATGCGGCTCGGACATGGGACATACCCCATGCGGCTCGGACATGAGAAGTTTATGCGGCCCATACAGTACAGCATATGCGGTTTCATCGCACTGAACTTAGACAGTTCAATGGAGACAAAGAACGCATTAAATGCCAAGGAGAAAGGCTTGTGCATAAAATATGCAGCATAGCCATTTTGTTAGGGTTTGAAGCGTGCAGTCTTCTCAACAAATCTTACCATCGATATCGGGATGAACGTCAGGATGAACTTTGACCGCCGCAGCCGACGAGGAGGCCGCTCCTTTGCTTTTCGCCGCAGCACTAGAGGAAGATTTGGGAGCCATTGATGATCGAAGAAGGAAGAGAATACGGTGACTTAGGGCAAGAAAAGTTGAAGAGAAAAGAAAGTAAAGAGTCTCTCCCTTCCAAAAGTACGCGTATTTATAGGCTAACAGGGGGGCATGCGAATCGATGGACGCTTTGCATTACGTACCGCCTAGGAGACAAGATCGACTCTTGGATTTCTATCCCCTGCATGCAAAAGATTACTCGTAATCATGAAGACAAATCTAAATATTTAAAGCTGACTCTTGGGATCATATCCCAAAAGACGGCTTTAAATCAAAGTGAATCAAAGGCAATTAAATGAGACGCCTATGTGGCACAGGACCAGTATGCGGCCAGAAGAGTCTATGTGGCCAGAGAAATCTATGCGGCCAGAGAAGGCTATGCGGCCAGAGAAGGCTATGCAGCCAGAGGAGTCTATGCGATACGAGGAGTTTATTCGGACATAGCCATGCTTCTTATTTAAAGTATTTTAATTTTACAAATTGAAAACTTTGAAGGGGGCCTTATAGAAGCATGGAAAAGAACAGGAGATTCCATACGGCTCAATATTGGGGGACTCTTCATGCGGCTCAAAAATCACTTAAAGCTCCATGCGGCTCAAGAAGTCCCTTAGAGCTTCATGCGGCTCAAAAGAGTCCCTTAGAGCTTCATGTGGCTCGAAAGTCCCTGATAGCTCCACGCGGCTCGGAAAAAGCCACGTGGCCCTATGCGGTTCAAAATATGACTCTACAGCTGGCCATCATTTATCTGTGCAGCTGGCTCATTAAATGCTCTGACACAGTACGGCAGCTCTGACACAAAGGATTGACAGCTCTGACATAAAGGTAAAATGATGACTCTGACATAATGACGTGCTCCTAGAGAGACGAGAAAAATCTTACGGTTGGCATGATCCACCAATTCCAAAGCTCTTTATGCGGATCATTTAAAGGAGCTCATGCGGCTCTGATTTGAGGGAGCTTTATGTGGTTCGGTTTTAACGAAGTTCATGTGGCTCTGTTCTGATGGGTCCTCATGCGGCTCTGTCCCAATGGGACTTCATGCGGCCCAGTTAACAAGGGGCTTATACGGTTCTGTTCAATAGGACTTTATGCGGCCCAGTTTACAAAGTGGCATATGTGGTTCTGTTCAATGGGACTTCATACGGCCCAGTTTACAAGGGGTTTATACAGTTCTGTTCAATGGGACTTCATGCGGCCCAGTTTACAAAGAGGCTTATACGGTTCTGTTCAATGGGACTTCATGCGGCTCAGTTCATCAGGAGCTCATGCAGTTCTTTTCAGTGGGACTTCATGCGGTCCAGTTTACAAGGGATTCATGCGGTTCTGTTCAGTGGGACTTCATGCGGTCCAGTTTACAAGGAGCTTATGTGGTTCTGTTCAATGGGACTTCATACGGACCAGTTCACCAGGAGCTCATGCGGCTCACTCATGCGGCTTGCAATGTAAATGACAGTTGGGATACGTGGCAGAAGATTTACTAAAACTTATTCACTCGGATTTAGCAACCAACAAATCATAACAATGAAGATTTATTGCAATCATCATAACTGCCCAGATCGATTTCCAACAAACAATGTAGATTTGTTGCAATCAACATAAACAGCCCAGATTGATTTCCAATAAACAAGATCAAGGCTAATCTTAACCAATCCCCAACCGCCCACTTTTCAAGAAGCAATTACTACACACCCTACTTATCACAAAGCCCTAAAGCCCTATAAATAGCAGGAGATTATTCCTTTGTAACACACGGAGTTATACACACAGAGCCCGAGCAGAGAGACTAGCACCCCCGCATACACAAAGAGCATTTCTTTGCCAGAGCAGAAGCTACGTCCGATCGTCCAAGGATTGAGGTAGAGTTGATATCACTTTCCCGAGCCTCTATCGTTACCCCTCCAGAAAAACTAAACAATTGTACTTAGATTGCTTTTCCTAGGTTTTATTCCTAGGCTCTTTTTGTACGAGCTAGTTTGTATTATCAATCAAAGTCCAGTCCTCACATAAAACTGTTCTATTCTTTCGATAATCAATGGTAAATAATGCAGTATTCATGTGGATCAGTCTTTGGTCACTTATGTGGTTCAGGTTCGAATGAGCAGCGCTTATGCGGCTCAGCCCATGCGGCCCTATCATATAGAACACATGCGGTCCAACTGAGATAGGACATACATCGACCAGGCTTAAACCACAGAAAGCGATATAGCACAGGCCCGTGCATAAAATATGCGATATGGCCATCCAAAATTTCAGTCGTCGTCTTCCCACTATCCTTACCTTTGATGGGGGGTGCACGTCGGAGTGAATGGAAGAAGAGCCCGCTGCTCTCGACGGAGAGGCAAGTCCCTTCCCTTTGGCCGCAGCACCAGTCGACTTGGAAGCTTTTGGAGCCATTGAGACAGGAAGATGAAGATGAAAGAGAAGAAGGTGAAAGAGAAAAATCTCTCTTCAAACGACCCTTATTTATTGAGTTTCTAAAGAGTGCCGCTTCGATTCTCGAAATCATTAAAGATAATGATAACGTTTGGGGATTTTATCCCTAGTAACCGTCAATTTTATCTCGAAAAGAGAACCCAAATCCAAAATCGAATCAAGAAATTAAATGCAGCAGTGACAGCTGGCATGCTAGATGGTCTCTCTCTGCGGCTCAAGATTTCCCTATGGCTCAAGATCCCTCTACGGCTCGAAGTTTCCCTGTGGCTCCAGATTTTCCTGCGGCTTGACATACTTCCATGCTTCTTACTCAAAGTATTCCAAATTTGCAATTTGAAAACTTTGAAGGGGGTCTTGTAGAAGCATGGAAAATATGGGGTTCATGCAGATCATAATTTGTCACATATGCACTTTAGGCCAAACAGGTCCGCATAAAGAAGAGCCGCATGAGATTCAATACCTTATGCGGCCTGTCGACAAACCAGACTGATTCGAGCCGCAGAAGAAAGATATGCGGCCAAGTGGATCAGTTCATCTGATAAAGCTGACAAGTTCTGTCAAAACTGACAAAAATGACAGCTCTGATACTCTGACAAAAAGATAAGACGTGAGACGTCACCAAAAGCAGGGTTCATACGCTTTCGTATGGCCAGAAGGAGTGCTATCCAAGCCGCATGAACCTTATGCGTCTCAAACATATGCGGCCCCAAAATCTTCGAACTTCATGCGGCCAAGGGTGACTGTGACCCAAGCCGCATGAGCTTTATGCGGCCCAAAATACAGAACCTATGTGGCTTAAAAGTCCTTAAGCTATATGCGGACTAAGGAAGATAGCGACTTAAGCTGCATGAGTCTCATGCGGCCCTACATGGTCGATAACTGAGAGACTTATGCGGCTCAAAATGATTCCTATCCTGCGATAGGACACGTGGCAGGCTGACCAAGTCTCAACCACCCAGATTTGCTGCAACAAAATTCTAACAAATCTACAGCTGGCGGCCAAAGAGCGGGTCTTCACGTGCTGATTAGCCAGATGGCCACATGCCATCTATGCAGCTCAAAATACATACCACTATAAATAGCAGTGCCACACCCCAGCAAAAGGCTGGCAACCTTCGAAAGGCAATTTCTTCAAGAGCTAAGGACTGCGTCAGATAGTCCACAGAGTAAGGCAGAGTTGGTACACTTTTCCGAGCCTCCACCGTCACCCCCCAGAATTAAAAACTAAACAATTGTACTTAGATTATTTTCTATAATTTTTTTTAGCCTTTTCTTTGTACAAGCGAGTTTGCAATCAATTTTAGTGTTTTTGTAATACCTCTTTGATTTTTAATGGCAAACACACCCCTATCTACTGGAGAGGCCGCTGTCGACTCTGTTATGGTTCTTGGTACTCCCCTTATATGTGGAGCTTGTCACATCTTCGCTTCGACATCGTCGGCAGTTTTCTTGTCCCTTCGAGGGGCTTTTCTCGCTGCCACCTTAGCGACTAGAACAAAGAAGAGATAATTATTCAATTTGTAGAAATAAAACATAGAATACAACCCTAACCCACCCCAAACTTGATATAATAATTCAAGTTTGACAAAATTTTGGCAGTCCTAAAGATAGGACTTGCAAATCTTTTGCAGCCATGTGCATATCCATAATTGAAAGAAAAAACTAGGTTAGGAAAAAATCTAGAATTTAACAAAAACTAGTTTCAATTAATGGATACTTATCTTGATTGTGAAGGATTCCTAGTTATTGTTATATCCGTTACAAAATTTGGAGTTCAAGGTTGCAAGAAGAAAGTAGGAAGAGAAATAGGGAAGAAAGAAAAAGAAAGTGGACTGTTTGCTTATAGTTTAGGATTTGGGAGTGAGGAATAGTGGGTGTATTGTCCCCCTAACATTTTTGTAGGTTACTCCCTAATAAATTTTCAGAAGTAGTGTATCTTTATAACAAGTGTTGCCCCTAACAATTTTTTGGGTGCCTTTGGCAACAAAAATGCTAAGTTTGCAACCATTGAACTTGCAACCATCTTACAACCGTCTAGGTGGTAGATGCTAATTGGGTTCCCTCTTTCTTCCCTACCTCGCATGGGGAGGGGGGATCCAATTGAAAATTATCGCCTAGATAGTTGTAAGTAGGTTGTAAGCTAAATGGTTGTAATCCTATCATTACTCAACAATACTAATCCAACAATACCCCTTGATGTAGCGTGTATTCCAATTTTGAATCCTTCAAGGATTTCTTTCCTACTTTTAGCTTTATCTTTTTTTAATATAGGTGTTAAAATCCTATTTCTTTAGGACTCTTATTTTGACTCTATCTTTTTATTATGATATGTTTTATCTTTATTTGAATTTATTTTTGATTAAGATTATATTATCATACAAGTCCTATAAATAGGCACATTTTTTTATGCAATTGGAGACCAACTTTTAATCAATAAAATTCTTCTTGAAGTTCTGAGATTTGTTCTCTCATTTTCTTGGTTGTGGACTCGACTATTCTGAGGATTCGGAAGACCTTCGCTTGAGGTATTCAAGCAACCTTCGTACGAACGCCTCATAACGCCGTTCGTCGGAGTTTTTGTAGCACCGCTTCGCTCTCACCAAGCAATGGTGGTCCAGTTACCATCACCACCAATCGACTTGGCCAATACCAGGCACGAAGGTAAGCCTGTTCCGCTATTACGTTACGTCAGGTGGTATCAGAGCAATACAGATCCATGATTCCAAAACCTTTGGAAATCTTTCTTTTTCAAAACAACAATGACGAAATCTGTCACGCGCAAGAAGTTTGATATGCTGTCTAGCAACATAAAAACCTTGTCAAGCAAGGTTGTTGCCCTGTTTGGCAACGTAAAAATCTTGTCAAGCAAAGTTGATGATATGTCTGACAAAGTAGACAGAGTAATAGGTTTTCTAGGTACCAAATATAATATTGTGGTTGATTTCACGAGAATACCGCCCAAAGAGGCAAGAGGCACAAACGGTCGTCCTACTACTATCCGTCCACAAAAGAGACTATAGCATGTCCACATCACCTATCCACTCAGAGCACCAGTTGTCGTTGTTGACTATGAAGACAAAGAGATTGAGAAGAACATATCAAAGTTGGATGCAGACATTGCAGATGCTGAGATGAAATCTTCAACCCCTCAAGAAAAGACTTTCTCAGTCGATAGAGCATTGAAGAATTCACCAATATCGAAAGCTCCCAATGCTGATGGAAGACCTCTTCGACACAAGCCTCAGAGTGATCCGCCCGACACATCGTCTAAGTTCAATCTTCTTCCCTGGATTTTCGAGATGCTGCGAAAAGTTCTACGTATATGTGTTTTCTTCATACATCTTCAAAGCCACCTCTTGCTTTGCAATGTTATCTACATAAATACCTCCTTAGAGACAAAATCTCATAGACATGAGCTTGTGCCAAAGAAAGATGGCTCGTGGCGTATGTGCATCAACAATAGGGCTATCAACTACATCACCATACCATCTGTCACGACCCGCACCCATCGTGAGGGTACGAGTACGTAACAACGCCCAGCCTACGCCGCAGTATCGGCGGTAGAACGCTGTTCTAGGTCATGAACTATAACTAGCATAATATGAATACTCTCCATAAGGAGGCCAACACAGAGGTATAACTCAATCACAATCTAAGGTAGAATGATAAAGATAGATAAACATGAAATCCAAAAGAGATACAAGAGATAGAAGTCTAAGTGTCTAAGATACATAATCCCAGAAATACATCTCAAAACTCAAATACAGTAATCTACAAGTAAATACAACTCCAGACAAAATGAAATAACTATCTAAATAACCTCTACTGTGTCTCCTCTAGGCTAGCAGGCAATTCCAGGCTATCTATAAAATTTATCAACAGGTCCAGTCAGGACAGGAGCGAGCACATTACATCTTAACAGTTCATAGCAGGTTAGAAAATATAATCATGCAGTAAAGTAAGATACAAGATCTAAAGAAATACAGTATATAAACAGAGAGAGAACAGTAATAGAAATATCTACTATAAATAGAGAACTAACAGTGGCTAGTGATGTAGAGTACAGGATAGCACATGTGAACGGAACAAATTTGTACATGATCTACACTAAAGAGTTGTACATGATCTACACTACTAAAGAATTGTTCACATGACTACTAGTACTCCTACGTTTTCCCCAATCAGTACACAAGGATCTAAGCAGGTTATGTTATTGTATATGATATCACATAGGGCCCTTAAAAGGGTGCACATGATAGTATACATGAAGGCTCTGTGAACATGAGAGTACATGATTCACAAGAGTGTACATGTATGGTGAAAGCACATGAGTACATGATAAAAGTGAAACGCACATGACATAATATACCCGATGCTCCCAAGGGAGATAACATCGCATGAAGAGATCCGTATAGTACTAATCCGTGATAATGTCGTGACAGCATCAAGTATAGTAATCTAAAGCAGGAATATAATTCTAAGCAGGATATGAAATGATCAGAGAATATACTCGCCTCGTATCTGAATGTCCAAGGTAAAGATACTGTCCGAAGAGAGGTGTCTGGCTCCTAATTGGAACAGCACAATTTACAACATGTCCAGAAGGGTAATATAAAGCACTACAATGCATTCTACATGAATCTAGGTCAAACTAGGCCAAAGTCAACCCTTGGTCAACTCTGGTCAACTGCACTAGTCAAACTAGGTCATGTCCTAACCCAGCAAGTCTTACTAGGCCTAACCAAGACTATCCTAGCAAGCACACATCAATACAAGGCTATACAAGCCAACATACACCCAACTCTATATAGCATGCAATTATTCAATACTCAAATAGGCAAGAATTCACATTGGATATACACTAGGTAATCTATTACTTTAAACTATATATGTCTACACATATGTACACATGCATATATTGGTATTCAACATTAGGTCTATAATCATGGCATTTCAAATGGTTATATAAACTTATATATTACAACACAATATGCTAACATATATATAATATACATACATAGCTAAGTTAACTGTATTCATAAATACTTATTTAAGAGGCTATGTGTGTGTATGTGAACATGGCAAAGGGGCAAGTGAGGGTTAAATTGGCATACATAGTGTATACATATCAAAGAGTGTCAAAGTGTAAGTGAACAAAGTGTCAAGTGTAATAGTGTCTACATAGTGTAAGGGGTACATGAGGTAATATAGGATTTGTGTTAACATAGAACATTACATCTCATTAACTTGTATACTGCATATATTACATCTATTATTACATTACATTCATGCTTGCATTCATTCATCATTCATTTATTCTCTTGCACTACTATATGCACCATACATTACATACTATGGAACCTACATATTCATTACAAGCCATACTTATACATGCTTACATTAGATAGGATACTTACACCTCATGTATCATTTATTTAAACATTTACTCATACTTGCATTCTCTATTTAATTATATAATGTATATACATTAATATGGGTTAAAATCAAATAGAATATTATATTACACACAAGGGTGCACAAAATACATATGCCGAATAGTAACTCCTACTAATAATCAATACTGTACCATTTCAGCATGAACTAAAATCTAGGATTAAATTATGTTATAGATCTATGTGTTAGCTTTCCGAAACTTCAAACGGATCGCATTTTCGTTTCCGGAAACTCCCGGAATCGCGAAAACACCGAGAACGCGTTTGTCTTTCATACAGCTGACACTCAAATAATTCTCCAGAAAGTTACAGAAAGAATTAGGCCTATTAATACATGTTTTTGGAAAGCTAACTTCAATACGCTTCTTTTAAAAAAAAACTGGAGATTAAACCAAGCTTTGAGCTAGAAGTTATGACATTTCTAAGTTAGGGCTGAAATTAAAAACGTGGATAAAAATCATGACGGATTTGGGTAGTTTGAGACAAAAGAACACAAGTATATAACATAATATATCAAGAACTCACTCTCTACACTAATATATATATATATATATATATGAGACACTATAGAACGCATCTCCAATACAAAAATATGAGATTAAACATGTAATAATTCATTCATACATAACAACAACACATAGTGTGTCCAAATTTGGGATTTTCCCACATGGACACAACCACAACACAAAGGACACTCCTATGACCTCCAAATGGATACGAAATGGACACAAATGGAGATACAACCATGGGGGTCATTCCTATGGGTTCAAAATAGACCTATATGCATGAGGAAATGAAAAGGAGAAGGGATTTATACCTCCTGGTAGATTGAATCGAAGAAAAGCCTTTCCGGAGCGACACCGACACGTAGAGATTCCAAAAGGACACGAACGAGCTCCGAATCCTCCCAAACTTGGGTAGCTTCCTCCTTGGCTAGAATGGAGAAGGAAAAAAGAAGATTTGGTGGCAAAATGGAAGGATTTGGTGGAGAAATTGCTAGAGATTGCTCTCTAAGAATTTGGAAAAGAACAAGAGAGAGAGAGTGTGGATGAGAATAATGAAATGAACTTGAGCCTATCCTCTCCCAAAGTGGCTGGCCATATGGGGCTATTTGTCCTATTATGGTAAGGTCCAAAATGCCCCCACTAACCTATTCTATGAGTATTAGGAAAGGGCTAATTGGTTGGGGCTAAATTAGTCATTCTAAAGTCTCTAATCACACTAACCTTATCCATAATAATTAGTCTAACCTCTAACTAAAATATTTCTATCATGTGGACTAAAATTAATATCATGTGGGCCATGCCTAACTAGTGTGTGGGTCCCACTAGAGTCAAACCAACCCCGGGTCCCCGTTTCAAGTCGGATTGAGTTAAAATTCGAACCCGACTCAAATAACCCTAAAACAATATCATAAATAATAAAATAAATTTCAACCCCAAAATAATATCATAAATAATAAAATAAATTTTAAAAATATTCAAAAATGTAAAATGACAAAAATACC
The DNA here is from genome assembly GCA_029216955.1 of Iris pallida. NCBI lineage: Eukaryota > Viridiplantae > Streptophyta > Magnoliopsida > Asparagales > Iridaceae > Iris > Iris pallida. The sequence goes on along the minus strand of JANAVB010011198.1, from coordinate 2,057,360 downwards.
CCTGTTTCTGAAAACTGGGGGTGACACCATCAAATCCGGATCCGACCTAGTGAAGAATGAAAGACTATTTTGAAGACTAGAGAAGGACTCTATTAATGGATCATTATGCCTTTCGGACTTTCGAATTAACCAAGCACATTCATGCACCGCAAAAATCAAGTTTTGAAGCCATTGATAAGAAAGTTCATGATCGTCTACTTTGATGATATCCTGATTTATAATAAGAGCTAAGCTGATTTCTAAAGTACCTTAGGGAAGTTTTCAGTCTTCTTCGAATTAAGAAGTGTAGCTTACTTACTAACCAACCCATCTTCTAGAAATTCATGATTAGCACAGATGGTCTCAGTATTGATGAAGAGAAGATTCGAACAATTCGCAAATGGCCTACTCCAAAGACAATGACTGAAGTTCAAAGTTCTATGGTCTCGCCAACATCTACAACGATTCATCCGCAACTTCAACGCTATCGTGATGCCAGTGACAGAAGGCATGAAGACATGCAAATCTTCCCAACCTTCAATGTTGCCGATCTTTATGAGTATTTTGCACCTGGTGAACCGCTTTATTCTGAGAAGAACTCAGGGACGAGTTCTCCTAAAGCAGAGGAGACTGATGCAGCGTGGATTCCAATTTCAAATCATTCTAGGATTTCTTTTTCTTTCCCTTTTGGCTTTATCTTTTTTTATAGAGTTGTTGTGAATCTTATCTCTTTTTGGACTCTTATTTTGACTTGTCCTTTATTAGAATAGGTTTTATTTGTATTTGATTAGAATTTTTTTTTTGATTAAGATTAGATTATCATAAAAGTCATATAAATAAGCACATTTTTTATGCAATTGGAGAACAACTTTTTAATCAATAAAATTATTCTTTAAGTTCTGATATTTGTTCTCTCATTTTTTTGGTCGTGGACTCGACTGTTCCGAGGATTTGAAAGCCCTTCGCTTGAGGTTTTCAAGCAACCGTCATGCGGATCCCTTACAAGGCGATCCGTCGGAGTTTTTGCGGCTCCGCTTTGCTCTCACCAAGCAACGGTGGTTCAGTTATTGTCACAACTAATCAACTTGGCCATTTTCAGGCACGAAGGTAAGCCCGTTCCGCTATCACGCTGCGTCAGCCCTAATGCCTCATTTGGTTCACGGAATGGAAAGGAAAGAAAATCAATTCTTTGTTATTTCCTTTCCTTTGGGAAATTGCAATTCCTATCTATTTTTCTTTCTAGTGTTTGGGAAGGTCAAGAAAATTAGAAGGTAAAGTGAATCCTTAGTGTGGGAAAGTGAATCCTTAGTGTGGGTAGGGAGAACCATTTTTTCTCCTATTTTTCCTACCTTTGGGAATCATTTTCCTTTCCTCCCCCTTTTTTCATGTATCCAAACATAGGAAAAGAATAACTTTCCCCAAGGCCACGATTTCGTGAACCAAACGTGGCCTAAGTACTGATAAATAAGAGTAATGCTATGGGGACACTTTTTTGAAACACTCATAGCCACAATGATGTGACAGTACAATTATAGGGCCTAAAAATCAAGTTGTGCCATGTATTTACCACTCAGCAATCAAGTTGTGCCCCAAAAATCAAGCTGCGCCACTGTCATGAAGATCAGAGATCAAACTGCACCACTGATCAGGTTGCGCCATATATCAGACTGCGTCCAGTCATGTTGTGCCAAAGTCTACGTGGAGTTTGACATTAACTGCCATCATTGCCTGACAGCACTGACAACTGACAGCACAGTAAACGAAAAAAATCTTTTCGAATTCCTCAAAATGTGTCGCTCGAGGAGTTTTAATTGACAGCTGTCCTACACAGCTTGTGAGTTGCGCCTAGGCGCAATCTAAACAAATTTCTTAGTTGTGCCTAGGCACAATCCGGATGAATTATTCAAAAGCTGCCACGTATCTAGGCGCAGTCCAAATCAGGCACAGTTTGACTCGTTGACTGAAGCTCGCGCAACCTGATAAAGTTGAGACAACTTAGATTCTAAAGCAGGATGACGTGGCGCACATGCCACTAATCTCTCAAAATGTGTCCACTATTCTGTACACGACCATGCGCATCTCAATCACATGATGCCACGCGTCTAAATACAGTTAGTACACGATTGTTAACTGAATGGAAGTTGGCGCAACATAAGTTTGGCGCAACCCAAAGTGGCATAATCCAGCCTCGCTCACATCAGAATAACTGCTAAAATAGTTATTTTCAGAACGCTATAAATAGAGTTTCTAATCATTATCAAAGCATCACACGAAGATCAAGTACTCTTGTAAAATTGTTGTTGCATTCTTCAGAGGCTCTAGTCTTCAAGTTCACATAGTCCAAGGGATAAAGTGATCGTCTTTTGATCAGATTCCTACAGTTGTAATTTCCTAGAATTCAAATTATACTCTTGTACTCTTTTCTAAAGTTTTTAAATAAAACTTTGTGTTTTGCAAACAAAATAGCGACTCTGCTGGGGACGACTTTCTCCTCCGATGAGAAGGTGACAACTCAGTGTGACGCTGCGTCGATCGGCAAGACACAGAAGACTCTGGTTGTTCAAGTCAACCAGACAGCCTATAATGATATGATCAACAAGAAGAGCAACAAACACACTGTGCCGATCATCAAGAACAAAACTGTGTGGACTCCTAAGTCTTCTACAATTGTTGTTGCCCTAGCGCAACCTGCTTCTGTTGCTAACGCGCAATCTGCCTATGTAGCTCAGGCGCAGTCTGCTTCTACTGCCTGCGCGCAGCCTACTCTTCATGTTCCTGTTGCCCGTACGCAACTCACTTCTACTGCTGCCCGTGTGCAATCTACTCTCACTGCTGTCCGTGTACAGTCCACCACTCCCTTTGATGCCATGGCACAGTCTGTTCATGCTGCTGCTAAAGCGCAGTTTATTCATATTACTGCCAAGGTGCAACCAATAGCCTATATTGCTATGGTGCAACCAATAGCCCCTAATGCTGTGGCGCAACTCAAGCAAACAGTTGTTCAGGTGCAGTCTGCTGCTCTGGCGCAACCCAAGGAATCTAGTCTTTTGGCTATTCCTTCCTCCAATTCTCCAGTCCTGAACTTGGAGAAACAATATTCTAGTGCTAAAACTAGACAAAACAAAGGGAAAGACCCTGTTACACTCCCTCAACTGGCGCAACCTGTACCTAAGATGGTCCCACAACAAATAAAGGGAAACGCTTCTTAGCTAACCCTCTACAAAATAAAGAAAATCACCCTTTGGTCCTTTCTCAAACTTTCCTAGTCTATGACTCAGAGGAAGATATATCAAATTCCATTCCTTTAAACAGAGGTTTTTAGATCTCTGCTATGGGAAGGAATACTGATCAAAGTGGCATCTTGCCCACCCCTATGGGGACTGGTCAAGATCTTCCAACCTTGCAAATTTCAAGATCTAAGCAAGGAAAGTTGAAGGTATCTCAAACAGAGACACCCGGAGCAGAATTCTCTGATTTACGTGCTTATCTCAATAGGCATCCATCAATTTCAACTTCGGTAAAATGCAAAAATTCTATGCCAAAGGCCAATCTGTACCAGAAACCAAAGTTTAAAAATAAGGACCCAATCACTTATGCTAATGAGTTAAGTACCTCTTTGTACACTCAGGGAACTAAACATCTGAAGAATAGGAGACATGTTTCTAATATCATTAAGGAATATGTTTCTCCGACTTCTTCTCGTCCTGTAGTGGTAACTGATCTTCGAGAACGTCTTACACAAAGATAGGAGATCACAGAGATATCTCCTTCACCTCTAAATCACTCTTCAGATCGCCACTGCCTTTATGAAGTGGTCATCAAGTGTTGTTGCCAATCAGCTAAACGATCTGTCTTCGATCGTCTGAACTATGTTTCAACTCCTGAACCTTTAATGGAAGATGAAGATGAGCTGTTATATGCTTCTGTCAATATGACTTCCGAAGGTACTGGGGTGGGAAACGTCCAAGACGTAATGCGTCCCGTAATCCCAGTCAGCAATACTTATATCGGATTCATGCACCCAGTGAAGGGGTCTTTTAATACACCAGATCAAGAAATCGACATTTAAACCAAGGTGTCTTTAATCAAGAAGATCTCCCCATCACCCATCTAGGAGAGGACTCTTTATCTGAGTTTGATGCAAATAGTGAAAGTTTTGAACAAACTATCTCGTCAATAGCAGCAAGAAAAGTGATGGCATATGCCATTACAGAAGATCAAGACACTTCTAGTCGAGCTAGTCAAGAATAACAAATTGTTGCACTAGAGGACAAACTGAAGACCATGGCTGAAATGGTCATAAGTATGTACACTATAATCGTGGTTCAACATACAGTGACATCGGTTATAAACCCTGCTACAAATCTAGACTTATAGCATCTTCTGTACCTGTTAATGTTAGTCTGGGGTACCATCTCCTCAGGTTGCTTCTGTACCAATTCAAGCTGATCCTAGTCAGTCTGGTGCTGGAGGTGGTAATTACCATGCTGTTCCTCCTCCTAATAATTCAAATCAACCCACCAATTCTCAAATATTAGGAGATGCCAATGAGGCTGTAAAACTCTTACGCACTCAGTTTGAGGTCTTTAAGCAAAAGTATGGCCTAAAAAGACTTGGCATAAAACAACCGTATCCTACATAATGGAAGGAGATTCCGTTCTCTCCTAAATACAAACTTCCAACCACTATGTTGTTTGATGGCAGCACTTCTCCAAGTCAATACATCAATCATTTTAAAGTGATGACTGACCAGTTACAGCCAAATGATGCTCTCCTTACCAGAGTGTTCGTCGGTTGTTTAGCCGGTGCAGCATACGACTAGTATCGTAGCTTGTCTGATGGCTGCATAACTTCTTTTGCTGGTTTTAAACAAATATTCTTGGAACGGTTTTATGAGGGAGTCAACGACATGATGATGTTTGCCCTTATTAAGATCAAACAAAGACACAATAAATCTACAGAGAGTTTTATTGAAAGATTCCGCCGAGAGGCACTTAAAATGCCTTTAGGAACTCCATCTGCTGTAACAATAGACACATGTAAATCAAACTTGTTGCCTATTATCAGCATGTGGACGGGATCTACACAATTTCAAGATTGGCCTTCTTTCATTGTGAATGCCAAGGCGGCAGAGGTCAGTGCTGAAAAATTCAAGCAGTTAGGAGTTCAAATGACTCATCCTAACCAAGATGAACATTCTACACCTGGTGGTAATAATCGCCAGAATAACCGCAAGAGTAAAGAAATGTTGGCCATCAATCTCAAGGGCAAGGAGTCATTGGCTGTCAATGTTGCTCAGATAGCACTCACTCCATCAGCACCACCACAGAAGACACCTCGACCAAAAGAAGAGTATTCTTTTGATGAAGATGATACTTTAAGCATCTTCGATTACTTAATTAAAAGTAATAAGCTTCAACTGCCAGAGGCAAAATGGCCATAAAAAGTGGGTAAAACTGATCACCCTAAATATTATGTTTATCACAGATTTATAGGGCATCAAACCAGAGCATGCTACGTGCTTAAAGGCAAAATCCAGGAGATGGTCAACTCTGGAGCAATTACTCTGTAGCAGGATGAGAAGACAGTGACAGCTAATGTCGTCTCTGTACAGTTTGGTGATTTCCTATCACAACTTGTGCAAGATGGTGTTGTCCCCATTCCAAGAGCTACTCTCGATATTGTGAATCTTCCACCTCTCCAAAATAAGGGTCTTGTTCCACTATCAACTGACAGAGGGAAGATTATGTGGATTCATCCAGATCTGGTAGCAGATTTTGAAGCACCTTTCTCTTCCAAGCAAAAGAAGTACTCCAAAACTAAATCCAAGAGCTGCAACATGGTATCCTTTGAACCAGTACCGGAAGAAAAAAATTCTAATTGGCACTAGATCTGGAAAACCTTATCTTCGGGAATATCCCAAAACTCAAGAGAATTCTGCCTCATCTCCTGATGCTCCTCCTACATCATCTTCTCCTGCTAAGAATATACCATCTATATCCTTGCCGGTAGTGGAACCAACTCCCCCTAAACCGACATCAATAGACAAGGGAAAACAGCCTGTCCGTTTTGAAGCACTAAAGAAGTCCTCGTCTCTTGGACTTGAAAAGCTATATAATTTTGACATATTGGCTCAATTAGCCAATACTCCAGCAAGATTGTCAATCTTCGAACTCTTACGTCTCTCAAAAGAAACTCGAGAGACGTTAAGTGAAGCTTTAATACAGGCTGATGCTTGTCTTACTCTTCTCAAAAAGCCTAAAAAGGAGCCAGTCAGTTGTGCACATTGCCATAGTATATTTGAACTAATGTCCAATATTACTTTAAGATGACATGTTGTTAGATAATAATCATCATGATCGTCCTTGCTATTTAACGGGGTATGTAGACACCATAAAAGTCGATCGCATTCTGATTGACCCAGGGTCTGCTCTTAGAATCATGCCGATGTCTTTGCTGGATGCTTTGAAGATCCCAGTGCATAACCTTTCTACAACTATCACTACCATCTTGGGGTTCAATCAAGGACGAAGTGAACCTTTGGGGAAGATACGCCTGAAACTTCAAATTGGCAATCTTCGTACAAAGGTTACTTTCTATGTAATTGACAATCATGGCTCATACAATGCTTTGTTAGGAAGGCCATTCCTCTATGAACACAATATTGTACCTTCTATGTAATTGACAATCATGGCTCATACAATGCTTTGTTAGGAAGGCCATTCCTCTATGAACACAATATTGTACCTTCTACCCTCCACCAATGTTTCAAATATAGAGAAGTTCAAAAATAGGTTGCAGACCTGAATCCTTTCAAAGGAGTTGAAGCATACTGCAACGACTCTCGCATGTATAAAGAAGAATTCATGAAGGTGGTACCGGCAATGGACACAGATGAAGAACAGAAAGGCGTACCAAATGATACTCTGGTGATCCCTGTCAAAGGGCGTATTTCCTGTCCTCAGTCTTCCAAACCACTGACTATCTATCTTCCTTTCCATGAGAAGTAGCTTCCTGGTGATAATCAGGAACAAAGGGAGCTCACCTCTTCTGAGCCGCTTATAATCGACCTTCTTCGTAAGAAGCCCCCTCCTCCGTCTCGTTCTTCTTCCCCTCTAGTTATCAATCTGACTAAGCCTGTTAAGGCTAAAGGTCCTATTGTAAATGATGGTGTAAAAATCAATGAAGCATCTTCTTTGCAGTATACTGATGTCTCTTATATACTCAATGTTATTTGGAAATGCTAGATAGCTTTAAACCACTTACAATAGGAGTCGTATCATTTCTGCAAAATGTGGTATCATTGGATTTAATACAAGAGTCGTACTTCTTAGTACCGTCTCGAAAGAAAGATGAAAGGCCTATATTCTTTAATAAAAGAGAGGAACAAAAAATCATGCTCTATAATGATAATAGAGATGATACAAGAAGGCTACAATTACGTCGTTATAGTCCACAATCCAAAGTAATCATCCGTAAAATGGACTATGATTTCAGAACAGGCCTCAACAATGGTAAAGAAAGGCGAACTCCTATTCGTATTTCTGTTCCAAAAGGAAAATCACAACAATACCACGGTAAAACGAAGCGGGGATTAGGTTATGCTTCACCACTTCCAACTCCAGAACCTTTCGAATCTGATGAAGAAGAACGATCTAACTCTTCTGATTCTATCTCCTGGGATTCTGATACCAACATTGGTCATGTTCATAGGGTGATAGTATCTTCTAACATGGTGTCTGTCGAATTCTCGGAGGATGATGAAAATGACATGGAATAAGCTCCTGAAGTGGACCCTTGGGCACAAAGGATGGACAATCAGTGGGAACTTCGTTTTGAACAACGAGAACCACCTACCGAGGATCAACTAGTCCAAATCGATATTGGAGAGAAGGGCGTATCACGACCAATCTTCATTAGCAAAAATCTCTCAGAGGATGATAAACAAGAATTAATTCACCTTATTCGTGAATATACTGATGTCTTCGCCTGGAGTTATGAAGATATGCCGGGATTAGATCCTCAAGTCGCAACTTATAAACTTAATATCTTGTCGAATGCCAAGCCAGTCAAACAACAACAACGATGATTCAAGCCTGAAATAATGGATGCAATTGATGATGAAGTCAAAAAACTTATAGCTTGCAGTTTTATCAGAGAAGAACAACATCCTGACTGGGTAGCCAACGTTGTACCAGTTTTGAAGAAGACTGGAAAGGTTCGGGTTTGCATAGACTTTCGGGATCTCAATGATGTTTATTCTAAAGACGAATTCCCTCTTCCAATTACTGATGTCATGATCGACAATACATGTGGATTCGAACGAATCTCTTTCATGGATGGGTTTTCTGGATATAATCAAATCCGGATGAATCCTGAAGATGAAAAACATACTTCATTCCGTACTCCTCGTGGAGTATACTGTTATACAATCATGTCGTTCGGTCTTAAGAACGCAGGTGCAACCTACCAGCGGGCTATGAGTACTATCTTTCGAGATCATTTACGGAAGACTGTCGAATGCTATATTAACGATATTGCTATCAAAAGTCATCTACAGGAAGATCGCATTCAAGATTTAAGAACTATTTTAGCATCAACTCAAAATAAACCCCACCAAGTCTTTTTTGGGTATCTCTAGTGGCAAATTTCTCGGATTCGTTATTACCTCTAAGGGTATACACGTTGATCCCGAGAAGATCAAAGCCATTCAAGAGATGCGTCCTCCATGCAACCTAAAAGAGCTACGAGGATTCCAAGGTCGACTTGCGTACATCAGGTGGTTCATTTCGAATTTATCTGGATGTTGTAGACCATTTACTCAGTTAATGAAGAAAGGTGTATCTTTCGTTTGGACGGAAGAATGTCAACGAGCATTTGATGACATAAAGCGGTATTTAATGAGTCCACCGGTTCTTGTGCCACCGATCTCAGGAATACCTTTCTTGATGTATGTCAGGGAAATGGACCATTCATTGGGAGCGTTACTAGCTCAGAAGAACAAGGAAGGTCATGAACAAGCCATCTACTACCTTAGCCGAACGATGATTGGAGCTAAACATCGTTATAGTCCGGTAGAGAAAGAATGTTTAGCCTTAATGTTTGCCGTTCAGAAGACAAGACATTACATCATAGGCCAAACTATTCATGTTATATCCCGAGTCAATTCTCTTCGAGTCTTAATGAAGAAGCCAAGTACACTCAATTCTAGGCTTGCAACATGGGCCATATTATTAGCACAATATGATATGGTTTATGTTCCCCAAAAGTTTGTAAAAGGCCAAGCACTTGCTGACTTTTTAGCAGCTCATCCTGTCCCTGAAACATCTAAACTCTATGACGAGATTCCAGACGAAACTTGGAATCAAATTTGATCTCAGAAGAATTTTTTACTTGGCGTTTATTCTTTGACGGAGCATCTAGAATTGGACCTGAAGGCACCTTGGTTGCTGGAGTAGTAATTGTTCTTGTTTACCGGATGGATTAGCTATTCAGAGAGCTTGTTCTTTAGACGAGTCATGCTCCGACAATGTAGCAGAATATAATGCTTTACTTATTGGACTCCAATTAGCCAAACGATTAGATATTGAATATCTTGAGGTATATGGTGATTCTAAACTGATTGTTAATCAGGTTAGAGACATATATGAAGTTCGACATCATGATCTGGTACCATACCATGAAGCAGCTATCAGAATACCTTCTTCATTCAAAGGATTCTTCATCGAACATATACGTCGCGCATGTAATACAGAAGCTGATGCCTTAGCTAATCTAGCTGCGGTATTGGCAGTTCCAGTCAAAAGATAACAAATGGTTGTTATCTCTAATATAGAACTATTTTGTATTGAAAACAACCATAACATTAAATTCATCAATTCAACTGAAGTCAATGTCATTAGCGATGACTGCCTTTCATTAATTTTGCAGTACATGACATATTGCTAGAAGATCCTAAGGAAGCTACAAGTATTCGTCGTCGATCACTTCGATTCTATTATAATTACACGACTAAGACTCTCTATCGAAGAACCTTTGATGGATTACTTTTGAGATGTCTTGCTGGTGATGAAGCAAAACAGATATTACGCGAAGCTTATAATGGCATTTATGGAGCACATCAGCCTGGTCCTAAATTACAGGATCGTATTCGACGTATGGGCTATTACTGGCCTTCTATGGTATCGGATGCCATTGACTATACAAGAAAATGCCGAGCATGTCAGATTCATGCAGATTTTATTCACCAACCGTCAGAGTTTCTTCATCCGACTGCTGCCTCATATATGGACCTTTGAAGCTTGGGGCTGGCAGAAGTAAAAACTAGTAGTGTCATCAACTTCATCAAACATCATGTGATATACAGATTTGGTGTACCTCGTCGAATTATCCATGATAATGGACCACAGTTCGTCAGTCAGAAGTTTACCAGGTTCTGTGATAACAACATAATCAATATGTTGCTTCTACGGCCTATAATCCTGCAGCTAACGGGTTAGCCGAAGCATTCAACAAGACTATTATCAAACTCCTTAAAAAGTTTGTTTCTATTAACAAACGTAATTAGAGTGAGAAGCTTGGAGAATGTCTATGGGCTTATCGTACTACAGTCCGTAATCCCACAGGTTGCACACCTTTTTTTTAGTATATGGATGTGAAGCTGTCTTACCACTGGAAATTCAAATTCTTTCATTGAGAATCGCCATTGCTAATGAACTTACTACAGAAAATAATGATCGTCTTCGGCTGCAAGAATTGGAGGCGCTTGACGAGAAAAGGCTACTGGCTCAACAGCATATCGAACTTTATCAAGCCCAGATTTCAAAAGATTTCAATCGCAAAGTCAGAGTGCAAACATTTCAGGAAGGCGAGCTAGTTCTTACAGTCAGACGTCCTATGACTATGACTCATATGAGCAAAGGCAAGTTCGAGGCAAAATGGGAAGGTCCATATGTGGTAAATAAAGTTTTCTCAAATGGAGCCTATCAATTAACAGATATGGATGGCAGAATTGCTATGATGCCTATCAATGGCAAATTTCTCAAGAAATATTATGTATAAAAGCATAGTGTACTTTATTTCAGAGAAATAATGTAAATAAAATTTATTTTATTTTAAAAGCAGAATAGGATTACATAATATTAAGGACGGGGAGGAGGCCCCGATCCTTCATGATTAAATACATAGTTTGCCAACAGTTCAAACATCTCATTGTCTGAATGCACCAGAAACTCACAAGCAGCCATCCTCAATGCCTCTTCTTCGACAGTCTTCCAAGGCTCCACTAGTTTAGAAATTAGGTCATGTCCTGGTGCAGGAGCAGTTGAGCCTTCACCCCTTTCTTTCCGATGAGGCTTCGGATGCTCAGTAGGAGGTGTCTCGGTCTTTCCTTCAATCTTCGGAGTGAGCAAATCTTTGGAAGACATTTTGTACAGAAAGAAAAGAAATTGACGATATCTACAAAAGTTTTGCTCTATTTATAGACAGAACGATTGGATAGTTGGTTTCGAGAACTGATGCGACTTTCCTAGAGAAGTCCAATGGTTCATTCATTTATAACTGTTCATTCATTTATTCTCTTCCTCAAGAATTGAGACAACTGTTCGTTCATTCAGTATCTTTTTCGAGACAACTGTTCATTCATTCACTTTTTTGACTTATCATTCATTTGGCATTGATTGTCTCTTATTTTAAGTAATATGAATTCACGTCCTCCATACCTATGAATTCTGATTATTTACATCAACAACTTGTCACATCCATATTTCTCCTGTATTTTATTTTCCATCACATCAAAATCAAATCATAAAGAAGAGAAAATTATTTTTTTTCTTCTTTAAAAACATGGATACATCTTAATGGAAATCTACTATATCCCAGATTTTCATTCTAAGTATAACAAATGAAGGTCTATTACATCTTTGGATCTTCTTGTTAATGCCAGTTCCTTGTCATCTCGTCCTGAAGCAGCGAGCAAGACAACAGAATCAACTCTGGTCTTCTTTCTTAGAAAGACGAGAGGAGAACCACAGAGTATAGCAGCTCAAAGATAAGCTGCTATCAATACAACTGGTGGAGAAAAGATGACCCGTCATGAGAACTATGAATGAGATCACCCTTGTGATACGATTCCTAATTCTGTCTCTCCACCATCCAACTCTCATGTATAAAGGCTCTTCCTACCATCTGAGGAAGACCCTTCTGGAACACAGAGAGTCCTGAACTGTCTGATTTGAGTGTCAGAATCACATGAGCTGTCTGATGGAGACATACCCTATGCTGCTGCTGCTGAAGTCCCAATATGAGTAGAGGTGGCAGGAGCTGCAGCCTCCTGACCCTGCTGATCTGGCTGAGAGGTGGCAGTCCCCTCTACATCAAGTGCTGCAACAGAGCGATGTGATCGTGTCTCCACCATCCTGAAGACAGATCAAACAAGGAAGTCATTACTGAGCAGGAATCGATATATCAAAGGAGGACAGTTTATTTCAAAGAAGGCAAATCAGTACGATATGTAGATGGCATGATTTAAAGCAGAATTTTCCTAACTGTGATTGAGTACCTCTCCGTTTAAATCTATCTCTCAAATCCTATCGCAGGCTGTAGTGATACTCTAGTTCGAATACCACTACATAAACTCGACCTGCATGGGCCACCACTAAAAACGTGTCACGACCCGCACCCTAAAGTAAGGGCACGAGAAG